>OY856412.1:1034244743-1034827243 GCA_963693085.1 Alisma plantago-aquatica
TTTGCAAGGCTTTAAGCTCATCCACACACATCTGAATCCAACCATTTTAATTTTTTTTTGAAGTCCCTTTAATTAATACATTTATTTTTGCCCTAAATTGAATTAGGGTTTCACTTAGGATTAAATCTTGATTATTTTAATATCAAGATTCTCTCTCCTCCAACTTAATTCAAATGAGGCGCCCTTCTCATTTTATTTGCTCTACATGATGACAAGAAACATTAGGGACCTTATTGAAGTGGTAATTCACATATTGAACCCTAGGTTTTGGGTAAATTGCACATTACACCAAAACTAGGTTTTAATGTACAAGGATTGCTTTACAAGCTTAATCTTGGTGCCCAAGCTTATGTAAACCATACCACTACATCATATTCATTCTTATGATGTATCAACATCATAGGAACATCTTATCATGCAACATTTGCAATTTAACCCCTCAACTTGCGTAATTTGCACTTTAGTCCAAAATAAGCAAACATTGCTTCAACATTGTTCAAATAGGACCAAAATTGAAACATAAGTTTTTCATGAGCCCTAATTACTTTTTCCAAAATAAGATTAAATATCTACTCATCCTTATTAGGCAAAACATATAGGGTTAGCACATAACCCAGTTCAGGGATGTTACAAGGGATGTCATTTCCCATCAATGGTATGTCATCCACATACAACATGAGAAATATGACTATGCTCCCACTAACATTTTTGTAAATGCAAGGTTTATCTTCATTTTGACTAAAGCCAAACTTTGTGACTACTTTGTCAAAACATGGATTCCAGCTCAGAGATTCTTGCTTCAATCCTTAGTTTGACCTTTGTAGCTTATATACTTTATTGTCTTCCTTCGGATTGATAAAACCCACAGGTTGTGTCATGTACACATCCTCGAGTAAATTTCCAGTAAGGAATGTTTTTTTAACATCCATCTGCCAAACTCAAAGTCATGATAAGCTTTAATGGCAAGCATGATCCTGATAGATTTAACCATGGCAATTGGTTATAAGGCCTTGTCATAATCAACACCTTGAATTTGACGAAATCCTTTCGCAGCCAATTGACCCTTATAGGTTTGAAAATTTCCATCCATGTTAGTCTTCTTCTTAAAGACCCACTTGCACCCTATGGGTTTTACCCCTTTGGGTGGATCCACCAAGGTCCATACCTTGTTTGTGTACATGGATTCCATCTCAGATCAAATGGCTTCGAGCCATTTCTTAGATTCTGGCCCCCTAGTAGCTTCTAGATAGGAAGTTGGCTCATCTGCTATGCCCAATTCGTCACTATCTTGAGTCACGAGAAATCAAAATCTCTCAGGCTCAATTCGTGTCCTACTAGACCTATGAGGTTCCTGTGTTACATTTGGAACTTGAAATTCCACAATAGTTTGTGAGTCTTCATGTTCCTTATGTACCTCCTCAGGTTGACTACTTTCTTGTTGATCTTGAACTTCTTTGAGCACTACATTCCTCCCACTGATTCCTTACAAAATAAATTCCTTTTCAAGAAATACAACAACCCCAACAACAAACACTTTGTTGTCAGTTGGTCTGTAGAAGTAGTATCTCTGAGTTTCCTTGGCATATCCAACAAAATAGCATTTTTCAAATTTGCATCCAAGCTTTTTAGGAAAATTTTTCATAACATAAGCTTCACATCCCCAAATCTTTAACATAGACAAATTGGGATGATTCCCATTCCATATCTCATATGGTATGTTTTGAACCGATTTGGAAGGTACACAGTTAAGTGTAAACGCTATGTTTTTAAGAGCATATCCCCAAAACGATATTGGAAGTTCGGATGAACTCATCATTGATTGTACCATGTCTAATAATGTATGATTCCTTCTTTTTGAAGCACCATTATCCTTTGGTGTACCAAATGGTGTCCATTGTGATACAATACCACACTCTCGTAGAAGGTCCTCAAATTCTTGGCTTAAGTATTCACCACCTCGATCTAAATGGAGTGCTTTAATACTCTTACCAAGTATATTCACTACTTCATTCATGAAATTCTTGAACATTTCAAGAGTTTTTCACTTGTGTTTCATTAGATATACATAGACATACCTACTGAGGTCATCAGTGAAGGTAATGAAGTATTGATAACCTCCTCTAGCATTTGATCTAAAAGGTCCACATACATCAATATGTATGAGCCCTAGCAGATCACTGGCTCTCTGACTATGTCCAGTGAAAGGAGTCTTGTACATCTTTCCTAATAAACAAGACTCACATGTCTCGAATGATTCAAAATCAAAAGAGTCTAGATAACCATCCTTATGGAGTCTAGATATGCGCTTCTCATTTATGTGCCCAAGACGACATTCCCATTGGTATGTTTTGTTTGAGTTGTCAAGTTTTAGCCTTTTAGTATTTATGTTGTAAATGCTAGTCTCAAGTTCTAACAAGTAGATACCATAAGACATAGGGGCATTTCCATAAAAGGTCTCATCTTTATAAAAAGAAATCATTCCATTCTTAATGTGAAATTCAAATCCACTCTTGTCCATACAAGATACAGAACTATTTCTATTAATGATAGGTACATAATAGCAATTCTCTAATTCTATTACAAGGCCTGTAGGCAAAGATAAACTAATAACTCCAACTGCAGTGGCAGCAACTCTTGCTCCATTAGTGACCCGTAGCTCAACTTGGCCCTTTCATGAAGGCTTACTTATTATCAGATCATGCATATTTGAACATATGTTAGATCCACATCTGGTATCCAGTACCCATGATGAAGAAGTATTTGAGTTTATCTCAATAATTTATATACCTAAAGTGGATATCTCTATCCCGTACTTCTTCTTCCTTAGTTCCTCCAGGTAGAGAGGACAATTTCTTTTCTAATGTCCAGCTTGGTGACAATGGTGACAACTTCCTTTTTTGGAGATCCCACCTTTAGCTTTGAGCACAGATGACTTTGGCTTCTTCCCGAGTTTAGAACCTTTCTTATCCTTGCCTTTTCCTTTTGACTTTCCCTTTATCCTACTGATCATCATCACATACTTGGGCTTGTATTTCTTCATTTGTTCTTCAGTTGTCCCCAACATGCCCAACAATTCTGACAACGATTTGTCAAGATTGATCATGTTGTAGTTCATGGTAAAATGACTATATGATTCGGGCAACGACTACAGAATCCCAACTCTTGACCTAGGGGAAATCCCAACTTTGATAGGCTTTCCACATACCCAATCAAAGTGAGTATGTGGGTGCCAACTCAGTCTCCCTCTTTCATCTTGCTTCTGAACAAAGCTTTGGAGACATCATATCTCTCATGTCTTGCTTGATGTTGATACATGTTCTTGAGATGTGCTACCATCTCCATGACATTCATGTTCTCATGTTGCTCTTGCAACTCATAGTTCATTGAGCACAATATCAGGCACTTGACATCCACGACATCATTAAGGTGCTTCTTATAAGCATCCTTTTCAGCCATGGGTGCATTTGATGTGGGTTTCGCTGGCTCTGGTGTTTCAACGACATAGAGCTTATGCTCCTACATGAGAACAATTATCAACATCCTAAACCAATTTTGAAAGTTGGTTACGATAAGTTTATCCTTATCAAGGACTGATGACAATGAAAATGTGTGAGTGTTGTTTGCCATTTGATTTCTATAAAAGAAAAAGTTTGCATTGAGTCTAAAACATTTTAACTAGTAAAGATTTAATAAATGAAATTAATTAGGTCTTTAATGAATTACACTCCCACTATTTTATTCAAATGGATATCCCTCACTATCAACTCAGAAGATTGCAACATAAAACTTTCTAGTGAGCCAAGATCCAAAATAATTGGATCAATGTCCAACCAATGTCGGCATCAAAGACCTAATACTAAGGTAGGCAACTTTTGCCAATTGTATCATATGAAACTCTTGGATAGATGATCATGCACAACTTCTTGCCATGATGCATCTATGTGCCTTTAGGTACTTGATCCTATCAAGGTTCCCTAGTTAAGTCCAACCCATAAGCCAGCACACTGAGTGTGCACCCTACAGAGGCAGACCCACACACCCACCATCACACTTTCACGAGATAGATAGTGTACTACACAGAGGCGTGCCCATACATAGTCAGTCCCACACATAGTCGGTCAAAATTTTCATGTATGCTACTTTATGGAAGGCAACTAAAACTTAATATTATTAATTGAGGGGTTTTATTAATATATATACATATCCAAACACCACATACTTATAGTACATATCATATACTACAATATCCACAACCACAAACAATAGACATGCAATCACAAATGCAACTACATCGGTTATGGTCATACTTTTGTAATCCATTGGAGCAACAAAATATTATGGTCCACCTAAGGTCTTATACATCTCTTGCAACTAACCCTGTTAATCAACCTGTAAGGATCAACATTACAATGAACAACTTCATGGATGTTATGTGAGGTTGGAACTTCAAGTTGCTTCTCCATGGATGCTCCTTAGAGTTGGATCTTCAGATTACTTTTTGGAATTGGATCTTCGTGGTACTTCTCCATGGACACTTCTTGGAGTTGGATCTTCAAGTGGTCTCTTTACATCAAGATTACAAAGACTAAACTAATCCTATCTCTATTACATCATATGAGTACATATATAAAGAGAAAGAATTAATTCTACTTTGAAATAAGAGATGAGACTCGACATGCAAGCTGAATACTTTATACAAAGGATCCATGTAAAACCATTATACATCCATAGAATTCACAAATAAACATATCCTCAAGATTCAAAACCACATTCATTCACAACATTCACAAAAGGGGATTCTAGGCCATAATTGTACATGCATTCACAACATAAAAAAGATTTTAAAGGCGACATGTATGATATAATATGTATATCTACATATACATATTAAATTTGCAGTACTTTTAATATAGGGCATTCCCCATTAAATAAATTTTTGACTCCCACACATATTATGCACGGTACACAGGGGCAACTCTCCTATGCAAGGTCGAGGGGAGGCCACCCCTCATGGGGTCTCAGGGGCAGAGCCCCTGAAAGATCTACAAAATTTTACTTCTGTGCACTTAGGAAAATTATTATTTTCCATAGTCGACCCCGTCTGAAACGTCAAAGATAGAAGGATGTGGTGTATGTGGAATTAGGTTTAGATATGCACATTAGAAATTTTAAGTTCACATCGTATACAACCACATAAAACAATATACAGTGATTCGATCATATTAAAATGAATCAAAGTAAGCCATAGATTGATGCTACTCTGATACCACTGTTGGGTTTTGTGGAGCAAAATTGTGTGGCGGAAGCTATAAAAATAAATTTCCATGCAACCCAAAATTAGATCTTGTCGACAACAGTGTATTCAGAAAGAGTGCCCATGGGATATACCTTATCACAGACCAAGTCCGACGATTTCTAGTTGGACGATGGTCTGCAACGCTATTGGCCTATACAGATGGTACTTCTCTATTTTTCATTAAGTGCGTCGTGGGAAGATCTGACGACGGTCCATTCTTGTGGTGATGTGTGCTGCTCGTAGCACATATGGATGGTCATTGTTGTCCTCCAAATGTAGGCATCTTAGCATCTGCATCTCTACTTTGTCTACACAGATGGACTGGAACTCCACATCGCACTTCCTAAGATGGAAGGAAGGAGTAGTCTTTATGCGATGACATGCTAGCATCGTGGTGCTCTCTTTTCTCTCCCGAGGACGGTGATGGCTAGGGTTTAAGTACGTGAGATTAAATTGAAAAGTCTCTCTCAATATCTTATAAAGATATCAACCTTCAATGCCCTTTAAATAGGAGATGAAAGGAAGTAGGGTTTCCTAAACCCATCGCTAAATAGAAAGGTTGTGTTAATTAAAAAGCTCGTGGATTAATTAGAATATTTTGGAATTAATTAATTAACCAAATAATCATATTAATTGATTATTGATATCTGACTCCATACAATCACTTGGGATGGCTCTATGGGCATATATACCAACAATCACAAAACACACTTCCATATTTGTTATCAAATAGTGTCTGCATCAACTGAGTCCCTTTCAAGAAGGCTCGTACCAATATCTACCTCATAAGAGCTCAAAAAATTATTCAGTGCAAACACTTTATGAATGGAAGGCTTCAATTTTTGTCCCCAATAGGACAACTAGAGACAAGACTAAGGTTGACAAAGTCAAATGTCTTGAAGAAGATTTTGACGTGGCACATAAGGAAACACCTCCAAAACTTCTACAATGTCCATCATGGGAATGCAAGAAGGAGAAACACCTATAGTTACATTTCCAACCCACCACCTCGTCCATGGTAAAAACCCATACATGGGAGGACCTTAAAATTTATCACTAATAATATATACATCATCACCATTGACTTATACAAGTCAAGGAAGAAGTTGAAAAAAAGAAAATTAGAGGTCCATCCATTGCAAACCCCATTATGCTAGAGATTCTATGAAAGATAAGATAGTTAAAAGGAAAGAAAAATAGGGCCAAAGATATCAAATAATACAACCAATTCTTAGAGGCTAATCTTCCAAAAAAACTTTAAAATGCTAAAGTTCCAAAAATACTTAAGAAACTACAATATTTTCACTCACATAAAATCTTACTTGTTAGATGCGGTGAAGTAATGGAAAATGATAAAATGCTAATATGTTTATTTACTAGAACTGTAATGGGGCCCACCCTAGCTTGGATAACAATCAAGAACATCCTTCATTCGCTAACTGAGCACAATTGGTAGAAAAGCTTCTCATCAATAGGCATGTAATCTTGATCAAATACCTACCAAATAGGACTTTGAGGTGTTGCAACAAAAGAAAAATAAAACCTTCATTAGTTTTGTAGGAAGATGGAGGGAAAATTGCAGGATAAAGAGTTTGAACTATTAGACAAAGAAGCACTCAACACCTTCATATCCTTACAATGGTTCAACTCATTTTCTGATTCAAGTTGGTTTTCACATTGAACATTCAATCAATAGAGGCATATATCAAAATAACATGATCAATTTACAACCTCTGAGGCAATCTTGGAGGACAAATCAAAAGTCAAGATTGGAAAAGACTATTAGTGAAAAGAAAAAAGATTCCACAAAATGGGAAATAATGATTCCGTCAAATAACAATAACCACAGACAATGCCAGTCGACAACCAAAGAAAGTACATCTTAAACAACATAACCTTAATTTGTGTTGTGTCTCTGATGCTAGAAAGATAAAGAGATATGGAATGCATAATACTTCCAAACTCAACCATATTATGTGACACTATAATATCTATGTGAACCCATCTAGTTCTATGGGTATGTGTAATGACCATAGAAGCCACTAGTGCAAAAACCCACTACTACTATCTTACCAGAGAAAGGATAAGCTCCATTGTTTGTAGCTATCATCAAAGATCCTAAAAGGCCAAAGACAAAGTTCAATACCATTGGGATTTCACATCACAAAACTATTCTGACCCCATCTCAATCCCACAACCTAGACAGTGGTAGAGGGATTGAAGTGTTTGTCCCTAGACAAATCGAAGGGATCATACACAAACATATACACATATACAATAATATTCTTATGTTTGAACCATAAGGCTTACAAAAGGGTCCTGAAGGCGGCATGATATAAAACATACACAAATCGAAACCAATAAGCAGCTACTACATCACAACATTTTCACTATATCTCATGAAGTTCTTGTTTATGTAAGCCTGATCGGAGTTTCTCGAGTTATTTCATATTAGCAGAAGCAGATCTCAACAATTAGTCATCATACACATAAAATCAAGAAAATCAGACACAATCAATGCTAATACATTGATAAGCTTTTTCAATCAAAACAAAATTTGATGTTTATAGAATATAATTCTTGGAGAAAAGTAATATAAACCATAAGAATAGAAACAGAAGTTAAGAAACTTTAATTGCTAAAAATCCAGCATGTTTTATTGAAAAAATCGATTATACTCTAGAAAACATCACCACAAGGCTCGATGTCAAGGCCAACATTATGTACTATGGTTCCAAGAAAGTTATGACTACTTGGGGACTAACAAGCTACCCTCTAGAAGAGTGGAATTACCCTAATAATAAGGGTAGGTGCACCAATATTGGTGCCCTTACAAAAAGGCAGGTGCAGCTAGCTAAGATGAGATGTGTGTCCTTACCCCAAGATACATACATGTATAGCAAGTTAAATGAATGCATGCGCCCTTACGCCAACATACAAGAAAGTGCAACATGGTAAGCCAAGGTTTGTATAATGAAAATTTATTTTATGTTTTAAGTTTTGTCAAAATAAATATAATATAATTATAATGAAATTTGATAGGAACTTGGTAGCTCAAACAAGTAGAGTAGCTAAGCATATGGACTCATAAATATAATATACACACCAATAAATACCATAATTAAGGTCATCATGAGAATAAAGTGTACCTTCAAGATTAGTGTAAGATCTTGGATAAGGCAAGTCAAGATTATTAAGTCATGGCATGTAAACAAGTACATATATATCAAAAATAGAAATTTCAACATATTGGTGTCACAAGGACCAAAATAGGATTATAAGTTTTGTTTGTGAAACTTTAGGTGTGTTATTCATTTATGATAAAACATTCATATTTTTGAGATTGTCAAGACTAGTATCAAGATCCAAAATTAGTTCATAACAAGACTAATACCTATATCATAATTACTATGGTCAACTAGTCAACTTCTATATTAAGATACAGATTCTACAAAAGATTCCAAATAGTATTAACTTCTGAGATTTGATGATTAAAATATTCAATTATCATACAATTAAGATTAGATAACAGTAACTGAATTTCATTGATTTTCATGAGTATAAGCATAAAAACTGATAAGAGTGAGTCTAGATATGATAATGACTAGATCAAGTTGTAAGTATTCAAAAGTTACTAAAATGGATGGATCAAGGGACTTGGTTTCATAATCATAAAAGTCATATTGTTTGAAATAGACAAGTAATCATAAAGGTTCATGGTATATATGTCAAAATTAGATAAATATTTAACTTCTAATTTCAGAATAACCACTAAAGATCATTATAGGAACTTTCACAAGAGGGTTTAGAATCAGAACTTAATAATACTTCCAGTGTAATCCTATTTTTCTTGCAATTGAAAGGGGCTATAATATCATGTATTTATGATAATGTATGGGAAATATGTGATCAAAACTAGAGATAGAGAGTCAATTAGACCTTGTGAAGAGAGAGAAGACCTTGAAAGTGGACTGCCATAGTGCAACACATTTCTGGTTGGTTGTGATTTTTGAGAACATGAGATGAGGGAGAGGCCACCACAGTGTAGCAGTGTGCTGCTGACGTAATATTCAATCAAAATACAAGACAGGAGTCGTGTGAGCAATCTGAGTTGCTGGTTGTGTGAACGGACAAAGTCAATAGAGTGTGCATATATATAGGTGGGGGAGAGAAGTGCATGAATGGTGGTCAAGCTTTCTTTATCATTTAATTTCATATTTCATAACAAGAAACCCATAAAAATTTCTTTGACCATTCAAAAAACTTTTTAGTCAAGGCATATATTAAATTCCACAATGTATTTAATCCTTTATAGAACAAATAAAAAGTTTTTATATAATAAAATATCTTCATCTAAACATATGATTTATATCTGCTAACAAAATTCCACCAGTGTCATTAATGTATGATTGTTTCATCGAATTTTTTACATGATGTCTATTACCAACTTACTATTTAGGTTGAACCTTGATTCTTTCCATTCAAAATAATATAACTTTCAAAGCCATAGCTTCCAATGATATAAAATGTTGACCAGGTCTTCCTTATCATGTAAAACCCCAATTTCTCTTTCTTGTTGTTGATAATAAAAGAAACTAAAATAGACATGTTTGTAGGTTTAAATAATTATTCTAAAAAGATATATGTTTAAAAACAATTATTTTCATTAAGATTCACCAAAAAAATCAAAATATATTTATGGAATCATAATTGCTTTTGAAAATACATCCATATCTACTAAATCTGCACTTATCCTTAAATTAATAAAATAATGTTTCAATAGGACTTCATTTTCTTGTGAATACCTAAAAAGAATTTAAAATCATATCATATATTAAACATGTACTCAAACACTATTTATAAACTTTATCTTCAAAATAATTTATCCTTCTCCAAAATATATCAAAGATCGAAACTGTCATTAAAATACTTCAATAGAAGGTTCACCTATTTGGATAAGGGAATCTTGATATATTAAAGTTTTATTGTTTCACCATAATAATGTAAATGACTTGAACCATTAAATCTAGTTCAATTATAGTTCTTCTCCAATTTATTTGAACCATCAAACAAACTCTGATTGGTTTGAAATATTACATAAATCTTCAATATGACCATGCAAACTCTCCCACCAAGTTTTATGCAAAAATAAATTCATTTTGACATCTAACCAAAATATCTTCAAAAATTATTATTTGACCCATACAACTTTATAATTATTCAAACAATAGTAAAAAATTCTCAGATATTTACCATAGATTCAAATGAGGAATATAAGGTTCATGGACGAAGTCTGGGTCATTAGGATATAGAAAAATCTCAAGGTCATAAAATAATCTCTGATTGACTCCTATCACACATAGACTCCATCATCACATATTTTCCCCTCTCATACTTTGGTCCACATATATGTATTATTCTTGGGATACCTTTAGTTTGTCATAATAGATAGCCTAAAGTCCTTAAGTAGGGAAAAACTCAAAGAAAAAATTGGATTATAAAATCCTAAAAATTGAGGTTGTCTCATCCTTCCCACCTTAAAAGAATTTGTTCCCCAAAATTTAGAGCTAACCTATACTTTTTGGACACATTACTCTATATCATATTCTATTTCATACTTGATATTATGATCATGACATTATCAAAGGTCTCTCATAAATTTTTATTGATCAACAAGAGGTCAAAAGAGTATAGTTCATTTTCTCATATAGATTTCACAGCCATAAAATATTTGACTCAGGATCAGGATTGAGAGTCAAAACAAAACACCATGGATCAAATCATGTAATGATCAAGTAAAATTGTGATTCAAGGGTCTAGAGATATAAAGAATTTTGTCTCCAAATATTCAAGTCTCGGGTTTTAATTCCTATTCAGACTATAGGTGTGGTCAATCACCCATAAAAATAATCTTGCAATATTTTAAGATTTCAATATCAATTCTTCATCAAGTATATTTAGGGTGGATGAATGATCCCATTCAAGGTCATTTTTAAGAAATTAACCTTCTGCATATATTCAACATTACTATCCTCAAGATTATCATCAGGCCAAGATTCAAGAAACTAGGTCTTCATGTCAAAGATCAAAGGTTTGGATGACCAGTTTGTAGGTTAACAAGATATAGTTAGGTTCTATGAGAGTAAGTCGATGATTTCAAGCTTTAAATGTAAGAGTCAAATTTAAAATAGAACAATTATTCGAGTATGCATCTATTCACTACAATATTATGATAGGTTCATAACAACTTGTGCAAGAGTGACCTAAATAAAGAGTACCTTTAATTCATATTTTGATTTTCAGGACCCTCTTTGATGTTGGGCATGGGTACGCTATCCTACTATTTGTCAAAGTTGTGTTTGGAAGACCATTTATAAGGTGGATAGGGGCATTCCTTCCAAAAATACCCTTCCTTCCTGTAGAATTGGCAAAATGGATTCGAATGTCAACATGGTTCATGGTGCCTTTACC
The DNA here is from genome assembly GCA_963693085.1 of Alisma plantago-aquatica. Lineage (NCBI taxonomy): Eukaryota > Viridiplantae > Streptophyta > Magnoliopsida > Alismatales > Alismataceae > Alisma > Alisma plantago-aquatica. The sequence goes on from OY856412.1 coordinate 1,034,256,511, forward strand.
CAGAGTTGAACTTACTCTTTGATTTTTTACCTTTCTTACCTTGATTGGATAACTTAGGTAAGCCTTAAAAAAGATGAGATGATGGATGAATCTCTAAGATTTCAAAGGAGAACCTTTAGGTTCACTTCTAGATCATCATAAAGCCAGGTAGAGTGGGGAACCTTAGCCACCATTGTGAAACAAATAGGAGGTGATTACTCGCTACAACCCTAATCCTACACACATCATTTTTTTACCATTGTGGACGTTTAAGGTTTCCTAGGTTTAATATATTGGAGAATTTGTTTACTTAATGTAAATGGGAGTGTGTATGCAGTAATACCAACTATCACAAAACTATTCATACTTCAATAAAAATCTCACTAACTAGAAAATTGCAGATGAATTGAAGCATCCATGCATGTGCTTCTAGAAGGGATTACAAAAAAATATATACAAAAAGGAAATAATATACTGATTTCATTATTTTGAACAGTACAATTTACAAAAGGGGCCCAAAGGCAACATGAAATGAAGATACATAAAGTAAAAAAAAAACTAGATAGTAGAGACATGGATCTTTGATATATCCCATTAAGTTCTCATTTTGAAGCTTTATCAAAGTATCTTGATATATTTCATATTAGCGGAAGCAAGTCTTGAAAAATTGGTCATCATAAACCTAAAATCAAGAAAATTAGACACAATCAATGCAAATACTTAGGTACAATTTTAAAATTGAAATAAAATTGCTATTTTAAAGAATATAATGCTTGGAAGAAAGTAATATAAACTACATGAATGAATGAAAATTTAGGAAACTTTGTTGTTCGACAATAGACATCGCCACTAGGGTCAATATCCCACAATATGGGTCCAACGAGTATGACTACTTGATGAATACCAAGGTACCCTCCAAAAGTGTGGCCTTACCCTAAAAATATAGGCATGTGCACCGACACTTGCATCCTTACCCAAAACAAGTGCATCAAGTTAAGACAAAATGTAATAGAAAATTATTTTATGTTTTGAGTTTTGTCAAAATAAATATAAGAAATTCAAAACAATATTGAATGGGAATGTTGTGACTCGAACAAGTAGACTATCCAAGTATATGGACTCATACATATCATAAACATACCAAGCAATACCATAGTCAAGGTCAATATGAGGATAAATTGTGCCTTCGATATTAGAGTAAAATCTTGCGTAAGAAATTCAAGATTATTGAGTCATGGGAAGCAAAAAAGTAAATATGTCTCAATAGTAGGGATTTCAATGTGTTGATGTCATAAGGATCAAAATAAGGTTAGTGAATATTATTACTAAACTTTTAGGAGTAGTATTCATCCATCATAAATATTACATGTTTTCGAGATTATCAAGACCAATATCAAGATCCACACTTAGTTCATAATAGGACTAATCCATATATCATAATTACCTTGGTTAGTTGGTCAACTTCTGGATCAAAATTAAGATAGAGATCCCACAAAATATTCCAAATAGCATTTAATTCCAAGGTTTTATCATTAATATAGTCAATTGTCATAAGGTTAAGATTAGATAACAATAATCAGATTAAATTGATTTTTATGACTATTAGCATTAGAAGTAGTGTTCCTATATATCATCATGACTATATCCAAGTTGTAAGTATTGAAAATTTACTAAAAGGGGTAGATCTAGTAACTTGGATTCATAATTGCAAAAATAGATCATGTAACATAGTCAAGTAATCATAAAAGTTCAAGATAAATAGGTCAAGTTTAGATAAAGGTTCAATTTTTGCTTTCAAAATCTTGACCAAAGATAATTATAAGAACTTTAAGAAGAGAGTTTGGAATGAGAACTTGATAATAATTTCATTGTAATCCACTCATTCTAAAGACCAAAGGTGACTATAAATATCATGTATTTATGAAAACATGTGTGAGAGATATAATCAAAACTAGATCTAGAGAGAAACTAGGACCTTGTAAAGAGAGAGAGACAGAGTTGAACTATGAGAGTGGGATGCTACGGTGTTTTGCTGTTGAAAATAATTTTGGGAAAAATGCGAGAGGGAGAGGTTGTTGCACTATAGCATTGTCCCAGTGGTACAATGTTGGGGCACAGACATTTGAGAGGGTCGAGGGAGCAATCTGAGTTGTTTATTGTATGTATATATAGATGGGGGAGACAACTGGATGAGTGGTGGTCTAACTTATGTTATAGTTTACTTTCATCTTATGTAATACAAACACATAAAAACTCGATTTATCCATTCAAATAACTTTTTGGTCAGGACATATATTAAAATCGACAATATAATTAATCCTTACCAAAACACAGAAAAAGGCTTTCAAATATGACAAAATATCTCTTAGCATATGATTTTTATAAAGGAACAAAATTCCATCTAACATATTATTATTTTATACCAACTTACACAATATCTATTACCAACTTACTGATAAATTAAATCTACTCCTTGAAAAGAAGCATTATGCACCTCTATTCTTTCTTTTAGAAATATTGTAACCTTCAAAACTATATGCTCCTATCATATAAAATATTGACCAAGTCTTCCTTATTATGTAAAACCTCTATTTATATTTTTGGGTGTTGATAATAAAAAAGACTAAAACATATATATATTTGGAAAATGAAATAATTCTTTTAGCAAGATATATGTTAAAAAGTCATAATTATCAATACGATTCCCCAAACCATCAAAAGATCTTTATGTAATCATAATTGATTTCCAAAATACACCCTTGTCTACTAAATTTGTACTTATCCTTAAATAAACTAACAAAATGATCAAGTAAGACTTTATATTTTCTCATGAACACTTTAAAAAGTATTTCAAATCACTTCATACATTAAATATGGTCTCAGACACTATTTACTAACTATGTCTTTACAATTATTTATCCATGATTTCTCACAAATGTATCAAAAAATATATTGTCTTAAAAATCTCCAACTAAAATTTCATATTATTCAGATACTAGAATTCCAAGATATTAATATTTTGCTATTTAGTTGAAGATAATATTTTGTCACAAACGCTTTAAAAAATTATTTCAAATCACTTCATACAGTAAATATGGTCTCAAACACTATTTGAAAACTATATCTTAACAATTATTTATCCATTATTTCTCTAAAATTTATCAAAAAATTATACTTGTCTTAAAAGTCTCCAGCTAAAATTTCTTCTTATTCAGATAAGGGAATTTCATGATATTAAAGTTTTATTTTTTCGTTGAAATAATTAAATGCCTTGAGCCATTAGATATAGTTCGACTATAGCTCTTGTATAATTTATTTGAACCATAAAAAAAACTATGATTGAAATGAAATTTTATATTAAACTTCAATATTACTGTAAAAAGTCCCCCACCACGTTTCATAAAATAATAAATTCATTTAACCATCCAAATAAATTATCTTAAAATTTTGTCTTTTTTGGGGGATCTGAATTTTATCATTATTCAAACAATCTCTAAAACACTCTGATTTACACCATAGCTCTAAGACATGACTATAAACCATGATTATAAACTTCATAGAAAACTTCTGAGTCATATAGATACACCTACATCTCATACTCATAAAATGATTTAATATTGACTCCTAATCACACATACACTACATCATTAAAAAAATTCTCTCTCTTACTTTAGTGCACATATCTATATTATTCTTAAAATACCTTTAGTTGTCATTAATGATCACTTGAAGTCCATAAGTAGGAAAAACCATAGAGACATAAAAGATTATAAAACCAAGAAAATCAAGTTGTTCACATTTCACTCAGTGTCATCCATCCCTCTATCCAGCATATCCCAAAGTTCTCTACCGTAAGGGATCCTACAGATCCTCAACAAAATGGTTATAAACACAAAACCTAATGTGGCTATCATCATAGCAAGGGGAACAAATGGACTTGTGTGTCACTCTCACACAGACTCTAGAAGACCTAAATGACTTGGGACAAGTTAAGATGGAACCTACTGAAGACACACCATGATCGTCCAATGTGATAGATGTCAATATAACAATCAAAGCCCCAACTACGTGTTCAATTATTTATCTCAAGGGAGACATTGACAATTGGATTTGGCACATACAAGTAGTCACCACTATAGATGAAGAGAATCTAGTGATTCATTAGATTTTACAATGATTTATCATTATACCAGAGCCACAACCATGTCCAAATATTTGACCAATTTTGACACCCTACAAAAACACTAACACATACTGACACGACACTGATATTCCTACAATGAACCAGATAGCTCAAATAAGAAATGTTGCTTGTTATATTACAATCATAGTCAAGGGAAAAAATCTTAGAAATTTGAGCTTTTGCATGAATATACATGATGTCAATTGGGACTCCCTTACCCTCGAATGAGGGTAAGATGAAGGTTATGACTTGTGACAAGACTCGATCCCAATATCCTATTACACCATGATAATAAATATCAGACCCAAGTTTTAGCTCAAAACTAATTCCAAATGTTACCACATGCAACACTTCAAGGGAAGCAAAAATCTCATCATACAAAGAATGATTTGGTTACCAAAAGATATCATCTTTTTTTAACATATAGGTTCTAATGGTACGAATAATATACCCATGTATATCCATACTTACAATATTCCTATAAGGATGAACAATTCCATCTTATAATTAGGAAACACTAAACACAAAATGTCATTCTATAAACATAACATGAAAGCCTATATGTGAATCCCATGACCCCAATACAAGAATGTCTAAACATCAACACATCATGAAAGTACTTCACCAAGAAACAACAATATTTCTTGTTAGGAGAGGGTTGTTGGGTGCCATGTGGATCACTTAACCACCAAAAAATTACTAATTGTGTGTTACCCAAGGTCTAAGTGAGCTAGATACATACACATATGCAAGAGCTATATATTTCTCTTTATTATTAATCTTACAAGCATTGATGTGTTTAACTTAATAAATATATAATTAGGCAATTTATATAAATACGGAGGAGGATATTTGTTATATACAACCCCAATTTTTGGGTTCTTTTGGTGAGAAATGTAATTTTTCCTATTAAAGATATTTGAACAAATAATTATATAATTTGTTTTGAATAAATTGATTTCATTTACAATAGCCTTATTTGTTGTTTTGTGGGCTTTATTGGCTATTGAGCCCAATTACAAGGAAAAGAGAAATAAAAGGAAAAAGGAATTTACTTGGATAAATGGTTAAAAGATAAGGAAAAGGCTAAGGAATATTCCCAAGATGGGAATTCTAGCCATTAAGGTTCCTTAAGGTCCAAGGAATCCAAGATGATAAGATAATGGCAAAAGAAAGAGGAAATGTCAATTAATTTGGTTTTATTAACGAATAACTTGCATATGAAGGAAACACCTTTTTTCCATTAGAATTTGGGTTTCAAATTTAATACACAAGTAGATAATGCCAAGACAGAGTTTCCTCTAAATTTGGGTGAAAAATAATAAACAAGGAGAGAGATAAATCAAAAGAAAAACTAGAAATAAACAATTAATCAAGAATATTCGAAAATAAGGAGATAATGCAAGAAATAAAAAGAGAAGTGAGGGTTTGTTCATAATAAGTGATATTTCGAACCCCACTTGCTTTCTTGGATTACAAGGAATATAAATAATGGGAAATAAGAAAATAAGAAAGAGAAAAGATGGGAGAAATAAGCCTAATTGAGTAATATCTTTCACCTAAAGAAAAGGCACGTTTTCTTTTAGATAATGAGCCCAATTTTGGCAGAGAAGTAGATTAATCTTTATGGACTTCCCCTTAAAATTTGGGACCAATCAGATAAGTGGTTTGCAAGTCATGATTTTTACAAAATTCCTTTAAAGAAAGAAGGATAAATTAAATATAACAATTCGATTTGAATTCATGTTCTTTTATGGGGTCTGACAGCCGTTGGATTTGGATCCAACAGTGGCTGCACTTCGCCTAAAATATGGAAAGGAGGAGTAGACTCATGGGATTTCAAGACTCTTTTCCTTGCTAATCGATGACCAAGCACTAATGGGACCTCTCCCATTGCGTTTAGAACACCTTCCCGAGTTAATAGATCCCGAGTTTGAAGGGGTTTCGAACAAGATGTCATATTTCCCCAATCCGTAGGGGTGTTCTTTCTAGGGTTTATGTCTAGGGTATAAAAGGGGGATCGAGGTCTTGTTGTGAGGGGATAGGATCGACCACCAGATGTTGCAGGGTCCGTTTTAGTCTCCCCACATGCCAATTTGTCGAGAAGCATGGAAATTCCTCTGAAAGTTCTCCCTCCCTGTCGGCCATGGTGGCTCCGTAGACTTGCTCACTTCACATCACTAGATGGACAGATGAAGCCGTCGGTGAGTTCGACTCAAGACAACGATGGTGGTGGCACCTTTTCTTTGGTTTCCAGTGCAAAGAAACTCGAAGTCGACTCAAGACAACGATGGTGGTGGCACCTTTTCTTTGGTTTCCAGTGCAAAGAAACTCGAAGTCAACTGTTCTGTTGACTCGTCGCGGGCTCTGTCTCGCGAGCGGGATGTAGGAGAAGACATAGATTCAAATGACCAATCTACCCCTGGGTGTGAAAGGCCAAAACCTACAAGGTGTGAGGGTAGATGGGGCTTTTTGGACCCGGTTATGAGGCTCGATCAGGTGGAGTCTGCCACCTGTGTGGCGAGCCGTGATTCGATGACCCCCACCCGCATGGAAAAGGAAAGCAAGCCACTCTACTGAGATGGCGGCACTCCATTGGACCTAAAAGGTATTTTCTTTACAAAGTCATAATTAATTATCTGTAACTCCGATTATAGGAAGTCTTTATGAAAATTCATCAGGAGAATGCAAGGAAGCCAATAAAAATGATATTAAAGCCTGATTATGTTTCTAAATCCAAAAGTGCCATAAGTTGATCATGATATGATTTAAACTTAGGTTAAAAACCCTAATTGTGATTAAAGATCAAATCTATAATGCTTGATGGGTTAATGTGAGTAATAATAATCTATTGGATGATAAAAGAAAGATTCAGATTTGATTTAGTTGAAAAATTACTTGTTTTAGGGTTTTAAACAATGAATCCATGATAATGCATGTAGAAACCCTAATTTAGGGTAAAGGAAGAGATTAATATGTTTAAATTGAATTACTTGGAAATATGTTGTTTATTGTCGATCCTAAGCCTGTTAGGAGAGATAGGACAATATAATTAGGGTTTATGAATAGTTTTACTGTTTTAGGGTTTGTAGTAGCAAAAGTGATAATGAAACCCTAATTGCAAGTGAAACCCTAAAAGTGGACTAGAAACCCTAGGAAGCGAGCTAGGTTTAATAGATCTTGATGGCATGATCAATAATAGGAAATTGTATTCATATTTTAGGATCTCTTTGTGTGCTTGCTTTCCTATTGGATTTCTTGCATTGATTGGATTAACTCTGTCTCAAATCAGCCTGACAGGTATGTGGATAATTATGGTTAATCGCATTAGTTTCCCGAAGAGTTTCCCGGATGATTCACCGCATTGAATGCAACTTATCAGTTTGGATGTTCATACTTGCAAATCAAAAAGTCACTATGATTATCACAGTAATAATAGAAGTGTGTATTCTCGCACCTACATGCCACCCTGTTGGATGATGCCAAAGGTCAAGCCCAGGAGGGAAGACCAATGGGCACCATGAGTGGTGATCCCAGACAACAAGCTTAGGATTGAGAAGGTGGTCTTTATAGAATGACTAACTTTACTATATATTTACAAAGTTACAAAATATGCTCATGTACATAACTTTCTCACCCTAAAGGTGGTACAAGGAATGAAAAGATTACATCTATTCACACATATGCCCATATACAGAGGGTAACAAGGCTATCTCAAATTTTCCTTATGTCCACTAATTAGCTCACAATCATCCTGAATCTCTGTCATGTAGAACACCTACACCTGGGTGGAGGGAACACCCAGAATAATAGAAAAACAAGATATAAATCAGCAAAAGCTTAGTATGTACGTTAAAAGACGAGCTAGGGCATTTAAAAAGTAAAGTAAGATGTTCCCATAAAAAAGGGGCTATTAAAAATTAGGTAAGCTTCAAGGAGAAGTAACAAGAGAATGAATTTTCAAAAGAATGTGGCATTATAAATAAACAATTATTATCACCATTCTTGCCATAAATAACAATCCAATAATATAAACATTTGCATGCCGATACATTTGACTAAAGTAACTAAAGTAGGGCCACGACACCACTGAGTCAATGGTCTAAGTAAAATGGGTGGAAATAGACGCACCCTGGGCTGAAATAGACGCGCCCCTGTATAAAAAGAAGTGGAAAGACGCACCCCGGGCGGAAATAGACGCGCCCTAATGGTTACACATAAGCGTCTACAATAGTTAAACTAGTCGAATTATCTAACATGCATAAATAGAGTGGCAAGATTCATTTTTTTTACAAACGTACATGGCATATTGCAAGCATAATAGCAGTTGGGGTCATTGACCCAAATTAACATGATAAAAGAAATTTTAAAAATATAACAACAGGTCAAATGAGAGTGAATGAATTGTCTGACAAATGGAATAAGAGCAAGTATTTTAAAAGATGCCTCATTATGGGAAAATGTAGTCATATAAATGCCCAGTTATAAATAGAGAGGAGTACATACCTCAAGTCCTACTTACACCAAATAAAATGTCACCTAGGTCTGAGCCAAGTTTAATATCACCTACGCATAATATTATACTTTGTGTTAATATTGTTCCTTATGCAATATTTAAACCAGCTAAACACTCCCTATGAAAATCGATATTTGGAACAAAGGTCCGTGCTAAACGCCCGGAAGATCCCATGTATGGAATCACATAATCACCCAAACTTAGCCCATACTAGTCCTGAAATTGCAGCAATGGTATAGGGAAAATCATGATTACACTATCTGATTTCCCAAACATCAGTGTACGCAGGAGGAACTTGCATTTTAAAACTCAAGGCATACGTTGTAGAAGTAACTCCAAAGAGCATCATCGTTTAGAAATTCAATCATTCGAATGCGCATTTCATCTGCGGGTATTCCAGTATGATCGTCTTGCAAAACACTTCCCTTAAAATCTCAGGTTAGGTCCTGAAGCCTAAATATTCAGAAAATCTGCCTGAAAACACCCACACACTCATCTATAATTATGCACTGACTCAATATTGATCGATCCGGACAAACCAACTACTACCGTATACAGATACTGAAGCCACATGAAAATAATGACTAATATCTCCTGGATTTCCAACCAACATCGTGACTAGTCAATGCGAGTTGGAATGAAGTCGAAAGGTAATTTGTGAATAAGTTATTCCATGACCAGTAAGGTCCTAATACGTGAAACACGACTGATTATGTCTTATTAATCAGCGGCACATTTAATTAACTGAAAAAATGCCAAACAACAACCTCGTTTTCTGGTTTCCCACTGATTAACTGAGTCCATGTATCCACTATAATTAATTAGGTAAGCATTATCTAACCAGCAATGTTTGTTCTTGGTTTCCAAAAACAAAAATCGTCATCCTGTGTTTGATCGCGATTCAAAAGAACACAGGTCTCTTGCCTCTCCCTCGCACTTTCTGCAGGAGCAATCATTGATACCAAGTTGGAAGGCAGAGTATATCAGATACAAAGAAATAAAAAGAGGTGTACGCTTCTAAAAATGACTAGATATGAAGAAATTAGAAACCGAAGCTACTCATCGCCTCCCAGAACTCAGCGGTTGATCTACCACCTTGACTGTTCCCAGAAAGACAAAAATACATGATTCTGACATGTTACTTGAATTCAGAATGAGGTACGGCGAATGATAAATCATAACGGAAGATCCTCCTCACGGCTGATAAATAGTTCGACATCACCAATCAGAATTGCATCATTACTGTCAAGGACCTCACACAAATCGCAGTAGGAGAAATTGGGCAGCCAATACACTTACCAATGTGACAAATTCATACTTCTAGCTCCAATACTTGTAGTAGACATGCAGTAATTGATGCATATATAGACACAATAAAATAAGGCGTGGCCTCAGAAAACGAGACGTCCGAGGTATGAAGGATGCTAAAATCCAGAATCTAACTCATCATCTCCGCGCGGCGGCGGTGGAGAGGAAACCAAGATCAGAAACGGACCAGTCAGAATCGTCTACTCGAACCAACAATGGATCTAGTACTCGAACTTGAGGGTCAGAACAAATAATGCTTCCCATTCACAAGAGCATGCCCACGGGAAAACAGGGGATTTCGTCGACCCGTTGATTTGGGAAAAACCAGCGCTAACTGAAAAAAACGATCGAAAGATTATGGTATGGAAATGGTTATCCTACCTGGGATTGCCCCGCGATCCACCACGGTGGCGCCACGACTCACTCCTCTTCGGGGATGACAACAAATCCGGAACGGGAGTGCAGGGGTATTCGGAGAAAATTGGGGGCAACAAACATGAGAGAAAGGGTCTATATCCCTTTCTTTTTAAATGCATGAGGCCAAAGGGACTAGCAAGGGGCGGTGGCAAAGTGCCAAGATGAAGATGATGGAAGCTTGTACGAGGGGTATTAGATGTTTAGCAATCACGACACCCCAGGCCTCATTTTAAGGTTTCTCGGGTCCGCTTTGTTCTCCTGAAACGTCTTCCATAGATAATGTAGGCATTGAAGGCATGGAGCGGAGGCGCTCAGTGGATGGGGACCTGTAACGCCTACATAGTAGTGTGAGGAAAACGAAGACGAAGCCTCATTTCCGTTTTCACATATTTTGTTTAATCAAAGACATATTAAATGACTGAACTTGGTCGCTACTGAAATAGGCACATAATTGTCACTTTATATATATATTCAGATTTTTCTTTTTCTAGGAAATTAAAAGGTAAAAACAACCTCCGTTGCTCTCCTAATATTGCAGGTTGTTTATTACAACCACCATGGCATAATTTTGATCTCAAAATTCCATTATTATCATCTAGCCACTAATACAAATTGATGGGTGCCTAAAAATCTACCAATTGGGTAATATATTTATATTTTTTTAGGAAAAAGGAAAATAGAGGTGATACTTAGATTTGAGGTTGTTACATTAAGGATTGGGGTTTTCTCTCTTTTCCTCACCCTCTTGAGGTATGGGTAAGGTTGATAAGGTTTAAGGAATCCTCCACAAAATTAATGAAAAGCATGTAAATAAGATGTCATGGACATAAGCTTAATAGTTTAATCATAAACTAAAGCATAGATACATGCTTAGGTCATATGACATGTGTTGTCATGCCCTCAAGAGATAACTGAGGTTGGACCTCCTTGTTAGGAGGGTGAGTTGAGAAAGTTGGTCTTGGAGGTAGAGACCTCCATTATAAGTAGAGATTGGGCACATCCTCTGAGGATGATGCTAACCCTAATCCTAAGTGGTGGTTAGAGAGAGAGATGACATGATGAGCTAGATTTCATGATAGACCTAGTGTGTGGGTGGACATGCTTTTGGATGCCCATGACGATATGAGCCATGTGAGGTTGGATGACCTAGTACCTTGGTGACCCAACCCTGGAAAGGGGTCGTGCATGTTAGAGTGAAGGATAACTCCTTCAATGAGGAGGTTAGTGAAGAACCTATAGAAACCCTATGGGCTTATATGAGCATGGCATAGTATGCACCCAAGGTATCAGTAGTGCTGACAGTAGGCTAAAACCCTTGCCAGGAGAGTATGTTGGATAGCTTATGAGATAAGCATAAAGGGCTAAAGACAATCTTGAGTGAACATAAGTTTGAACATAGGCTTCACCCAGGTAGAGGTATGCTTGTGAGATTGATCCATCTTCATGGAGAGAGGACATCTATTAGTATGTCTATTTTTAGGATTAGCTCTTGAGAGAGAGAGAGCAGGACCCAAGAAAGAAGGTTGGAAGCTTAGACTCTAAGATGTGAGGAATAGTGGGAGTTGAGGATGAGGCGACCTAATTGGATGATAGTGGTTGTCTCATGCATAACCCCTGGAGGCTGATGATATCTTAGTTGTCGTTAGAGGAACAAAAACCTAGAGAAAAGATGAGGTTGTTGGTACCTATGTGCCTATGGTATAGGTGTTTACCTTCTAAGATGGGAAGAAGAGTTCCTTAGACCATGAAGAGGTTTTAGGCATTGTACCTTGTTGGTTTTCCTTAAGGAGGACTCCACTCTAAAGTGTTGTTCAAGAAGAAGGATCATGGGAAGTGCATGTCATACCCTGTACATGCTTGGCTCATGGTTTAAAAGGTTGAGCATGCAGTTGGACATCTGAAAAGTGAACCTAGGGTTCCTAGGCCTAAGAGGGGAAGTGGTGTACCTGATGCTCATGATGATATTTGAGTTTCCATCATTTGAGCATGGAACTCCTTATGTTTAGAGGAAAAGGGAAACCCCTTAAGTCTAAGGTATGTTTGATGAACCCCTCACATCTAAGTTGTTGACATGGGAAAGTATGATCTTGGTCCAATGTTGAGGAATGAAAACAAGTGTCACCTAGCATGGTTTAGTAGGGGGTCTGCATGTGCCTTAGTAGCTTGCTAGGGTTAAGCATGCTCATGTGGATGTAAACCCAAGACATAAGGACGTTTGTGACCTTTTTTGCTATCAAAAGATAGTTTCCTCCCATCCTGGGAGAGGGACCCTTTTGTAGTGTGTATACCAGTTTTTGTGGGTTTTGAGGAAGCCTAAAGAGGTCTCATGGGATCTTGAGGAGCTAAGTAAAAAGTACATAGTATGAGAATAAACCTGTAGACCCATAGATAACCATCTCTAAGTGCATGTGGATGTGTTACCATGGAGGTAACTGGTATGGGGCCTGACCAAGGTAGGTAGGTCGCCATGACCCCTATGAAAGGATGAAAGATAGCCCAAGAATGCAGAGAGAGATGATGGATACTTGGGTAAGGTTTTAAGTTGGACATGTACTATGTTAGAATCCTAAGTCTATTCTAGGGTCCGGTAGGGATAAGACTGATGGAAGTAGGAGTTTCCTTATTCCCTAGTTGCACATGACCATAGGGTCGGGAGGTAACAACTATCATTGTCTGAGGGCCATGGGTTAGGAGATTGATCACCTTTGTGAACTCATGGGACCCAAAGGGTAGATGAGGAGGGCACTCTCTGATGCATAAGGGAAGAGGGATGACTCCAAAAAGTGCCTGCACCCTACATACCTAGAGGAGATGACCAAGGATTGTGTGGTGACCCAAATGGGTTTGAGATCAATTTTCTGTGGAAGTAACTTTTATATCAATATGATTGTGATGTAGAGACATAAGTTGCACCTTTCAACTTAGATTTGAAGGTGTACTGACAAGGTGGGATGTACCATCTCTACTCTTGGAATGGGAAGAACTTTGTATTTGGAATGCAACCAAATGCTTATTTCCTCTTGTTATGGGAGTGAGAGATAGGACAGTACACATGCCATACACCAAGGATAAAGATGATGTGAGTGGAAATATTGCTAAGAGGTATAAGGACAGAGATGATAACATACCCTTGTGGAGTGAACAATTCAGGGATGGTTTACAAACACCAAGAGTACTAAGGTAGTCATCTTGTGAGGATGTTTTTATCATGAGCTATGAGTTATACAAGGTTGAGTTTGATAACCAAGAGGATGATCTCAGAGTGTTCTTGATGAAGATAGACTTAGAATTTGAGATGGGATAAAAAGTGAAGGTGTATGTTTTCAACATTACCTAACACCTAAGGATGTGAAGTGGTAATGGATGATGTGGTTGAGATGTAGCTGCCTAGTTTAGTTAGAGGCTAGAAAAGGTTGTAGGGTTAATCCTAAATTTGAAAAAGGAGATATCTTTGGCTAACACTCAGATGTAATGATATTGGTTGATAAAGTATGTGGTTGTTTGGTTAGCTAGCCTAGGCCTTGATGCAATAAAAGGATGGTTGTAGAACCTCAAATGACACTTCTCTAGAAGAGAAGGTGATGAAACCCCGATTAGCATGGTTTAGGATTTCCGAGGAATCAATCTTGAGGAATCATGACATACAGGAGATCATGATTTCAAAATCACCATACCCCATGGTACTACTAAGATAATGAGTGGTAGCAGTACTTTGATGCCTAAGATGAAAAGTGTACAAAGATGCATGTGGCTTGTTTCCATGCAAACCAGGAGGTGAAGGATGAACACAAGTAACCTAGTGTATTGTTATAGAGGATAAAGAGTTACCGAGAGGGAATGGGAGTTCATCATTATGGATGTTGTGGTAAGTCTCCCCTGGACCAAGGAAGGTCAAGATGCAATATGAGTTATGGTAGATCGCATTACCTAGATGACATGAGAAAGAAAGAATACTATCAAGGGATAGATCTGGTTGAACTACATATGAGAGAGAGATGGTTCAACTACACCATGATGCGAGTTCAAAAGTTCTTGAGTATAACCTAAAGATTCACTTCCATGCGGTGGAAGTAGGTACATGAAGAACTCGATGTTAGTACAATTTATCACCCCTAACTAATGGTTAGTATAATCTAGACTAGAGGGTCTGATGAGAGCATGTGTGCTCATTCAGGGTGATACTTAGAGACAGTTCTTGTCCTCTGTAAGATGTGATGATAACCACCATAGCCAGTATCGGGATGTAAAGAAGCTCTGTAAGGGAGGTTGTGTTGGTCACCACTTCATTAAGATGATGTTGGTGAAGGGACCTCACGACGGTCAAGAAAGAACCACAGTGTATGCAGATGAAGTCGTTTTAATTGTGCAATGGCTGTGAGAAAGCCCAGGGGTGACATGAGTCGTGAGTAGATGCAAAGCAGACTGACATGTAGTTCACTGTGGGAGAGTATGTGATGTGAAAATCCGACCCCTCCAAGTTAAAGATAAGAGAGCTGAGTCCCGACAGCATGGTCCATTTGAGATGGATTGGTGGAGATGGTTTTGTAGCCTTACCCCTCAGGATAACATGATGTATAAGGTGTTCCATGAATGCGATCTAGAGCACTATGTGAGGTACCCAAGCCATGTGCTGAGCCCTGAACTTATTCAGCTTTATGAGAGGCTGAAATGTCCTGAGTCACCTATGAGGGTACGATATACCAAGATAAGAAAGAACTCAGATGGAAGAATATGACATGATGAAGGTTCTTGGGAAGCACCATGGAAAGGGTGAGGCCACATGGGAGCCATGATGGACATAAGAAAGGCTTATCATGTTTGTTTGTGTGCCTGGTGGAATTTTGAGGGAAAAATTCCTACAATAGGGGAAGGATGTTACAACCCCAATTTTTGGGTTCGTTTGGTGAGAAATGTAATTTCTCCTATTAAATATATTTAAACTAATAATGATATAATTTGTTTTGAATAAATGGATTTCATTTACAATAGCATTGTTGGTTGTTTTGTGGGCTTTATTAGCTATTGAGCCCAATTACAAGGAAAAGATAAATAAAAGGAAAAAGGAATCTATTTAAATAAAGGGTTAAAAGATAAGGAAAAGGCTAAGGAATATTCCCAAGATGGGAATTCGAGGCATTAAGGTTCCTTGAGGTCCAAGGAATTCAAGATGATAAGATAATGGCAAAAGAAAGAGGAAATATCAATTAATTTGGTTTTATTAATGAATAACTTGCAAATGAAGGAAACACCCTTTTTCCTTTGGAATTTGGGTTTCAAATTTAATACAAAAGTAGATAATGCCAAGACAGAATTTCCTCTAAATTTGAGTGAAAAATAATAAACAAGGATAGAGATAAATCAAAAGAAAAACCAGAAATAAACAATTAATCAAGAATATTTGAAATAAAGGAGATAATGCAAGAAATAAAGACAGAAGTGAGGGTTTGGTCATAATAAGTGATATTTCAAACCCCACTTACTTTTTTGGATTACAAGGAATATAAATAATGGGAAATAAGAAAATAAGAAAGAGAAAAGATGGGAGAAATAAGCCTAATTAAGTAATATATTGCACCTAAAGAAAAGGCACGTTTTCTTTTAGATAATGAGCCCAATTTTTCCAGAGAAATAGATTAAGTCATTATGGACTTCCCCTTAATATTTGGGACCAATCAGATAGGTGGTTTGCGAGTTATGATTTTTACAAAATTCCATTTAAAGAAAGAAGGATAAATTAAATATAACAATTCGATTTGAATTCATCTTCTTTTATGGGGTCCGACAACCGTTGGATTTGGATCCAGCAATGGCTGCACTTCGCCTAAAATCTTGAAAGGAGGAGCAGACTCATGGGATTTCGGGACTCTTTTCCTTGCTAATCGATGACGAATCACTAATGGGACCTCTCCCATTGCGTTTAGAACACCTTCCTGAGTTAATAGATCCCGAGTTTGGAAGGGTTACGAACAAGATTCCATATTTCCCCAATCTGCAGGGGTGTTCTTTCCAGGCTTGATGTCTAGGCTATAAAAGGGGGACCGAGGTCTTGCTGTGAGGGAATAGGATCGACCACCAGATGTCGTAGGGTCCATTTTAGTCTCCCCACATGCCAATTCATCGAGAAGCATGGAAATTCCTCTGAAGGTTCTCCCTCCCTGCTGGCCATGGCGGCTCCACAGACTTGCTCACTTCACGCCACTATATGGACAAATGAAGTCTCCGGTGAGTTCGACTCAAGCCAACGATGGTGGTGGCACCTTTGCTTTAGTTTCCAGTGCACAAAAACTTGAAGTTAACATATGTGTTGACTCATCGCAGGCTCTGTCTTGTGAGTAGCAGGCGAGCGGGAGGTAGGAGAAGACATAGATTCAAATGACCAATCTACCCCTGGCGTGAAAGGCCGTAACCCACAAGGCGTTAGGGCAGATGGGGCTTTGCAGACCCGACTGTGAGGCTCGATTGGGTGGAGTCAGCCGCCTGCGTGGTGAGCTCTGATTCGCTGACCCCCACCCACATGGAAAAGGAAAGCAAGCCACTCTGCTGAGATGGCGGCACTCCATTGGACCTAAAAGGTATTTTCTTTGCAAAATCATAATTAATTATCCGTAACTCCGATTGTAGAAAGTCTTATATGAACATTCATTATGAGAACGCAAAGAAGCCAATAAAAATGATATTAAAGCCTGATTATGTTTCTAAATTCCAATGTGCCATAAGTTGATCATGATATTTTTACTTTATTATCATTTAGACCTTGAGGTTTGGCCTTAGTGGGCCTACAACTAGGTTGGTTTAGCATAAACCCAGCTGGATTGAAGCCATCATGTCTCTCTTTGAAGCATACATCCAAAATAGAAGACCATTATCATGCATACAAGGTTTCCAACAAGTAACATCTTTAAAATTTAGAAAGTAAGTCAAATACATTCTCATATCTCTCTTTGAATTTCCATTGTTATTTTATGCTAAACATGCTTCAAGAATCAAGACATACATTCAGCTTGTAAGGTCACAAGGTTATCCCATTCCATAGTCACATTATATGTCTTATCTTGAAAGAATACAATATTTTCGATATTTCATTATCTTTATTCATTTTTGTTGGATTATCATTTCAAACTGTGGTAATCCATAACATAGAAAATTTCATAATCGTTCAACTAGGAATATTATTAACATCGCTAGTTTCATAATCATTCCACTAGGAATAATATTACCATCTATTTTACCATTATTTAGGGTTCCATATTAATTTGAAAGGTAAGAGATTCAACTCAGTGTTCAAGAAATTGGTATGTGCGGCCACATATGTGGCCGCTTAAGCGGTTCAGACAGGGGACCGCCTCGCATATGTCAAAGCAGAGCAATAATCAGACCATTCCCGGTTATGCGGCCGATTACCCGCTTATGCGGCCGCTTAATCACCGCTTTTCCAAACTGAAAGGAACACAATATGTATATGCTATTGTTTCTGTCTCATATTTCTTTTTTATACAATATTACTGCTCCCTTGCTTCTTATTTTCATTTTTTGTATGATATTACTATTGTCTTTTATTTCTTTGTTCACAAATTCCCTTTCTTCTTGTATTTCCCCTTCCATCTTATTTCTTTGATGTTGCAACAGTAAACAAATGATTTCCATTTCCCTTTTTCTTATTAAGTCCAGCATGTTGCTCTTCTCATTTCCTTGCTCTTATTTTCTCTTCTTCATACTGCATGTTGAATTCCTCTAATGCTATTTAATTGATCTTCATCTATTCTCTCATTTTCTTCATTCTCTTTGATAAGAGCAATAGGTTTCTTCTCCAATCTTATTTCCCTTCTCACCATCATACTCAAAATTATTATAATTTCAATTCTTCTCCATACATTCGTCTTCTTGTTCTTCTAATTCTTATTGACTATTTTTTAATTGTTAACGTGTTTAAAGTATACCATACTAATCTATGAAATTGTTTGGCACTATTATCATTTTATATTGCAATTTGATAGTTGCATGGTTCATATAATATAATTACTTTATAGTTTCCTCTATTTATTTATTTATGTTTATTGATTATTGCAAACTTTACATTTCATAACATAAGAATGGTTGTTTAACTTGTGTTAATCAAATTGATGTCATGTCATGCTTTGCCAACACTCCAAATGAAGTTTTACTTCTTGTTGTCCTCATGTGTAATTTTTCAATGTAAAATATAATTATATATGATTAATATATAAATTTATATTGATATATAATTAATTTATTAAAAAAAATAAAAAACCGCATATACTCCCACATACCGCATATACTCTATTCAGTACCCCGTCCGCCCGTACACCGAATACCACTTTTCTGAACACTGATTCAACTAAGTATGAAGACTAACTAGGGCTTGTATAAACCTGAGTTGTGGGATGCTACAAATTCTCCCTCCCTCAAAACATTGTCCTCAATACTAAAACAATCTCAGTATGAGTTCTCATCATCTCTTTTGCAAGAACCCATGTTTCCTAATCAACATAATTATGGCTCCATAACACTTTATTAGCATAGGATTCTCCTACGGTCCCTAAGTTACTTGATTTTCTGATCCATGATTTGTACTTCCCTTCCTTAAATGTGACTTCATCTTCCAAAGGTTCCTTGATTATGTGTATTATTTTAGTAATTTGTGGGTGACATTTCCTCTACATTGATATGTGAAACAAATCATGCAATTCATGTAACTCTGGTGGAAATGCAACTTATAATTCACCTTCTAGCTTCTTTTTGAAATAGGATTAGGACCCACATATCTATGGGTTACCTTTCCCTTACTCTGAAATAAAAGGACTCCTTTTCATACTTAAACCTTTAGAAAAAATCTTGCCTGAAACCTCAAATTATAAGGGTATGTGCCTCTTGTTATCATAGCCCTTCCCTTTTTTATGTTTTGTCTTGAACTATTTCCTTATCACCTAAATCACTTACATATTGTAGTCTAGTTAACTAATTCAGGACACTTTAGATATTTCTAACCTAACTCTTATGAACATACTTATGATCTAAACTTTGTACCATAAAATGCCTCATAAGGTGCCATTCATGTGCTAGATTGATATATGTTGTTGTTAGAAAACTCAATCAAACTTACATTCACATCCAAAGTACCTAGAAATTATGAAACATATGATCTTATCATGTTGACTAGCATTTGAATTTTGAATGTTCATCAGTCTGGGGTTAAAAGATCACACTAAAGTTAAACTTGGTTCCCGTAAATACATATAGCTTATCCCTAAATATAGAAGTGACACTATTGATAAAGGAAATATGTGAAATATAATGATCTCATGTATATAAATATGTTGTAAACACTTATATTCACAAATAGTCCTCACTGGAAAAAAATAAGTTGACATTCTCAATATGTTACCAACATCCCATACATAATTAAATCCTCTAGGCGCACTTGGTAGTCCAACCACAAAGTCCATCGTCATGTGATCTATTCTACATTTTAGAATTGGTAAATGTTTCAATGTCCCTACTGATTTCTTTTTTTCATCCTTAACCTATTGACACACTCCATAGTTTGCCACTAACTGATCTACATCCAATTTCAGGTCCAACCACAAATATAATTCTTGAAATTATGATACATCTTCATACTACTTGGGTTCATAGCATATATGGAAGTATGTGCATCTTCTAGAATGGTCTTCCTTAACTTTATTTGATCTCTTGTGCAAAAACTCCCTTTCACACATAAAATGTTATATCCTAAGAAGTGAAACAATCCTCTTCCCTTCCTTCATATCCTACTTAATAGTTGGAATATCACATTCAATACCTTGTTATTTCAAGATATGTTGTTCCAAGGGTTGTTCTAAAAGAATTCTTTGCAGTTCCATGCTTAAATAAGCATTTATCTCTCTCAAGTTTGATAACACATCCCTCATATTACATGTGAGATAACACAATCTAGATCTAGATGAAGAAGATGACATACAACTCATTGCATCTAGAACCAAATTGTCCATACCTATGTGATGATAATCAATTTATAATGATATTCCTTAATATCTCAAGGCACTGAGTAGTAATATAGTTAACACACTTATTATTTTATATACATGGCTCAAATCTACATGAACATAATACCACCAATTCTTAAGGTCTAACATGAACTAACTACAAATCATGTGTTGGGTAATTATACTCACAAGTGTTCAATTGCCTGGAAACACAAACAATTAAATTTCCATCTTGCATAAGATAAACCCTAGTCCTTTTCTTAGAGCATGACTATAAACTACAGGCCTTTTCCATTCACAAGGAATAAAAAATGGAATTTTGGTCATGTTTTATACCAACGTGCAAAAACATATCCTCACATTTCTTCTATCTAAACAAAAGGCATCTCTTTTCCCATTGACCTTATTACTAACATAGCTAAAATACCAAAATATTATATAAATCGTCTATAGCATCCTACTAACCCAAGGAAACTTTGAACCTTTTTTGTCATCTTTGTTTGTTTTCACTGTCAAACTAGTTCTACATTTTTAATATCTACACATATTCCCTTTCTAGAGATGACATGTCCCATAAGGAAACTTATTAAAATCAAAACTCCCATTTGTTATGCTTAGAATATTGATGGTGATGTTGTAACAACTACAATCATAAACAAACATGATGCTTACGCTACTCAAAATCTAGAGAATACCTCCATATATATTCTATAAACAAAACTACAAACTGTACAAGAATTTTCGAAATACTATGTTCATCCATTCCACAAACTCATAATGTCCATACCTATACAAAGTGATATTTTGGTATGTGATCAGACAGAATTATCAATTGATGATATCCTTACCTCAAGTATGTCATAGAAAATATTGTTTCTTATATTACTTGGTCCAATTGATCATCAATTTCAGGTAATGGATACATGTTCTTAATTGTAACCGTCTTGAGGTATATGTATTAAATGCACAATCCCATTGTGCTACCCTTCTTTTTCACTTACATGTTCTACACTCCCCATGGTGAATTATGGAGATAAAAGACCAGTTGTATAATATTTCTTGCAAGTATCTTTTATTTCCCTAATATCTAAGAGCACCATGTTCTAAGTTGGTACAAATATTGGCAAAGTGTCATGTTCTATGTTGATCCCAAATTTAACCTCCCTAGGTTGGGGATGACCAGCCAATTCCCCATGGAAAAAATAGAACAATCTTAAACTAGAAGTGTATTTGTCAAACTAAGACCCTATATGCAAGTATAAATTACATTTCCTAAGTTTCTTGGAACCCATTCCTCAACATTCTCCTTTTTATCATCAAAAGAATTATACATGTAGAAAGAAATTTTCCATCTCCCGCAAAGGTTTTGGTTCTATCATTAGCATGGAACTCTACTTACTTAGTAAAGAAATACAACCTTTTTTTTACTACTTTAAGTAGATCATCCTGATAATCACTTAGAATCCATGCATTCCAAGTGACAACATATCCACTTGAATGCTAAGTGTTCCCTCAAATAGCACATGTTTAGGGAATAACCCATATATGTACCTATGTTTTACTATAGGTAGTTCCAAAATGAAATCATAAGGAGAAGGTATCACTAACATAAGACTCATAGATATCAAATAATTAGTCACAAAAGAGTGCATGTCACTATGATCTATTATAATATAAATAATAATATTTCCATCGGTATATAATTGTATATGATCTACCAATGCTTGTAGAGACACCACTCCTTCCTATTGATTCATCTCATAATCTTGACCAACTACATGAACTTTTCCTTTCCCTTTATTGGGACTACTCCTTCATTCAAATTTCTAGGAACTGGAATCTACTGAGGATGTTGTTCCCCAACTACCATTTAGGTGTTTTGGTGGACTCAGCTGGTACTGGCCTCAATCTCAATTGTTGTTGTACTCCTTGTTGGAATTCACTAATATAATTCTCGAGCCACCTACATGTATAACATGTAGGCATATTGAGACCCCAACGTTGGTTGTTATTAACACTCACACAAGTTTTACATTGTTGACGCATTGAAGCATAACTAGGTGCTCCATATTCTTGTGGACTTGTGATCGTCAAAGATTCTACATTGATTGTCCTCTATGGAGGATATCTTATACCTTGACCTCTATTACCTCTACCTTTTCATGTGTCTTGTGGTTGTCTATGTGATGCATTATATGAAGATGGCATTCTTTGCTAGTTTCTTGGACCTCTTCTGGTTTGACTAGCCCTTTCCACCCTTGTGACAACATACATGAATGTGTAATCAAAACAAGTCTCTTTGATAGCCAACTATCTTTTATTCATGGATTTAGTCCTCCTTAAATCATCCTAACCTTGTCCTCTTTAGTCATTTAAAACTGTGGGAATAACCTTAATTTAGAAAAAGAAGTATATACTCTATCACTGACATCTATCCCTGGCATAACATGTATCATGTATCAATGTATCATGGGATAATAGTGTGACTCAAAGTGCCTTTAATCTTTGATCATGTGATATATTCACCTACCCATTACATAATTTCTAGTCCCCACCAATGTTTAATACCGCCTTTTAATAGATACACAACATGTTGTACTTTATGTTCCTCTAATACATGGGGTATATTAAGGTTATTCTTAGTCTTGAACAAACCTACATCAACTTTACCAAGAAAAGATTTTTTTAATAAAGTCATATGACCCTATATTCCTTAGATATTGATATGATTGGCTCATTCATCTTACTTTATCAGGCCATGGTGCATGCTTCCTCGGTCCCCATGCCACCTGATTAATGGCATCAATAAATCCATCCACCATTCCTATCATAGTTGGGGTTTCTATTGAGGCCTTACTCCTTCCTCTACATCAAGTATATGTTATGCATCCTGAACCGAACAATGGATAAGGTCATGTGTTTGGAATGTTCTCTACATGGCCATTTGAAAATACTAGGCTCCACCAAGACCAAGAATCAAGTTGAAAGCCTGATCTCCTCTTCTAGACTCCATACCTATAAAGACACATATATATCCTATGAAAAGGAAAGGATGAATGTTACTTCACTTACACAAGACCTAGGATTTGTTGGTGAACAATCTTGACTTGATCCCAATAACCAATTACACTTTGATTATAAGATCGGAACAAATGTTTATGTTATAACATGGTTTTCACATATATTTACGTATTGGAAATGAAAATATTTTTAAAATTAGGATATATTAGAAACTTGATGTTCTTTGTTTTAAAAGTAAGGATTTATCTTGTAGATTCTCCATTGTTATGGTTTTTGTTGTTTTCAATAATCCAATAGTGGACATAGGGAAAAGAAAGATAGAAAATCCCAAAATAAATGAATCAATAAAGGTAATATGTAATTAATATGGAATTGTGTGGAGTTTTCTAGAAAAGTGGTATTAAAGGAAACATATAGATTGGTTTTGTTGCCACAATGTTTTTAATAAAAAAAGTAATCAAAATAAGAAATATGGGAAAATAGGGAAGAGAAAAGAATTTAGCCTTAAATAAATGACATCAAGAGGGAGTCTTGGAGACTAAGAAAAACACTTTTATGTTATGTATTTTTGTCTCAAATCTCTCTCACACCTAGATATTTGAAATTTCCTTTAAATTTTGGGATTAAAAGGTTAAAAGAGGAGAGAGATATGTAATTTACTAGATTTCCTAAAGTGATGGTTTATAGGAAGTATAAACTTAAATGTTATGATTGAGTTTAAACATAATAGGAAATCAGGGCCTGACACCTTTGATCCTCGAAAGTCAAGATGGCCATAAGACCGGGATCGAACAATGCCAAGGTTGTCCCCTACCCCATTCCAGAAAAGGAAAGGGGTGTTGTTCACCCCGATCTATGATCCGTTGATCATCTCTCTGAGGTCCACGTCAAATCAAACTAATTGAGCCAATGAGTTTGAATTGCAAAACTGAAGAGGAAACCCTCTAATAAGAGGTGAAGTTATGGTTTGTGGACCAAGAACAATTTCCTTCCACCACTCCTTTCTCACCCCCAAGCCTATAACCTTCAATCTAACCAAATACCCTATATATCCCATTCCTCAACTTTGCCAGGAGTATTCAAACCCAAACGATAAAGGCTCTATCCAGAAACCCCTACTCTCTCTCGTTCTCACTTTTTCAGTGTGTAGCTCCATCACGAGCACTGGATTGTGCAAAGTGAAGGCTAGGAAAATAGGGAGTCAGCCAGACCATTGGATCTGGGTCCAAATTTGACCAGCAAGCGTATTGTGTGATTAGTACCTCGCATTAGCCGTAGGCGAGGTGAGTGGGAGAGTTGATCTTATGTTGAAAGATTTGTTCTTTGATCAACAGAAACCAAATATATAGCGGCTATGAGTTTTCCATGAAAATGCTATTTTCTCACTTCTCTACCAAAAAGCAGATAAATAGCTAGAACTTGCAAAATTCACTAAAAATTCATCCTTTTGTCTAAAAATACAAATAATTAATACTTTTCTATAGTAAAAAAGAAGATTCCAATAAAAATAATTTTAAGGCCAAAACCTGCTCCAAATTTCAAAAGTTCCTAAAGTTGTTAACTTTAATCTATTAAAAACATGAAAACCCTAATTTCTTATGTTTATTGATCATAATATGCTTAAATTACTTCAATGGATAAAGTTGGAGTCTTTTTGGATAAAAAGAACATCTTTGATCCAATTTGAGATTAATAATGCATATAAAATCAAATTAAATTTTTTGAATTAAATGAGCATTAAATGTAACAATTAGGGTTTGGAAAACCAAAACCCTAGGGAAACCGTAATTTGACCCCAAAACCCAAAATTGGAACCCAAGTCAGCCTTAATATGAATTTATGAACAAAATTGTAATACTTGGGTGTTATGCACTAATTCTAGGGTGATTTCTTACTTAATCTAGAACTACACTTATTTCTTGGACTTTGAATTACATATGAGAAAGGTATGTGGTTTTGCCTACGACTAATTGTTTTAACTAGCTTCCATGATTTCTTACAGTTTTCCCGATTGGATTGCAATTAGATTCTTGCATTTTTATTTAATTCTTGCAATCTATAAAGTCACTATGGATATAATTTTATATGATTGTAACCTTCTCAAACCGTATATCGATCTCTGCTAAGTTAAAGATCATGGAGTGAATAAAGTCATCATGGGGATGATTGATGATCAAGCTTGAATTCGAAACTCACCTCAGGTCAAGCCCGAAATAGAAGGCCTATGTATGAAACCAAGCCTAGGAGAGGGAAGGTCATGAGATGTCCATTGTAGGGACCAAAACCCTTAGAGAGGGTTCCCCATAAAGAGGCTCCCTTAAAGAGAGGGAACACCATTGAGAAAAGAGGATAAAGGTGGAAAGGTTTAAATAAGAAAATGCTTGTTAAATTTTATAACCATAATTCTAGCTATGGCTGATTATATTTTGACACCTACATGTGAATATTTTGTTTCCCCCACATACTAGTTTAAATTGTTATATTGATCGTTGTTTTCTATCATGATGTTTTAGGTTAAACTATTGTTATTCTGCAAAATGGACATCATGAGAAGAAGGAACCAAAAGGAAAGATACTTAAAGTTACCATGGAGGATCTAGTTAGATAGTTCTATTTCAAATTTTAAATAATAGTTTTCCCTTATCATGTAACTACCTTAGTGGAGAGTTTGTCTTTCTTAATGTATTAAACTCTTTTCCTTTGAATGAAATTTATAATTATTTTTGGTTAATTGCTAAACCTCGATCCTGTAATTATGATAATGGTCCTTTCCCTGTTGGTCCACCCTAATTGGAAATAATAGGGGGAGGGGGTCATTACAATTTCTATCAGCACTAACCCAAATTTCACCTCATACAAATATTCTAGAGAAGTAGTAATATCATCAATGGAACAATAGTTAGGTAATCAAAACATAATCTACATAGTATACTCCTTTTAACATATTAAGTTCTCATAGTAATAATGGAATAGTCATCTATAACCATATTTCCAAGATGAAATGAAAATTAACAATTTCATGTTATAAACAAGGAGCTTGAATACAAAATATTATGTAAACAGCAAAACACAAAAACTCGCAAGTGAACCTTAATGACCAGGACATGATCGTCTAGACATCAACAGGTCGGGGAAAGACTTCACTTGGTAGAAATGAAATTACTTAGATATATAGAATGGTTGGGTGTCTAATTGCTTGCATCCAGGACCTAAAATTTTATCCAATAGTTATTTATCAAATGTCTAAGTTATCATAATACATACAAGTATGTGATATATATATATATATTAACCCTAAAAACATTGATAGGTTTTACTTGACCAATACACCATTAAGAAAGTTATGTGAACATGGAAGTAGTATTAATAAGGGTAAGAGAGTAAACTAACAACAATTCATAAAAAATGACTTTCATTTATATTTATTGTCCATGAATATACGTGACTTGTTCCTAGTTGAGTAGATGTCACCATGGTATGATCGCATGCATGACTCACCATCCTTACCTCAGGGTTTAGCCGACTACCATAAGGAAAACAATAGGCCCATGTCCACCTCTAGGAAGGTAGGCCTAAAGTCACACTATCTCTTTCCAATCTTAGTATAAGGTTGGGGCTAATCACATATATATCTCATAATTAGAATGTCATAGCCATTTCATGTCATAACTGGATTGGGGTTTCACACCTAATATTATTTCACATCAGAAGAAGGTTGGGGTCTCGATTCCACTTTTTTTGAAGTTCTATTAACCACCTAAAAATTTAATCCTCCGAAGTTGTTAGGGTTTGCCCCTAAGTATGATAGAACTGTTACAACATCCTAGTGCAGATGTCAAGAATGGCAGATGGTGTCTACAGCTCCCAGATTTGTTCATTAGATTCTCTCTTCCTTATGACATATATTAACACATTTTATTATTCTCCTTATTATTTTCACAACTATTAGGTGTAGAGTTGTAATGATAAACAACAATGTTAAGATGATAATTGTGTCACATCCTCAATGGAGTATTGATGTAGCCCTATTTTAGGGCTTTGTCTTGTGTCTTTTTGCATCTCAATCACATCTAAACTTAGTATAATGAAATTTGATTCCCTCAATAAACATATTACTGTCAAATGCACTTATGGAGGTTCTTTGCATGTTTTTCAGGTACTTGGACCATGCCTTAGATGGATGAGAAAGAAGTCAGGATTTCTAGGATTCCACCACCCATGGAGGGGTCCGAAGAAGACCCGAAAGCTCCATCAACCTACCCTAGGGGGCAAGGGTCAATCTCAAGTAAATAAGTCCATGGATAATGAAGCTTCAAGTCCAAAGTGCTACTGAAGACCCCAACATGGCCATGGTGCCAAGGAACGGCCGTGCTCACCAATGCCGAAGTTACACGGTTGATCTTCATTTTGTCAAGTTACAACAAAACTGCCAAAATAGTTGTGCTACCCCACACGATCATGCTGAGAAGCCCCCAAAATGACCATGCCATCTAGCACAGTCGTGTTGCCAAGGATCAAAATGGGTATGCTGACTAGAATGACCTCCACTTCACCTCACCCACCACAATCATGATACCCAACATGGATGTCCTACCTCGCCCCCACAACATGGCCGTTCTACTAGCCTTCAGTTCACCACTTCCACTCTGACATTTTTCATTTCTCACCACGGTTGTTCTCTACCACCACAGATGTTCTAATCATTACCCACCATGGTTGTTCTCACCTAAAACCTAGCTTTTTCTACACTAATTTTCCCACTATACCCCTACTTACCCTAGTGCTTCCACCACCACCGATATATACATGGGTGGCAGCCACAACATCAGGCTAGCTGCCTTAGCACCCTCCTAGCTAATCTAGAGCATTCATTGCTATCTCCCTCACATTCAAGACCTGCGCCTACCATTTTCACCTTAGAAGCCTAGTTTTCTAGGTTTTTTACCATAAACCCCTACATTTCCATGCTCTTCACCAACCTTGAAGGAGAGAGGCCGTCCTACATCATCTAGGAGGTGAAGGAGAAGAAGCTTCCACAAGCTCTATGGATTCCTACCCCTTTATTTTCCTTTGTTTTCTCTTTTGTATGATCATGTCTAGCTAAGCCCCTAGTGGTGGGTTGTTTGGTGTTAAAATGTTACTTTGATACCATGTTGGGGGGAAATAACTTGTAATGAACATATTTCCATTCTATGATGATTGTCTATTGCTTCTATCTCATTTCCCATTATCTTGCTTGTGGTTTGTGCTTTTAAACATAGATTGCTTGTTTTATGATGCTTGATGACACTTAGCTTCTAGGGGAAATGGAATGTATGTGGCTATCTTAGGAATGGCTCCTAGGTCCAATCTGTGGATCCCTATATAGCCTCCTTTCTTCCTACATACAACTCCATTCTTCTACAAGTAGGTGTGGGATCTAAGTAGCTAGTGTAAGTGTGATTAATGCCAATGCCTAGATCTTCCTAAAGGCTAGATGGCAAGTAACATGAGGTGAAACACCCTCATCTCTACTCCCATTCCTACCCTTGGCTCTCAATTGCCCTAATATCACTTACCCTAGAAACTTAGACTTGCCAAGTCCTATTAGAATTACACCTCACCCTAGTTTTCCAACTAGTAGCATAGGGTATATTCTAATGGCACTTGCCTTGTTGTTTGGTTTGGTAATCTAGATTGAAGATATAAAACTTGCTTGCTATGTAATCTCCCCCAACTAATATCAAAGTCTCATTCCCAAATGGCCCACCTATCTATCTCATTGCTTGAAACCTACCTTGTCATCTTATCTTGTTATGCTAGTTTAGTTAATTGCCTTTGTTACTGCTTAGCTAATTGCTCAATTCTTGATATTTTAGAATTTTCTTAAGTATTTAGTGCTCTTTGGAGCTTGCTTGTGTTCATTTATTAGCTAGTGCTAACCTAGGTTCCTTCTTTCTCTTGTGCCTAACTGTTCTCTTAGTTGTTAATTGCCTTGCTCATGTAGTGTGGTTCCTCTTGCTCTTGCTCTTTTCCTTGTTTAACTTAGCTTCTTACTCTTAACTCTCTTATGGTAATCTAGTATTTTTGTTCATCTAGCTTCTTTGTTGTTGTTAATTTCTTGCAATCATTGTGAACTAAACCAAAACCAACCTTTAAACCCTAAAACCCTACACTCCTCTTTAGGAATGTAGATCACATTAACCTAGATCTAGTGCTCCCTTTCTCCTTGATGATCGACCCTTCTCTTGCCACTTTCCTATACTACAACATGACCCCGTGTGTTTGTGGGTTAAGTGTGAATACTCTGAGCTAGTGTGTTAGACTAGGTCCATTACGAAATTTGAAAGATCCCATGTGTGTTCACCTAAGTTGCATCTAATCAAATCTAATTGTCTATTTGTAACCCAACGTAGTCCAAAATGCACCAATTATCATCATGCATGCATAGTCTTACAAATGTGACAATAGGCCTAAAAATAATCATCTCACAATAATTCTTCTCACAAGGTCGTACATCATTCTTTCATATATGATACAAAATTGCATGACTTGAACCTGTCATAAGAATTGATATGAGCAACAATCAAATTATTTTTGCACATTTGGATTTTATGTTGCCTTAGCCTCCATTCAACCTTCTTACTACAAAAAAATGGTCAATTTAATTTTTATAAAGGAAAGACTTGACAATAATAATTTATTCTTTATACCATGTTGTAAGTCAATATCAAGCCAAACAGACCTCCTTTAGGTCAAATTTCACAATAAGTAGAAGAAATATTCAAATTTTGAATGTGATTAGGCTATTTTCATCATTCCCAAACATATATATCATTCTATAGCATCAAATCTAGAGTTACACATATGAGATTAACATTATATCAAAAAATAATGTGAAAGATCGTTTAGTATAAATTTTGGTCTTGAGATTACAATATAGAATCTTGTTCTTCAAGTTTGAACATAAAGATTTCTAAGCATTCATATATAGAAGGATGGTATAGCACATGTATTATGATATATGAATCTATTCACCTTAAACAAGAAGGCGAAAGCATGAAATTAGAGCTTGGGGAAGCTTGGTACACCAACTCAATTCAAACCTTGATTCTCTAGTAATCTACCTTAAAATCACCTCGATCTAGACTTCTTAGCTTGGATATGAAGCATGGAGCAGAGAAAAAAGAATAAGAATCTTGGATTAGTGTTTCCCCTTTGAAATAAATTTGAGGAAGAAGGAGAATGCATCAAAGTGGATTTTTATCTATGTTATGGTTATGCACATCTTTCCTAAAAATATGCTCAATTACACTCAATAGTATCTCTCTTCATCAGTTTGATTGTATTGAATCACATGTTGCTTGATTGATGATGTGTGTGATGGATTATGAACTGGACTTCAATTTTCACTAAGTTGTGGGAATTAATGAAATTTTGTAATGTAGCTTAGTTATTTAGAGCCTCAACAACCTTATCTTAATCCCATACTTATTCTGTGGAAAGAAGAATTGTTTTTGATCCAATAGATAAGACTTCACCCAAAATCAAAGTTATAGATTAATGTTTTGATTTGCATAAGATTTATTGATGAATGCATATTCATCTTAGTTTTAGTCACCATCTTTGGCCCAGTTTTGCTCCGATCATTTGCTTTTATTGCCTAAATCTCCTCATATACATCTTTACATAGCTTGATTGTAGTGTCCTTAATTTAATTAAATACTGCATCTCTGTACAGGCCCACGAGTACCGCGGTCTCATCCACTAATCGCGGGCCTCCCTTTGTTCAAGTCATCAGGATGCGGGCACTTCTTCACCCTAACTGCGAGTACTCTTACACTACATCGCGATCGCGGTGCCCTTCTCCATCAACCGCAGTTGTCTCCCCTCTGCATCCAACCATCGATCGCAATCAGCAACTCCTCCGCATCGACGCAGGCAACCCTTACCTTACCTTAGATTTTTACTTTGAGTTTTAGTTTTATACAATGCATCGCAAGATGCAATCTTAAGTTCTGATAATTTTCATTTTTGAGATTTTAGATGGAGGACACGTCGCCGAAAGGAATGCAACCACATCTAGTGGACTAACCGACATGATTTTCCCCTCCATCTCGAACTTAGAGTTTGCTCAGGACGAGCAAATTTCTAAGTTTGGGGTGGAGGGTGGGTGGTACATACTTTACTTCCCACCTACACCCATCTGTTTCAAACTTAAGATTCCATCATTGCAATTTTGATCAAAATTTTCAAAATTTTTAACTTTTCAAAGAAGTTGTATAGAAACTTGATGAAGTTTTAATGCTTTTGTTTCAATCAAAGCCATTACCTAGCCAGCTATCTTGTTTTTCCATGTAGTTTTGAATCATTATGCCCTCCTTATCCGAAGCGAAGCCTCAAGGGGGACAATTTCTAAAACTAGCCAATAGTTAGAAATCACCATGTGAAGCTTATGAATCCTAACATCATGATCAATAAAAATGGCAAGTATTTGTTGAACTGAGAGGGATCAAACACATTGTGCTTCCTAATCGACTAGTGGAACAATAGCATGGAATCTCCACCAGATCCTCATCAAGTCATTATTCGATAAGAGTACAATAAGGAGAACAACTCGATGCACTTAATTGTAAATCAAGTTGCGTTCTTATCTGAACGCTCTTCTACACTTCTATCATCTTCTTACCCCTCCATCCATCAAAAGGAAACAAAAATAGCCAAAATAGTGCCAAACCCTAAGTTTGGGGTGGCACACCATCTCCCTCTTTATTTGCTTGTTCCATACCCCTTTCTATGTAATAGGGGCATACCACAAAAAAGAAAAGATGCCAATGAGCACACACAAAAATTTTGCAATCTCGAGTCGAATAGAGGAGAGATTTGCACAAAAACAAAAAAATACAATTAATGCAATTGCAACCATATAATAAAATCTCGAGTCGAATAGAGGAGAGATATACAACTTCCTTCCATACCATTATTCACTCCCTTTTCCACCTAATGGCACAATAAATGCCTCCCTTATCTTGAAAAACACTAGTGTCAGATCAGGTGTACACTTGTTTTTCTGTGAGTATCTCTGGACTCTTACAAAGCTCTTAGAAATGCTTGTTGTTGGAAAAAGTAGGGAGGAAGTGATGTTGGAAAACAAACTCAGGAACGAAGATATTGTAAGATGTGCTCGGTGGACTCAGGAAGTTAAGATGCTTAGTCATACAGAGTAGAGAAGAAACGATTGGGATGTGAAGATGAGGCAATCACATGAGTCGAAATTATTCATTTGGCGACTATATCAGATTTTGTGTTACTCGAGCACGAGCAACGTTAAGTTTGGGGTGTTTTAATGAATGCATATTCATCTTAGTTTTAGTTACCATCTTTGGCCCAGTTTTACTCTGATCATTTTCTTTTATTGCCTAAATCTCCTCATATACATCTTTACTTAGTTTGATTGGATTATCCTTAATTTAATTAAATCTTGCATCTCTATGCAAGCCCACGCGACATCGACAACAACCTTGCTCGCGATCGCCTTCATCCACCTGCTCTCAAGATCGCAACTTTGCCACCTCTTCGTGGTCTACTACCTCCAACAATGTCATCGCTTGCACCTCGACCCAAGATCACCAGCATGATAGATCGCGACCTCCCCCCGCCCCCGCTTGATCATGACCTACGATGGCCACAAAGATGATGTCGCCTCCTTCAACTTCACTGTAAAGAGGCGAGATCACCTCTTTACTAAAATTTAAAGGAAATACAAACATCCACAATTTTTAACAAAATTTAGAGACTTTGAGGATGATTGCATAATATTCCAAGTAAATAAGCATGATTCCAGATACATAATAAAATGTCAATAGCAGCGGAAATAAAGAAATAATAAGCCTTCACATGGCTTTATTGTTTACTACATGAATGATTTCTAAAAGAAAAGATAAGATAAGCAGGATCTAGCTATAGCAACCTAGCCATCCTTTCCAAACGCTAAAGATCAACTCCTAAGGGAAACTTCCTTCAAGCTTGTTCTTCTCCTTGCACAGCACCGACACCTGGGTGGTTGGGAAGACACCCAATAAGAGGAAAAGAGAGAAAAGTATGTGTTACAAGATTATTCTAAAAGTGACAAGAAAGTTGTAACAAGTAAAATAGGCTAGAGATTTATTTAAAAGTGAGACATCAAAGAGTATGAGGCTTTATATAATGAAACTTGCCAATAACAAAGTAAATAAGGGTTTTGCATGTAAATTAATATGTCTACCTAACTAAGTAGGTTTGAGGCACCTACCGGACCTCTAACCTTAGGTGAGGGGAGAATAAGACATTCCCAGTCACCTATAATATAATGGGGAGAATTATAAACATTCCCCTAGGGCGATTATATACATGCCCTCTATGGGTGGTTGTACATAAGTACCACTACTTTATAATTAAATAGAACATTTAATTACATGCTAGAAAAAGAGTTATGGCAAGATTAAGCAAAAGATTATGTAACATGGCAGTGGGGTATAAAAACCCAAACAAGATAATACTACAACTAATTTTGAGGCAATAAACAATTTAGGTTTCAAGAATCAAGAATTAGGTCAGATTAAGCCTCATTAGGAATTATAGGTATTGGTATAAAGTTTTTCCAATTGAAGAGTAGATGCACATACATAAATAGGAATTGCACATACCTTAGCCTCAGGTGTTCTAGAACCCTCTTTCCAACCCTTCACACGAAATCAGAACCCAATTTCCCTAATTCATCATTAGATCTATGAATTACAATTATATATACTCATTAAAGATTGAAAACCCTAATATTTCTAACTTTTTGTCCAAACTATCGAATTAGACTCCAAAAACCTCACCATCATCTTAGTTAAGATTTTCTGATCAAGATAACATATAATATTGTATATTTTGAAGATATGGACTTTTAGGGTTAATTTTGGTGATTTTTAGTTAATTAAATCGACTCTAAAAATACGTTTTTGCAATCATCAAAATCAAAACTCAAAATTATTTTTAATAGATAGATCTCATCTTTGTGATTTCAAAACACTATTTATTTTTTATTTTTGACCAATGGAATAATTTATAGAAAATATTCCGTTCTTACCAATCAGCGAGTGCCACGTAGGCACAACGTGCGAGAGAGAGAGAGCTAGCGAAAGGTAGAGATGGCCGAGGGGGGGCCCGCGTCTCTGTGGCCGGGACCCACAGTTGCTATTGCGTGGGCCACAGTCAGCGCTGGTCAAAGGTGGGGTAAAGGACCAAGCTGCCCTCCGCGCGGAACAGAGAAAGAGGAAGGAGGAACCAAGGGCAAAGGCGTAAAAACAAAATAAAAAAATGAGGATCGTCTTCCCCAGCCCACCCCAACGGCTGAAGCAAGCAGCAGCTGCTTCTTGCGGGAATTTGGGCAATTTTTCCCTAGCACACCAAACACGACGCGAAGACATGCGATGGAAAGCCAAGGAAACAACGAACTTGACCATACCTTGGATTTGAAAATCGGAGAAACAAGGCACATGTTACCTTTTTTGGCTAGAGGAGGAAGATGACCACAGGTTGTTAGATCAGTGGACCTGAGTCCACGAAGGACTCTGGGCCATCTGATTTCGCGGATGGGAGAAGCAATTATTTCCTTGTCACACCAAAATTCG
Organism: Alisma plantago-aquatica; assembly: GCA_963693085.1. NCBI lineage: Eukaryota > Viridiplantae > Streptophyta > Magnoliopsida > Alismatales > Alismataceae > Alisma > Alisma plantago-aquatica. The sequence continues at coordinate 1,034,291,575 of OY856412.1, forward strand.
ACCAAAGTTCATTTAATTCCTAAATGTTTTTCTCTCTCTTCATTTGGAGACTCAAACATTATCCAAAAATTACCAAATTTTATATCCTGACTTATTTTGATGCATTGAATCCAAATATGGAGTTAATTTTGCCTTTTGAGAAAGTTTGATATGTAAAATAAATAAAATGTCATTTTCTCTTTCCTCCACCCAAAGAGGTGATAACATTATCTAAATTTTTTGTAACTTCACCCATAAGTCTACCTAAGGGATTGTAACACGAGTTTGCAATTATATTTACAAGTTGAGATTATTTATTTATTTATTAAATAAATAGAATATTCTACACACTTTCCCTCTCCTATTTTACTCATTATTCATACATTATCCAAATTAGTTGCAAATTTGCCCAAAGGCTTATTTTTATGTTTAGAATACGAATTTGGAGTTATTTTTCTATTTTGAGAACATTAAGTATTTTATTTCACTTTATTAGCCTATTTTCTTTTGATAATGTCATTAATATTTATATTTATGTTCCACTTTAGATGATACTTGGCCCTTCAGTTACTTTTTGGTCAAGAAAACGAATTTGAGTGTCAAATTATCCTGATGGGTTTCCAATTATAATTTTGGTGCAATATCTTTCTAATTATCTTCTTTACCCATTAATTCCTATATTACCTTTAATTATTGCATTTATCTTCTCCTTTATATAAAATTCGGATTTTCTCTTAATTCTCTTATTTTAGGAAGTGCTAGAAAGTTCTAAGATGAAATATTTTATTCTTTTTATTGCTTGGTGTACAATTTGCACTTTAGGCCCATTATCTAAAATCTAACTGAGATATTTGTGCATACAACCCTATATTAAGAATATATGGGAAACATTTATCCAATAACCATCATAATTTCACTAAATCAAGTCCAAAGACATATGGAACGAAAATGAAGGACAAAACTTATAGAAAAGGTTACAAAGAGGTACATAGTGGATTTCAGTATGTTACATCACTCCACCCCTTAAAAAGGATTTTGTCCCTGAAATCTCATACAAAGAGGGAAGGGTGAGTACGTAACATCTCGTCTTTCAACTCCCAAGTGGTTTCTTCTAAACCATGATATCTCCACAAAACCTTTACTAAATCTATCTCCTTATTCTTCAGTTGCTTTACTCGGGAGTCAAGGATCCTCACAAGTAGTTCTTCATAAGTCAGATTCTCATGAATCTCCACAGGTTTCAATAGTGAGTACATGAGACGGATCCTTTACGTACTTCCTCAACACAGAGACATGGAACACATTGTGGATCTTATCATAAGAAGGAGGTAAGGCTAAGCAATATGCACAATCTCCCACTTTATCTAAGATTTCAAATGGTCCAACATAGCGAGGACTCAACTTGCCTTTTACTTTAGATCTTGCAATAGAACGTATAAGCTTGATCTTTAGAAAAGCATAGTCTCCCACTAAGAAGCTTACATCAGACCTTTTTTATCATCATACATCTTCTGTCGATCTTGAGTAGCTTGCATCCGTTTCTTTATTAGTTGTACCTTCTCAAGCATCATCTGCATGTCATTGGTCTTCACTAGGGAACGTTCACCAACATCATCCCAGTGCAAAGGCGAACGACAAGGTCTACCATAGAGAGCTTCAAAAGGTGGCATACCAATACTATCTTGGTAGCTATTGTTGTAAGAGAACTCTACTAATGGTAGATACCGATCCCAGGCACCACCCCAATCCATCACACAAGCACATAGCAAGTCCTCCAGAATCTAAACTGTTCTCTCGGACTGACCATCAGTTTGCGGGTGGTATGCAGTACTAAAATGCAGATCAATACCCATCTCTTCTTGAATCTGACCCCATAAGCGAGAAGTGAATTTTGGGTCTCGATCAGAAATCATCACAGCAGGAACACCATGTAGACGAACTATCCACTCCACATATAACTGAGCCATCTCAACAACTTTATACGTGGTTTTGAAAGGCAAGAAATGAGCAGATTTTGTAAGCTGATCAATCACCACCCAAACAGCATCATAACCTTTCTTGGACTTAGGGAAACCGGTAACAAAGTCCATTGTGATCTTCTCCCACTTCCATTCTAGAATCTCAAGAGGATGAAGAAGACCATCGGGTCGTTGATGTTCAATCTTGACTTGCTGACATGTCAAGCACTTCGCCACGAACAGAGCTATATCATTCTTCATATTCTTCCACCAGAAGCTTTGCTACAAGTCCTTGTACATCTTGGTTGTGCCATGGTGAATAGTGTACTTGGACCCATGAGCTTTACTTAGAACCTTCTGTCTCAGATCACCAGCATTGGGAATCCACAACCTTTGTCTGAAGCGGACAGCACCATCCACTCCGACAGAGAAGTCAGACTGTGGTTTCTCAGATAAAGCTTTCATCTCTTCAAGCTCAGAACTCTCTAACTGTGCAGTCAAGACTTCTGAGATCTAGGTTGGTGTAACTGTCAAACTGGCCATATGAACACACAACTTGTCTTCATCCACTGAATTGACAGACTGAGGTCTCCAACTGGCCACATGTCCAAGGTTTTCCCACACTGAACATCTCAGAGCAGCACAAACTGCATCCTTCTTGTGACTTAGAGCATCAGCTACGACATTCACTTTACCAGGATGATAGATGATGGTGAAGTTGTAATCTTTAAGATATTCCATCCACCTACGTTGTCGCAAGTTCAGATCCTTCTGAGTCAATAGATATCTCAGACTCTTGTGATCATAAAAGACTTCAAACTTTTCACCATAGAGGTAGTGTCACCAGATCTTCAAAGCATGAACTCTGGCAGCAAGCTCCAAATCATTCGTAGGCCAATTTGCTTCATTAGGTTTCAACTGTCGAGAAGCATAGGTGATCACCTTTCCGTCTTGCATCAAAACACACCCTAAGCCTTGTCGGGATGCATCGGTATAGATGACATAGGGTATGCCCTCATCAGGCAAAGCAAGCACGGGAGCAGAAGTCAGACTCATCTTCAACTTCTGAAAACTGTCCTCACATTCAGGGGTCCATGAGAACTTGACCTCCTTCCGAGTCAGCTTGGTCAAAGGTAAAGCCAACTCAGAGAACCCTTTGACAAACTTCCAATAGTAACCAGCTAGACCAAGGAAACTATGGATTTCAGATGGGTTTTTCAGAGCATTCCACTTTGTCACAGGTTCTACCTTCATAGGATCAACAGCTATATGACCGGCAGAAATCATGTGACCAAGAAACATAACTTCCTTTATCCAGAACTCACATTTTGAGAATTTTGCATACAGTTGATTTTCTCGCAATGTGCTGAGTACAATCCGCAGGTGCTCACAATGTTATTCCAACGTCTCGGAATAAACCAAAATGTCATCAATAAACACCACTACGAACTTGTCGAGATATGGGCAGAATACTCTATTCATCAGATCCATGAACGCAGCAGTGGCATTTGTCAAACCAAAAGGCATGACCATGAATTCATAATGCCCATAACGAGTTATGAATGTTGTCTTCGGGACATCATCATCCTTCACACGCATCTGGTAGTAACCACTTCGCACATCCATCTTGGAGAACATGGTGGCTGACTTCAGCTGATCGAATAGGTCATCGATGCGCGGCAACAGATAACGGTTCTTCACTGTCACCTGGTTAAGCATGCGGTAGTCCATACACATCCGCATTGATCCATCTTTCTTCTTCACGAACAGGATAGGGGCTCCCCAAGGGGAAACACTAGGGCGAATGAAGTCCATGTCGAGAAGCTCTTCAAGATGCTTCTTCAACTCAGCCAGCTCAGCAGGGGCCAAGCGGTAGGGTGGCTTCGATATCAGTGAAGTTCCAGGTATAAGCTCGATGGAGAATTCCAACTCGCGAGTTGGTGGCAACCCAGGCAACTCTTCAGGAAAGACATCAGGGAAGTCCTTCACCACATTAAAATGTTATAGAGCAGGAGGTGTAGCATCGAGAACTATGGAGGCTAGGAAAGCTCTACACCCTTGCGAGACAAGCTTTTCAGCTTTAATGGCAGAGATGACGAACTATCGCTCTTCTCGCTTCTTTCCCTTGACATACACTTTTCCTTCATCAGGATGAACCAGTCTAACCTTGGATTCCTCACAGCACAAAACTGCTTTATACTTCTTTAACCAATCCATACCCAGGATGATGTCAAAGACGGTCATATCAAGCAGGACAAAAACTATGGGAAACATTATTCCGGATATACAGAGGTCCAAGGTAGGAGTTTGGAGGTACGAGGAGCAGATTTTACCACTAGGGGTTTTTACATCTAACACATGATCCATATAGATTCGATTTCAAGCATAGAGGCAAACTGACAGGATATGAATGTATTGGAGGAATCAAAATCAAATAGTGCTTTTAAAGGATGCATGTTAAGGTGCAATGTACCTTCAATCACTTCATTGCCTTCACCTTCCTCTTCAGCATTGAGAGTGAACACTCTCCCATTCTGCCTCTCCACTGGTGGACGTCTCGGGTTCTGGTTGTTGTTGTTGTTGTTTCGTGGAGGAGGGTTCTGTCTCGGCTGTTGCGGCTGTGGGGCATTATTCTGCCCTTGCTGGAAACGGGGGCAGTTGGGTCAAATGTGCCCGACTTGGCCGCACTCATGGCAGGTTGGTGGAGGACGGTTGCCATTATGAGCAGGTGCATTGTTGGTGGGGCATCTGCCAGGAGGATGGTGGCGATTGCACCTATTGCAGCGATCACGTCCATAGTTCTCATGCTGGTTCAGATTCTTCCTTTTGTTGTTGAAGCCATTAGAAGCTTGAAACCCTGGATATGACTCAATGGCAAGAGCCTTGTCCACCATTTGTTGAAAAGTGAGTGGCGTTGCGGAATGAGGCTTTGACCCACATGATAGTTCACACCTTCCAAGAACATGGTTGCTCTTCTTTCCGCTCTAAGGTCGGTGGCGTAATGTTCTAGCAGTAGAAATTTATGAGCGTAGTCAGCCACAATCATGCTTCCTTGCTTGAGACTGTAAAACTCAGTCTCCTTCTTCCTCAGGAAAGCAGGACAGATATACTTCTCCCTAAAAAGCTTCAAAAACTGGGTCCGCTCCATAGAAGAGGTGTCCCGAGTGCGGGCAACACCGTTCCACCAAACTCATGTCGGTCCATCCAGCACGTACGTCACAAACTGAACCTTCTGGTGAGGAGGGCACGCCATACCCTCGAAGGTCCGATCCAGGGACAACACCCAGTTGTCAGCTTTGTCCACCATGTTAGGCTCACTTTCACCCCTGAAGTAGGGTGGCTGCATCTTGATGAAGTCAGTGAGGGTGAACTCCCTTGGCTTGTTGGCAGCAGCAGCAATGGTGTTGAGTTGCCCCATCATGGTGGAGGACAACAAATGTCGTAACATCGCCAGTTCTTGCTCAGGTGTGAAGGCAGGAGTACTGGAAGCAGTCTGGTTGACCGCATGGGTCGCATGAGTGTTGGGGTCGTTAGGGGTCGACTCCTGGTTCACGTTGTAAAATAAGGTACCTCTCCTGAAAATTAGGGTTATCATATTAGGTTCTCAAGAGTATAGAATCATAGATGAGAAGAGAATAGAAATAGATTTGAGAAAAGGATAACTAGAATGCTATTGCCTAAAAGCATACTATTTCAGGAAATTCATATCAGTGTAGGCTAGGCCAGATCATATGGGCACGGGAGTGCTCGTATACCAAGCTAGTGGTGCGGAGGAAAATTTTGCCAGCCCCCAAAACCCTGATCCTTTCTAGACACCCTTGCTTCAACTACATGCCCTAATATTTGCCTAAAGGCTTTGATACCATGCTGTAAAGAGGCAAGATCACCTCTTTACTGTGACGTCAATCTCCAACTCCAATCAGGATCTACGATCAGTCGCAACCACTACTCCCATCTCCACTCGCGGTGACACCATCCTTCCACACCGTGACCACCTACAACCCTAGACTTGGTCGCGATCAACTTCACTACACCGCGACCCATGGTCGCACCTTACACCCTCCGCTTGGCTACAGACCACGAAACCTCCACCTAAGGTCAACCACCCGTGCCCGCAGTCACTGCCGATCACAGCAAGACCACGACCCAGCACTCCAGACCTCGGCCGAGGTGATAACAACAGAAGCACCCGCACAGGAGTCACTCTCCACCTCTATAAATAGCCACCTACCCCAACCTCTCAGGGGGGAGACTCCATCACCGCCAGGATGTGCCCAAGAAGCTCTCGATCCCTGGGGAGTCCAATCCATGGCCAAGATCCTCCTCTGTGGTGGTCTTATGCATCCAATCCATCCATCCTTCATCTCCATCCACCCAGATCTGAGGTGGAAACCCAGATCTGGACTTTCAGCCATCATCCACACCTGCCAATGCCTCCATGAGCTGCTCCTCCTACTGAGAGCAAGGAGGATGAGAAGAGAAGGAAGGTGGAGAGAAAAGTCCTTCCCCATCTACTGTGGTGTCTTTCCCTCCTCGTCCAAATCTACCCCAATGTTGCGTAGAAGACTTCCTCTCCACCGAGCTATGATCATCTTCTTCACCATGCCCATGGCGAAATCTTCCCTCTCTCTTGCTCTCTTTGTTTCTCTCACCATGAGTGAGTAGTTTCCTTTCATTGGGGTGTGGGGACTAGCCCCGCTGCCCTTGCTTACATGTTCATTTAGTAAACACCCGATGTCTTTTATATAACTCTTCATTTCATTGTTAATCGTTTGATGTGTGCTTATGGATTGATCACCTGCTTGCATGATCTATTTCGTTCCTATGTTGCGAAAACTTCAATGCGTAGGTTTTAAATGTTGATTAACACAGTTGACTCCCTGACAAGAACTTATGATGGGACTCCCTGAAGTCATAAGTGTGTGATCCGTGAGGTGACAAGACATCTAGCACACAGTGACGGTTTTGTGTGCCAAAATCCCGTATAGGGGGCCCACAACTTCATTTGGATATCTGTATCTTCGGAGTCATAAGTGTGTGATCTGGATGGCGACGAGACATCTGATGCCGAAGGTAATGCTTATGCAAACCTAACATCCGTATGGAGGGTTTGTAGCATCTCCATTTGAATGGTTATATCTACACTGGATATGCGTGTTTGGATATGTTTGCATGTGTAGCGGTGGTGAAACTCGGGTACATCCCATCAATTCCCATCATTAATCTTTAATCAACTTTTAATCCTACTCTTTACTTTCCTTACAATTAGTTTAATTAAACCCAAACCAATCTCTATTCTAAATATTAGTCTTGATTGTACTAGATCCGACTAGTAAAGATTCTTAAAAACATTGTCCCTTGGGATTCGATCCTTAATTATACTGTGATAAGGCCCGTCTGCTTGCAGGTGGTATTATTACACAAGGTTTTGGTAAAAATTCAGGGATTTCAGCCGTGGGTGAGTTTGTTAGTGGAGTAAGAACCACGTCATTTATTAATAAAACCAAATTTATATACCCTTTTCTAGGTTTTTCCATGTTAGTGATTTGTACAATCCTACCACGGCCGATCATAGGGGTGTCTAAATCATCTTCTACCCCAATATCTAGGGGCATGGCCTCCTCTCTTGCCTCGACCATACTATTCATTTTTTCACTGATCTGATTCTTCCTTCCTCTTCCTTTCTTCTTCTCCTTTCATTTCTAACCTTTCCTGCAACCTATTGTGCCCTAGATCTCCCCTAAATCTCCTTCCTCTTTCTTCCTCCTTTATGGCACTATTTCCATGGCGTTTTTAAGACTTTCTCCTTTGAGCCACACCAGCAAGATATGATGTCATGGATGAGGTTGCAAGACTAGTCTGGGCATGGATGGCATCTTCTCGATACACTATAGGGGCCTACTCACCCTCTCCCCTAGGAATAAGTGAGGGCGTCTACTATTCCCTACCTTGCCTTGCATGAGATGGTTGACTTGTTGTGACAATACCCCCACCAACTAGATCATGGTAGCATGTGATCGAGAGCCCAGGTCAGTTGATTCCTACTCACCCTCTCTACCTTGCTTGTGGGTTGACCCAAAGATAGCCCAACCACTCTCCCTCTCTTGCATCGAACCTTGGGGGAGTGATTGATCATGGCCGCAAGTTCAAAGCACCATGACCCTTATTTTTACCGATATGGTAGTTCGACCCTGTCTCATCTTTTTTCTTGGAAAGTCAATTTTCTTGCAAAAAATCATTGTAGTTAGCTCATTTTTCAAAATTTGGATAATCTATATAACCTTTTTTTCTAGAGAATAATCATTGTAAATTCTACCAATTTTCGAAAAATGCATGTCTTTGGTCTTTCTAGAAATGATAAATACTATATTAGGATCAACCATGATCCAATATGTTTTATATCACTCAGATGGCTTAAATTAGTAATTTTTGAAAATATACTGAACCAGGATCTGACCTTAGGCACTCACATGTTCTAAATGATGATTCTATCCGATGAGTGTGACATTAATGGACCTTTTAATGATAGTTCTTCTATATTATACAAAATATGACTCATTGATGACTCAATGCTATGTTGAAACTGTAGATCAGTAACATTTGATACTTTATGAGCCAAGATTCTAACTTTATCACTCTAATGTACCTAGACATGATCACATGACACTTAATGTGTCTTAATATGGACCTTGCGATACTAGATCTAGCCTTTGTAAAAATTTTGATCTTCTAATGCCTAGAACAACTATGTGGATTCCAAATTAGTAACTCCATGACGCATGACATAAAATTTTATGATTATCACTCACTTACACTAATAGTGACTTAATGACATAAAATATGATTTCATGTGCATATAATGATGATTAAGTCACCTACTTATATAAAATATTATTGTTTCTCTTATTAAAATAAATGAACTCTATTCTTAGGGTCCTGATCTAGTTGATACGTTTCACCCAAAGAGATAATGTATATGTTGTTCTATGAAACATGGTGATGATACTTGCACTATTTGAGATGTTGAAATTGGTATATTTTAAGAAATGATACATAGACTTGGGTGAAATATAAAACCAAAATGATAATGATTATGACGATAATATCTTATAGATGTTCATAAAAACTGTGCTTGCTTATATGTTAGGAGCTATGATGGAGTACTTTCAGAGATGGATTCACCTTCTTTACTAATAGCTCACTCATTTTAATTTATGTTTAACCTCTTATTGAACTTTATTATGATAGTGATGATTGTATGTATATCATATGAGTCCCTATTCTTAGAAATATATACTTGTTTGAGATTCTTGTTCTCTACAACAACTATGTTCCCATTGATTATCTAACATTGACAAACATACAACATAATCATATATGTGCATTATAGAACCCTTGTGCACCTTGCTATATTCTCTGAGAAAGGGCACATGACTGGGTGAGCCTACTTCATTTATCAAGCAAGGACAGTCCATGTTGTATAAGGGTTAGCACTTGAATTTGGCCTTTAGGTTCCTTATGAATAGGTTTAGCTCTTGACTTTTAGTATTGTAGTTCCTCAGATTGAAACATGTGTCATTATTTCTTTTGTCATGAATGAACCTCATAGACCCTTTCCTTAAGGAAGTTGATCAAAGGCCTATGATGATATGGTATAATAGAACTGAACTTCAAACATGCCTTGTGATAACAATAAAGTTTTTGAGGTTGTCATTTGATTTTTTTGAGTTATTCCATTTTATATATGTTTATCCAAGAAGATATGTTTCTTAGACGTCCAAGTATCATATCCTTTTATAGCATACTAATCCATTTTAATTCATTGTGTCCAATTTTGTGATTATAGGTGTAACATGTATTGTATGACTCTCCATATGACCATTCTTCCTCTATACTAAAATGATATTTGTTGATGACTTTGACTGTAACATCCCTAACCTGGGTTATGCCTTAACCCTAGATGTTTTGTTTAATAAAGTTAACTATATGCTTGCTCTTACCTTTTGAAAAGTAATTAAGGCTCAAGAGGAACTTATGTTTCAATTTTAGTCCTTTTTGAATATTGTTGAAACAATGTTTTATTTGTTTTGGACTAAATTGCAAATTACCCAAGTTGAGGGGTTAAATTGCAAATGTTACATGATAAAATGTTCTTCAAATGTTGAAGCATCATAAGAATGAAAATGATGTAGAGGTATGGCTTGTGCAAGTCTGAGTACCAAGAAAGAGCTTGTTGAGCAATGTTTGTGCAGTAAAACCTAGTTTTGGTGTAATGTGAAATTTACCCAAAACCTAGGGTTCAATATGCAAAATACCACCTCAAGAGAGTCCCTCATGTTTCTTGTCATCATTTATAGAAAATAAAATGAGATGGGAGCCTCATTTGAATCTCTTTGGAGGAGAGAGAATCTTGATATTGAAATAATCAAGATTTAAGCATAATTGAAACCCTAATTCAATATAATGCAAAAATAAATATATTAATTGAATTTCCCTTCAACAAAAAATAGGATGGTTGAATTTGAATAAGTGTGAGATTCCTTGTGCCTTGAAAAGGCCAAGAAATATATAAAGTGGGTGGAGAGCCCACTCACATTAGTTAACTAAGAAGTAATATCCACTCAATTTTGGATATTATTATTATTATGGTTAAGGTGCTTAATTGCTTTTCCTTTAATTCATGGGTAATGAAGAGGAATTCGAAGGTGGGGAATATGGATTTGCATTCAAGGATTCTAGGGGGAGATGTGGCACCAATTTTGGGAGTTAAAGGATTTTTATATCACTTTCTCTCTCATTGAAATTCCCTTATAAACACTACATTTTCCACCCACTTGAAGACTCTTTTTCGGATTTTCTTTCTCTCCTTGCTTTGGTTGAACATAAGGGAGCTTAGGAGAAACAGGAGGACGAACTCCAACCTGTAGGTAAGCTCCTTAATCATCTTCAACCTTGATTTCATGGAGTAAATCGAAAATCAATGCTTGATTTCTTCTTTTCTCTATTCAATCTTCAATTCTAGCCATTTCTTTTCACTCAAAAGCTTGAGGACGGACCTTGGGAGGTTGACAAAGCTTCATTCACCATTAGATACGTGGATCTTGAAGCTTGGATTCAACTTTGAAGGAGGGTTATATAACTTGAAACCTTGAATGTTATTATTGATTTCATTTCTGCATCATATGTTGATTCTTTCTTCATTCTCAAAATTCCATTTGATTAGTTGTTGAAATTACCAAAAGAATCACAGAAAATTTTGAAGGACTGAAGCTTGATGATGATGACATCATCATAAGAACACACCACAAAAAAGTACATGAGAAAACGGTTTCACCATTGGAACTAATCGTTTTCAAGATCGATTGAAACCAAATAGTCTCAAGACTATTTGGGAGTAAATGGTCTCAAGACCGTTTGAGGTCAAACGGTCTCAAACCATTTGGAGGATCAATGCTGATGTAGAATGATGATGATCCAATACTACTTAATTGAATTAATTTCAAAGGGTTCAACACTTTAAGGTTACTTGAGTACAAACCCTAAATCGGGTTGTTGAAGAAACCCTAATTGGATTCAACCAATTTTAGTGATTGGATGGGTCAAACGATCTCAAGACCGTTTGACACCAAACTGTCTCAAGACCATTTGGGGTTAAACGACCTCAAGACCATTTGAGGTTAGGAGATTTCATAGTTGGATGATTATCTAATGGTTTTAATTGATTGACTTATAATAGGTTCAGTGATGGATAATCCATTGATTACAAACTCCAATCGATTGAATTGATTGAAGCCTTAATTAATGGGAAATTTTTTTTAAGACCGAATGGGTAAAACCAATCAAGATCAAATGGAGGTCAAGAACCTCAAGATCGAATGGAGGTCAAGCACCTCAAGACCGAATGGATTTCAAGCACCTCAAGGCCGAATGGAGGTCAAGCACCTCAAGACCGAATGGAGGTCAAGCACCTCATGACCGAATCAAGGTCAAGCTTCTCAAGACCGTTTGAAAGTTCAAAAGTAACAAAACCTTTTGGAAATTTAATAGTTTCAAAGTTATGAAAGGCCAGTTAATCCCTTGATTGATAAATGTCATATATCCAAGTTAAATCCAATGGTTGTACCTCTAAAGTACTTAGATGATTAGTACCTTTAGAATGGTTAACATTTGATGCTTTTGGATGTAATGACCTAAGACACAATGTCAACTCTTCATTCAAGTTGATTCAATCTAATCAAAATTTAAAGTAATTAACCTCCTAGAGGGGAGGAGAGAGACGAAACTTATACATGAGTGAGAATCATGTAGTGATTTATCCTCAACACTTTCAACCTAAATAAAACATGTAATTAGGGTTTGATCCATGATGATGAGAGAATGAAACCCTAATTGAGAAAATTAATGAACCATAAACCTAATTTAGGGCAATACTAAGTGAAACCCTAATCTAGGGTGATGGTGTAACCCTAATTTAGGGTAATCATATGATAAACCTTAATTCAGGGTACTTTATTGGTAAATCCTAATTTAAAAGAGGATGTTTCAAGAAACCCTAAATTTGGGTAAAGCTTCATGAAATCCTAATTTGGGGAAAAGTCATAATGAACCCCAATTAAGGGTGATGTCATGTGAAACCCTAATTAAGGGTGATGTCATGTGAAACCCTAATTAAGGGTGATGTCATGTGAAACCCTAATTAAGGGTAATGACATGTGAAACCCTAATTGAGAAGGATGTCATGTAAAACCCTAATTGAGAATAATGACATGTGAAACCCTAATTAAGGATGATGTCATGTAAAACCCTAATTAAGGGTAATGATATGTGAAACCCTAATTGAGAATGATGTCAAGTGAAACCCTAATTCAAAGATGTAATGTGAACTCAAATCCCAGGGTGATGTTGTGTAATGCTATATGAAACCCTAATATGAAACTCTAATCCTTATATAGGGTAAAGGTATGTGAAATCCTAATTTTGGATTATAGTGCATGAAACCCTAATGATGGGTAATATGATGATAAACCATAACCCTAATTTGGGTAATGGGATGAGTACTTATAATTGGCATAAATTGAGAAATCCTAACTCTAATGAGGGAATAGTGATGCTACTCTTACATGCATAGTCCTGATATGTAATTGATGTAACTGTTATCATGTATACTAATCATGCAGGTATCATGGGATGTTGAACATAGACATGTATGAGCTATGATGTTTATTAATGAAATTCTTTTATGGGACTTGTGAGCTATAATATGCTTTGTTTCCTAATAAGATGTAACAAAAGATTAATGGGCTTTAAGAGCCATGTGAGATGCCTGTATTGCAAGTATCATGTTTACCTTGGTCAGATGACCTGAAGGTGTTAGTTACCTATTAAGTGGTAACAAGTGTTCTTTGATGAACTGAGGGTTTGAATACCCATATTCCATAATCATGATGATGAGATGATAAGGGATGAGAATACCCCTTATGTGACAAGGGATTGAGATCCCAATGTTTCATAAGGTTTTGGAAAGTACTTGATAGAAGTATTACTCATTCTTTGTAGCATTTGTTATAATAATTTATGTTTAAAAACCTGACTGATGTTAAAAGAAATATGGTAATGTACTTAATTAATCAAGTAAAATCTTATCATGTAGAGCCCTGACCAAAGATCCATCATCGTCAGTAGTTTGGTGATGGTGAAATAGGTTTTCCTACGGGAACTCCTGGAGGGCATACTATTGAGTATGTGGGGGTTATGGGTGCGAATATCCTTATGCCCTAATGGAGGAATTGTTATGAGATAAACATTAAATCTCTCAATCCTTCATTATATATAAGTCGGGACGGATGTATCACTAATCTCCTGAATGTCGGGATGGATGTATCACTAATCTCTCGATGATGTTAATGCTGGATTGATGTGAGATAAACATGATATCTCTTGATTAAAAAGAGAGGACAACATGCCACTGTAACTCTATAGCGAAGTTACCAGTATACCCTGGAAAGCTATTTAGCAGAGACACAAGATGTCCTGCATTTGGTCCTCACACTGACTGAGGAAGATGAGGTCATGGGAATCCAGCTCTTCCATTGACCTATGTATGGTACTGATTTTGATTTCGGAATGGTTGGTTGGAGAATGAGTGGTATACCTCATCTCCTCAGGGCTTAAGTATGATTTGTAAAATGTAATCAGCCGTGTAGCGTAATTGCTTAAGGTTGAAATACGAGAATCATTGGTTGATGATATCTTACTTAGTATATCCTTATTGGATAAATGTTATACATGTTCTTCATATTCCTTATTGGATAAATGATATACTGCTTTATCAAGTTACAAGCTGAAATACTTTGAAGAAGAACATTGCTCTAATATGTTTTGATAATTGAATTATCTCTTGTTCAATACTTATGATTCTTATGCTCAGTTTTATTCAATTAAACTGCAATAATGATATTTCTGGCAGAGAGTTATATCTCTTATTGGGGAAATTTCAATTGTCTCACCCCCGTGGGATCCAACTTTTTAGGTAAACGCAGAAGAAAAGGTAGAAACCCAATAGTGGGGGAAGAGCAGCAACAACAACAACAGGGATAGTAGTGATATCTTAGGTGGAGACACTGGATGTCATGTTTTGTATAGAGATTCCTATGTGTCGTCCCTGTACTCTCAGGTCCTTGGAGTCAGTAATTAGTTTAGTAAATCGATTTGAGATTTTGGCTTGATGCCTCAAGGTTTTTATGCTGTCTATGTATAGTTTCAACAAGGCAGTCAATGCTTGTAATCCTCGAGAAGAGACGTTACAAAAAATGTACTTGTGAACCAGAATGTAATTGAATTACTTTGGTTCTTTTTGAAAGAGTTTTGCTGTGTTTGGATCTCTTTGAAAATGGTTTTAATTTTTAGTGATTTTCAGTAATTCCACTGCTTATGTTTAAATTCCGCAATTCAACACTGTGACGGTCTGATCTAGTGTCGGGTCATCTCAGTTTAGTTGGTATCAGAGCTCTAGGTTCGCTGAGTCTACAGAGACATAGGATTAAGGTTGTTAAGTCTGTTCTAGTGTCTTCCAATAATCTGATAGTGTCTTCTGCTCATATAGGAGGAGAAGAAGAACTTGAAGATGTCTGGATCACACGAAGAACATGTTGCTGAGAGCAGCATTCCGGCACCAGGAAGAGGGGTAAGGGATCAGAATAGGGAGTAACCAGAACTTGGACATCCCAAGCTTAACCAAGTTACACTGGAGAACCCAGCCTTCCATGATCTATTTGGGCAGTTCATGGAAACCATGACGCATATGGCGGATAGGATGCCACCACCTACACCTAGGGCACCAACTCACCATGAAGGACAAGGAGCCGGCAAGACTTTCGAACGACTTCACTAGGTTGGAGCCCCAGAATATGCTGGTACAGCTAACCCAGAAGACGCAGATATGTGGCTGACCGAGCCTCAATATCCCAGAAGCTGAGGTTAGACATGCAGTGTACCTTCTTAAGGGGAGTGATGGCCACTGGTGGACAATAGAAGAGGGCAAGAGGCCAGGTGTTGAGATTAGATGGGAAGTATTCTGGCACGAATTTGTCAATAGGTACTTTCCCAAGATGTTTCTAGTTGAGAAGATCTCTCCTTTTGAGAGGTTAAGGCAAGGACCAATGAACATTAGCAAGTATGAAGCTATGTTCATGGAGCTTTTGCGGTTCTGTCCGCATATGGCAGCTACTGATGAAGAAAGAATTCAGCATTTTGAGAAGGGGTTGATCGCTGATTTGACCACTCATGTATCTACTTTAGAGAATAGTGAGAGGTTTGCCACCTTTGTGGAGTCTGTAAGAAGGATAGAAAGGTCAGTGATTGAGAAGCGTCAGACTAAGAGTAAGAAGGTGTATACTCAGTTTCAAGGACAAGGGTCCAAAAGTTTCAAGAAACTGAGATTTTCTGCACCAATAGCACCACAAAGATTCAATACCCAGACACAATGGACGTCGAATAGGGGTAGAGGCGGTAGTTTACCACCAGAAGGATCCCACAACTCAACATTAGTGTTGGTAACAAGACCACCCAGGCCACAATCAAGGAACAGAGGTTGTTTTATATGTGGAAAGATGGGGCATTTGATGAAAGATTGTCGAGCCAGAGAAGCAAGTGTGACTCAACCTCAGAGGCAGAGTCAGCAAGGCTCTTAGAGGCAACAGTTTCCGAGTGGCACTAGAGGACGTGGACAAGCATCCCATGCTGGTTCATCGGCACCCAACAACCAAGCACAGGGTCAATAGCAAGCAACAACGAGATTCTATGCGATGAATCAACCCGAAGCAGTAGTCAACCCTCAAGTTGTGATAGGTCAGATGGAATTATTTCATTCTGATATGTCTTCATCATGCTTTGTATCTGTTTTAATTGATCTGGGTGCTACTCATTCCTTTATCACTTGAAGAGTGATCCATGATTGTCATTCATAGAGAAAACAGTCTGTTGCTAGAAACCCTTTTTTTGGATCTTTAGTGTTGCAGGAGGTGTGTTCTCCCTGCATTCTTTCCTTTTCTGAACATCACATTCATGTGGATCTTATACCACTTGAAATGCACGGGTTTGATATAATTCTTGGGATGGACACCTTAGAAAATTATAAGGTTGTCTTGGATTGTGAATCCAAGCAAGCTATGTTCACAAATGATGGTGACACATGGATCTTTCAGGGAGATAGAAAGATTTTTCCAACCTATCCTGTGTCATCTATGGTAGTTGAAAAGCTGATGAGATAAGGATGCTTTGCATTCTTGGCACATGTGGTAGATACCACAATGGAGAGCTCTAATCCTTCTGAAGTTTTGATAGTTAGGGAGTTTGAAGATGTGTTTCTTGAAGAACTTCCAGGTGTACCTCTGCCCTGAGAGATTGATTTTGAGATTAATCTAATCTCGGGCACGCAACCAATAGCACAAAAACTGTATAGAATGGCACCTTCTGAGATGGCAGAGCTCAAGAAATAGCTATAAGAGTTGCTTGAGAAAGGTTTTATCCGACCGAGTACTTCACCATGGGGTGCTCTGGTTCTCTTTGTTAAGAAGAAAGACGGATCGATGCGGTTATGCATTGATTACAGGCAAATAAATAAAGTAACTATAAAGAACAAGTATATTTTGCCAAGGATCGATGACTTGTTTGATCAGTTGCGTGGTGCAACTATCTTTTCTAAGATAGATGTAAGGTCGGGATATCATCATTGTGTATTAAGGAGAGTGACATATCTAAGTCTGCCTTTAGGACAAGGTATGGTCACTATGAGTTCATAGTTATGTCGTTTGGACTAACTAATGCACCAGCTGCATTCATGGAACTCATGAATATAATCTTTTGACCTTTTCTTGATCAGTTCATAGTAGTCTTCATAGATGACATCTTGGTATACACTAGAAACACTCAACAACATGAGCAGCACCTCCGTAAAGCATTAACTTTGCTAAGAGAGCATAAGTTGTATGCTAAGTTTAGCAAATGTGAGTTCTGGTTACCAGAAGTTTATTTCCTAGGACATGTAATATCTGCGTCAGGTATTTGTGTTGAGCCTAAGAAGGTAGAATCTACCCTGCAATGGGAACAACCAAAGACACCAACGGAGATACGCATTTACCTAGGGCTGGAAGGATATTACAGGAGATTCATTAAGAACTTCAGTTCTATACCTTTACCCCGAACCAAGTTGACCAGGAAGGAGGTTCCTTTTATCTGGAATGACAAGTGTCAAAATTATTTCCAGTTGTAGAAAGAAAGATTAACAAGTGCACCTGTGCTAGTGCTACCTGAGCAAGGGAAGGGGTACACAGTTTTCTATGATGCATCTAAGAATGGTCTAGGATGTGTGTTGATGTAGGATAATCAAGTGATTTCTTTTGCCTCTCGACAACTTAAGAAACACGAGGAGAATTATCTGACACATGATCTAGAGCTAGTAGATTTGGTCCATGCTATTGGATCCTAGACGGGTGATTAGATTCTCTAGAGGGGGGGGTGAATAGAGCTGAAAGAACTTAAACAAAACTCATTAAACCTTCAAGATATATGACAAGATAAGGTTGCTAAATAGGTAATTTGAGTGCAACTAAAACATACATAGCAAGGGGGAGAGAGATTGAACATGCACCAATTAGACAAGCTATTTAGAGTGGTTCCACACTTCAAACTAGAAGTGTGTCAGTCCACTTGCCTAGAGAGGTCAACCTCTAGGACTTCCAAACTATTACACTCTTATATTCATTCATAAGACATACAATGCATGACCAACCAAAGGACTTACCTATCCAATACAAAAAGTCTTCAACCTTACCAAGGACTTACCCACTTTGCAACAGTCTTTCGCCTTTCTTCCAAGGACTTACCTACTCTTGCCCAAGTCTTCAGCCTTGCAGGAATTACCCACTCTTTTTGGATCTTCCGCCTTTGACTTCACCTTCACTCGGAGAAGCTTCCACCAAGGTCTTACCCACTTGAGCTTGAGTCTTCTGCCTTCTCCAAGGGCTTACCCACTCTAGCTCCAAGTCTTCGGCCTTGATCTTCACCAAGGGACTCCTTCCCTTGTTCTTCTTCACCTCTCTTGGATAAGAGAGAGAACCTTCATCTTCATGATGGAAATGAGAGATAGATAGGTAGTGGAAGTGAGAGCCTCACAAGATATACATGTAGGACTAGCTCTCTTACAGATTTCCTACTCACGCTAATGGATGTTGCAAGTAATTAAGCTTAGAGAGAGAGAGGAGGTTGTAGGAAGCACTCAACTATAGAATAGGAGCCTCATATAGAGTTTGTATTGAATGCTCAACCTTGGAATGAAGCCCAAGGGGTCCTATTTATAGCTGGGGATGCCTCTTAGCCTTTGGGAACACTTGTGAACGAAAAATAGCCGTTTTGTGGCTTGCAACGGATCTATTTTCACTTGTTGCAACTCCACAACAGCTAGAAACACTTTTCTGCACTTTTCCGTACAGTGCAATCGGTCGAGTTTCTATGAGGGTAACTCGACCGATAGAGTAAAAGACAAAGCCGATATTCAGACCATCGGTCGAGTTTGTCCTGAGGAAACTCGACCGACCAATGAAAATCGATTTGGTCAGTTACTCCATCGGTCGAGTTCTGTGTAAACACAACTCGACTGATGCAATCTCCAGAAAATTGATCAAGCATGATCGGTCGAGTTTTCAGGCTGGGAAACTCGACCGACAAAGTGCTTGTAATCAATTTTCGAAGTTGCATCTAAAGTGCTCTAATTTTCGATCTAAGTGCTCCTGATATTTTTCTAAGCTTAATTACAAGTCATACAATCATTACAAGTGATTTACAACATGATTCTAATGGATATACATCATATTACAAAAACGTGCACTTGTATGACTTTGACTTGTCTTTTCTCCAATTTGATATGTGCAAGTTAGGGCAATTGGAGTGTTTCTATACCTAATCTAAAATCACTCAAGTAGAGACATTAGACACCAATATGTGGAATGGTTAGTCATCATCAAAACACGGTTTTAGTCAATTTAGACATGAGTCAACATTGACCTAATTGACCTTGAGTCAACAATCTCCCCCTTTTTGAAGATGACAAACCATTCCATAAATGTATTGAAAGCTTTTAAGTAAAGTCATACCTTTGGAGAAACCTAGGGGTTTCAATAGAATTGAGTTCATATGCTACCCCTCAATTGATGTGCATGGAGTTCTCATACTCCCCCTCAATTGATGATATTTCTCCTGCATGGTTAGCTTTCACAACATTTATAGAATACTATGTCTTCTACTCATATATGTTCTACACATATATGTCTTCTCCCCTTTACCTTCTCCCTTTACATGAACATACTTCTCTTCTTCATGTAAGACATGCCTTCTTCCTCTTTTAAAAATAAGACATACCCTTCTCCCCCTTTATCATTTCAAAAAGTGGGGTTATGAAGAAATAAGAAACATCACTTGTTAAAGAGAAAAGAGATGACGCAAATATATAAGGAGAGTAGAAGAGCACAGATAGGGTCTTGTCCAAGCATAGAAAGAAAAACAAGTTAAAACATATATTTGAACAACCCAAAATGCAAGATAAAGTGCTGCAGAAACATAATGAAACATAATTTTGACCCTCAAGATGACAGAATTTGACCAAAAACCATCAGAGCTCATCGCAAAGCAATGAGTCTTGCTCAGAAGGTAGTTTCTGCATGAAAAACACTAGTCTTGCACCAAAAACTGAAACTGGAGCAAAATCTGCATAAAATCCAAAAATACTCCAATTTCTACATATAATGTAGATCTATGTACCCTGCATCACAATGTTATGCAAGCAACTCAAGATAGTAGATATGCAATTCAAGGAACAAACTTGAGTGTGTATGAGACAAGATACAAGCATAGCATATAGATGAGCAAAGATGCCAATTATAAACAGGGTTAGAACTACATGTATATGAACTACTAGTAGATGATATCACAAGTTAGGACTACTAGTAGGATCTAGATCATAGCAAGAGATACCAAAATATATACAAGATAAAGAAAGATATGAGTAGATGTAGAGATATATCCAAACAAAGAGATATGAAATTTTAGAAGCATGAAAGGATATAACTCACTAGATATGCATCCTTACCATAAGATGATTTCCCCTAAGAACCTCAAGGTTGTATCAAAACAAGATATACACCTAGATAGATGTAGCAAGTTAGAGTACAACAGAAGCAATTTTTAGACACAACCAAGAGATCCAAAGAGATCATCATCAAAACCTGCAAGACAACTCAAAGCAAGTAATTGCAAGATATAGGTATCCCAATTTAGAGAAATTAGAGATATAGAGTTGTAAGCAAGATAGGCAATTTAGAACATGGCAATATGCATATATAAAGGTACCAAAAGAGAGTGCCAAAGAATAAGGCTATTGGTTGAGAAAATCTAGTTGAGAGGGAAATTCTCACTCAATAAGCCAAATTTATATTCTGTGCACAGTGTTACAGGTCGAGTTCTGTGCATTGTCAACTCAACTGATGACAGCTGTTGGCAACACCCATTGGTGCCTATCGGTCGAGTTTAAGGCAGGGCAAACTCGACCGACAAAGCAGCCGTCAAAAGGCATATATATATATATCATAAAAACATTTAAAATGCATGCTAAAAATACAAACCATATCCAAACATGTCTAAGCAAGTTAGTAATGCACTATAGAAGCATTAGAAATAGTTTTTGAGCAAGAGTGTGAAGAGAAACACAAAATACCACTTTTGACTCAAAGACCATATGTATAGTGCATACTAACTTGACAAAAACAAGTTAGAAATGGTTATAAGAAATAAAAACTTTACCTTTGTTCTTACCATTGCTTTTTCCACTTGTTGTCACCCTCTACACATCTCACCTTTCTTCTTTCATATGGATTGAGAAGTCAATTTGCAATTCAATAACTCAAATCAATCCATTTGCAAGTTCCTACAAGAAGAAAGATGAAATGGTCCCCAATCATGTTTTTGGGTCCGGAGGGGTTAGTTTAGCAACCAAAGTCTGATTGCTCTTGGGTGCTTTCCTAAAAGGACAACAAGTAGAATAATGACCAATTTCATTGCAATAATTACAAGTGCCTATAGCCTTGGAACTGGAGGATTCTTCATTGAAAATTGAAGGTCCTTTGTCTTTGTTGTTTCTTTGGCTACAGTCAAGTCCAATGCCATCTCTACCCATTTGTTTGGTAGTATGGTCTAGGATTTGATTAAGATTCTTTTTATCACCAAAGAATCTTTGCAAAGAAGATCTCAAACTATGATTGTCATGCATAAGAGTAGTAAAGGTAAAACACAATAGATTCATATCATCTCTATCATGTACAAGATAGATTTCTAAGCAAACATCTTTAGTCATATAAGAATCTTTATCACAAGATAAAGCATAAAAAACTTTCTCTCTATAAGAAAATATAGTATGAGGTTCAAGAGAAATTACACTATTATGCAAGGAAGCAAGTTCATATACAAGACAAGTAACCTTTGAAGGATAAACTTTATCTACACATTCTATTCCTTGCAAAGTAATCTCTTGAATCTCATAAGCACATTTAAGAGCATAAGAAACAATAGAGAGAGAAACAATAGTAGTAGCAAGATCTATATATGAAATAGTCATAGAAGGTTGAGATTCTAAAAACTTAATCTTATCAAGCAAGCTAGAATTCACAAATTTAAGAGCATTTAGTTGACTAAGATAAGCATTTGTTTGAATCTCAACACTTGAATTTACCTCATTTAAATCTTCAATTGAGCTTGTCATGAGGGCGCAATGGCATCTTCCATCTTCACATTCACTAGATCATCCACTAGTGCTTTCATTTGTTGATGGAACCTTTGTGATCCCTTTTTATCTCTTGTTTCCTTCTATTGCTCTCTTTGAAGGTTTCCCATCTTCATAATCACCCATATTCTCCTACTTGTGGAAGTATGCTTGGAGAAGACCCGCTCTAATACCAATTGTTGGATCCTAGACGGGTGATTAGATGCTCTAGAGGGGGGGTGAATAGAGCTGAAAGCACTTAAATAAAACTCATTAAACCTTCAAGATATATGACAAGATAAGGTTGCTAAATAGGTAATTTGAGTGCAACTAAAAAATACATAGCAAGGGAGAGAGAGATTGAACATGCACCAATTATACAAGCTATTTAAAGTGGTTCCACATTTCAAACTAGAAGTGTGTCAGTCCACTTGCCTAGAGAGGTCAACCTCTAGGACTTCCAAACTATTGCACTCTTATATACATTCATAAGACATATAATGCATGACCAACCAAAGGACTTACCTATCCAATACAAAGAGTCTTCAACCTTACCAAGGACTTACCCACTTTGTAAGAGTCTTCCGCCTTTCTTCCAAGGACTTACCTACTCTTGCCCAAGTCTTCAGCCTTGCAGGAATTACCCACTCTTCTTGCATCTTTCGCCTTTGACTTCACCTTCACTCGGAGAAGCTTCCACCAAGGTCTTATCCACTTGAGCTTGAGTCTTCTGCCTTCTCCAAGGGCTTACCCACTCTAGCTCCAAGTCTTCGGCCTTGATCTTCACCAAGGGACTCCTTCCCTTGTTCTTCTTCACCTCTCTTGGATAAGAGAGAGAACCTTCATCTTCATGATGGAAATGAGAGATAGATAGGTGGTGGAAGTGAGAGCCTCACAAGATATACATGTAGGACTAGCTCTCTTACAGATTTCCTACTCACTCTAATGGATGTAGCAAGTGATTAAGCTTAGAGAGAGAGAGAGGAGGTTGTAGGAAGCACTCAACTATAGGATAGGAGCCTCACATAGAGTTTGCATTGAATGATCAACCTTGGAATGAAGCCCAAGGGGTCCTATTTATAGCTAGGGATGCCTCTTAGCCTTTGGGAACACTTGTGAACGAAAACTAGCCATTTTGTGGCTTGCAACGGATCTATTTTCACTTGTTGCAACTCCACAACGGCTAGAAACACTTTTCTCCACTTTTCCGTACAGTGCAATCGGTCGAGTTTCTATGAGGGTAACTTGACCGATAGAGTAAAAGACAAAGCCGATATTCAGACCATTGGTCAAGTTTGTCCTGAGGAAACTCGATCGACCAATGAAAATCGATTTGTTCAGTTACTCCACCAGTCGAGTTCTGTGTAAACACAACTCGACCGATGCAATCTCCAGAAAATTGATCAAGGATGATCGATCGAGTTTTCAGGCTGGGAAACTCGACCGACAAAGTGCCTGTAATCAATTTTCGAAGTTGCATCTAAAGTGCTCTAATTTTTTATCTAAGTGCTCCTGATATTTTTCTAAGCTTAATTATAAGTCAAACAATCATTACAAGTGATTTACAACATGATTCTAATGGATATACATCATATTACAAAAATGTGCACTTGTATGACTTTGACTTGTCTTTTCTCCAATTTGATATGCGCAAGTTAGGGCAATTGGAGTGTGTCTATACCTAATCTGAAATCACTCAAGTAGAGACATTAGACACCAATATGTGGAATGGTTAGTCATCATCAAAACACGGGTTTAGTCAATTTAGACGTGAGTCAACATTGACCTAATTGACCTTGAGTCAACACATGCTTTGAAGATCTGGAGACATTACCTCTATGGATAAAAGTTTTAGATTTTCACAGACCATAAGAATCAAAAATATATCTTCTCACAACATGAGTTGAACATGAGACAACACCTCTGGATGGAGTTAATCAAGGACTACGATTGTACAATTGATTATCATCCAGGGAAGGCCAATGTAGTGGCTGATGCACTAAGTAGAAAATCATCATCACTGGCCTTAGATAAAGCATAGTTGAACTCCTTAGTGTGCTCTAAGAGATATATTCTTATCTCCTTGAGGCAAAACAATATACATCTTACGGTATCGTTGTTAGCTAGGTTGTTAGCTGAGATGCACATAAAACCTACTCTGAGACAACAGATTAAAGAAGCACAACAAGCTGATACTGTGGTTCAGCAGATCAGGTCAGAGTATGGTAGTGAGAAATGGGATGGCTTTCATGAGTCAAAGGATCAGGTAGTTTGTTACCATGGTAGGATGGTAGTACCTGATGCCAATGACTTAAGGAAGTTAGTCTTGGAGGAAGATCATTCTTCAATGTATGCAATGCATCCAGGGAGCACTAAAATGTATCATATCTTGAAGGATATATATTGGTGGCCAGGATTGAAGAAAGATGTTGCTGAGTTTGTTATGCGGTGTCTGGTATGTCAGTAGGTTAAAGTTGAACATCAGAAGCCCGCAGGAACAATGCAACCTTTGCCTATACCACATTGGAAATGGGATCATGTGACCATGGACTTTGTGGTTGGATTTCCTAGAACATCCAAAGGTCATGATTCCATATGGGTGATTGTTGATAGGTTGACTAAGATAGCACATTTCCTTCCTGTCAAAACAACCTACACTGCTGAGAAGCTTGCACAGATATATGTAGATGAGATAGTGTGGTTGCATAGGGTTCCAGCTACTATCGTTTCTGATAGAGGTCCCCAGTTTATGAGTCATTTTTGGGAATGACTACATAAAGCTTTGGGTACGCAATTAAGGTTTAGTACTGCCTTTCACCCACAGACAGATGGAAAATCTGAGAGGACCATACAAACTTTGGAGGAATTTCTTAGGGCATGTGTCCTTCAGTTTGTAGGGAGTTGGGATCTACACCTAAGCTTGATAGAATTTGCTTACAATAACAGCTATCAACATAGTATTAAGATGGCACCATATGAAGCATTATATGGTATATGTTGTAGATCTCCATTATGTTGGTATGAAATTGGAGAATATCAACTTTTGGGTCATGAGCTTGTGCAGTAGACAACTGAGAAGATTAAAGTAATCCAACAACAGTTAAAGGCTGCACAAGATAGATAGATGTCATACGCCGACAAACGGCGATGACCTTTAGAATTATACGTTGGAGACAGAGTATATCTCAAGGTCTCACCTTGGAAAGGTGTCCTTAGATTTGGGAAGAAGGGAAAGTTAGCTCCTAGATTTATGGGGCCTTATCCCATCATTGAACAGATTGGAAAGGTAGCCTATAAACTAGAGTTGCCACCTGAGATGCATAAGTTGCATCCAGTGTTCCATATCTCCATGCTGAGAAAGTGTCATCCTGACACAGAGCTAGTTTTGCAACCTGTGGAGGTATAATTAAATGATGATATATCATATGTTGAAGGACCTGTGATGATCCTTGATAAAAGAATTAAAAAGCTGAAAAAGAAAGACATATGTCTTGTGAAAGTTCTCTGGCATCATCGTGGCATTGAAGAAGCTATGTGGGAGATAGAGGAAGAGATGAGGAGGAAGTACCCTTCTCTTTTCTCTTGATGATTTCGGGGATGAAATCCCTATTAGGGGTGGATAATTTGTAACATCCCTGACCTGGGTTATGCCTTAACCCTAGATGTTTTGTTTAATAAAGTTAATTATATTCTTGCTCTTACCTTTTGAAAAGTAATTAAGGCTCAAGAGGAACTTATGTTTCAATTTTAATCCTTTTTGAATAATGTTGAAACAATGTTTTGTTTGTTTTGGACTAAAGTGCAAATTACCCAAGTTGAGGGGTTAAATTGCAAATGTTACATGACAAAAATGTTCCTCAGATGTTGAAGCATCATATGAATGAAAATGATGCAGAGGTATGGCTTGTGCAAGTCTGAGTACCAAGAAAGAGCTTGTTGAGCAATGTTTGTGCATTAAAACCTAGTTTTCGTGTAATGTGCAATTTACCCAAAACCTAGGGTTCAATATGCAAAATACCACCTCAAGAGAGTCCCTCATGTTTCTTGGCATCATGTAGAGAAAATAAAATGAGAGGGGCACCTCATTTGAATCTCTTTGGAGGAGAGAGAATCTTGATATTAAAATAATCAAGATTTTAGCATAATTGAAACCCTAATTCAATTTAATGCAAAAATAAATATATTAATTGAATTGCCCTTCAACCAAAAATAGGATGGTTGAATTTGCATAAGTGTGAACGTCCTTTTGCCTTGCAAAGGCCACGAAATATCTAAAGTGAGTGGAGAGCCCACTCACATTAGTTAACTAAAAAGTAATATCCACTCAATTTTGGATATTATTATTATTATTATGGTTAAGGTGCTTAATTGCTTTTCCTTTAATTCATGGATAATGAATAGGAATTCGAAGGTGGGGAAGATGTATTTTCATGCAAGGATTCGAGGGGGAGATGTCGCACCAATTTTGGGAGTTAAAGGATTTTTATATCACTTTCTCTCTCATTGAAATTCCCTTATAAACACTTCATTTTCCACCCACTTGAAGACTCTTTTTCAGATTTTCTTTCTCTCCTTGCTTTGGTTGAACATAAGAGAGATTAGGAGAAACAGGAGAATGAACTCCAACATGTAGGTAAGCTCCTTAATCATCTTCAACCTTGACATGTTGGAAATCGAAAATCAATGCTTGATTTCTTCTTTTCTCTATTCAATCTTCAATTCTAGCCATTTCTTTTCACTCAAAAGCTTGAGGACGGACCTTGGGAGGTTGTGAAAGCTTCATTCACCATTAGAGACATGGATCTTGAAGCTTGGATTCAACTTTGAAGGCGAGTTATATAACTTTAAACCTTGAATGTTATTATTGATTTCATTTCTGCATCATATGTTGATTCTTTCTTCATTCTCAAAATTCCATTTGATTAGTTGTTGAAATTACCACAAGAATCACAGAAAATTTCAAAGGATTGGAGCTTGATGATGATGACATCATCATAAGCACACACCTCAACAAAGTACATGAGCAAACAGTTTCAACATTGGAACCAATCAGTTTCAAGATCGATTGAAACCAAATGGTCTCATGACCGTTTGGGAGTAAACGGTCTCAAACCATTTGGAGGATCAATGTTGATGTAGAATGATGATGATCCAATAGTAGTTAGTTGAATTAATTTCAAAGGGTTCAACACTTTAAGGTTACTTGAGTACAAACCCTTAATCGGGTTATTGAAGAAACCCTAATTGGATTCAACCAATTTCAGTGATTGGATGGGTCAAACGGTCTCAAGAATGTTTGACACCAAACTGTCTCAAGACCGTTTGGGGTTAAATGACCTCAAGACCGTTTGAGGTCAGGAGATGTCATGGTTGGATAATGTTCTAATGGTTTTAATTGATTGACTTGTAATTGGTTCAGTGATGGATAATCCATTGATTACAAACTCCAATCGATTGAATTGATTGAAGACTTAATTAATGGGAAAATTTG
This sequence comes from Alisma plantago-aquatica, assembly GCA_963693085.1. Lineage (NCBI taxonomy): Eukaryota > Viridiplantae > Streptophyta > Magnoliopsida > Alismatales > Alismataceae > Alisma > Alisma plantago-aquatica. The sequence goes on from OY856412.1 coordinate 1,034,319,308, forward strand.
TTTAAGACTGAATGGGTAAAACCAATCAAGATCAAATGGAGGTCAAGCACCTCAAGACCGAATGGAGGTCAAGCACCTCAAGACCGAATGGAGGTCAAGCACCTCAAGACCGAATGGAGGTCAAACATCTCAAGACCAAATGGAGGTCAAGCACCTCAAGACCGAATGAAGGTCAAGCACCTCAAGACCAAATGGAGGTCAAGCACCTCAAGACCAAATGTAGGTCAAGCATCTCAAGACCGTTTGAAATTTTAAAAGTAACAAAACCTTTTGGAAATTTAATAGTTTAAAAGTTATGAAAGACCAATTAATCCCTTGATTGATAAATAGCATATATCCAAGTTAAATCTAATGGTTGTACCTCTAAAGTACTTAGATGATTAGTACCTTTAGAATGGTTAACATTTGATGCTTTTGGAAGCAATGACCTAATACACTATGTCAACTCTTCATTCAGGTTGATTCAATCTAATCAAAATTTAAAGTAATTAACCTCCTAGAGGGGAGGAGAGAGAGGAAAATTTGTGATTTATCCTCAACACTTTCAACCTAAATAAAACATGTAATTAGGGTTTGATCCATGATGATGAGAGCATGAAACCCTAATTGAGAAGATTGATGAACCCTAACCCTAATTTAGGGCAATACTAAGTGAAACCCTAATCTAGGGTGATGGTGTAACCCTAATTTAGGGTAATCATATGATAAACCTTAATTTAGGGTATTTTATTGGTAAATCCTAATTTTAAAGAGGATGTTTCATGGAACCCTAAATTCGGGTAAAGCTTCATGAAATCCTAATTTGGGGAAAAGTCATAACGAACCCTAATTAATGGTGATGTCATGTGAAACCCTAATTAAGGGTGATGTCATGTGAAACCCTAGTTAGGGGTGATGACATGTGAAACCCTAATTGAGAATGATGTCATGTAAAACCCTAATTGAGAATAATGACATGTGAAACCCTAATTAAGGATGATGTCATGTGAAGCTCTAATTAAGTGTAATGATATGTAAAACCCTAATTGAGAATGATGTCAAGTGAAACCCTAATATAGTGATGTGATGTGAACTCTAATCCCAGGGTGATGTTGTATAATGCTATATGAAACATTAACATGAAACTCTAATCCTGATATAGGGTAAAGGTATGTGAAATCCTAATTTTGGATTATAGTGCATGAAACCCTAATGATGGGTAATATGATGATAAACCATAACCCTAATTTGGGTAATGGGATGAGTACTTCTAATTTACATGAATTGAGAAATCCTAACTCTAATTAATGAGGGAATAGTGATGCTACTCTTACATGCATAGTCCTGATATGTAATTGATGTAACTGTTATCATGTGTACTAATCATGCAGGTATCATGGGATGTTGAACATAGCCAGGTATGAGCTATGATGTTTATTACTAAAATTGTTTTATGGGCCTTGTGAGCCATAATATGCTTTGTTGCCTAATAAGAGGTAACAAAAGATTATTGGGCATGAAGAGCCATGTGAGATGCCTATATTACAACTATCATGTTCACCTTGGTCAGATGACCTGAAGGTGTTAGTTACTTGTTAAGTGGTAATAAGTGTTATTTGATGAACTGAGGGTTTGAATACCCATATTCCATAATCATGATGATGAGATGATAAGGGATGAGAATACCCCTGATGTGACAAGGGATTGAGATCCCAATGTTTCATAAAGTTTTGAAAAGTAATTGATAGAAGTATTACTTGTTCTTTGTAGCATTTGATATAATAATTTATGTTTGAAAACCTGACTGATGTTAAAAGAAATATGGTAATGTACTTAATTAATCAAGTAAAATCTTATCATGTAGAGCCCTGACCATAGATCCATCATCGTCGGTGATGGTGAAATAGGTTTTCCTACGGGAACTCCTGGAGGCATACTATTGAGTATGTGGGGGTTATGGGCATGAATATCCTTACGCTCTAATGGAGGAATTGATATGAGATAAACATTAAATCTCTCAATCCTTCATTATATATATGCCGGGATGGATGTATCACTAATCTCCAGAATGCCAGGATGGATGTATCACTAATCTCCCGATGATGTTAATGTCAGATCGATGTGAGATAAACATGATATCTCTCGATTGCAAAGAGAGTACACCATACCACTGTAACTCTTTAGCGAAGTTGCCAGTATACCCTAGAAAGCTATTTAGCAGAGATACAAGATGTCCTGCATTTGGTCCTCACACTGACTGACGAAGATGAGGTCATGGGAATTCGACTCTTCCATTGACCTATGTATGGTACCGATTTCAATTTTGCAATGTTCGGTTGGAGAATGAGTGGTATACCTCATCTCCTCAGGTCTTAAGTATGATTTGTAAAATGTAATCAGTCGTGTAGCATAATTGCTTAAGGTTAGAATACGAGAATCATTGGTTGATGATATCTTGCTTAGTATATCATTATTGGATAAATGTTATACATGTTCTTCATATTCCTTATTGGATAAATGATATACTGCTTTATCAAGTTACAAGCTGAAATACTTTGAAGAAGAACATTGCTCTAATATGTTTAGATAATTGAATTATCTGTTGTTGAATACTTATGATATTTCTGCTCAGTTTTATTCCATTAAACTACAATAATGATATTTTTGGCAGAGAGTTATATCTCTCTCTAGGGCAATTTCAATTTTCTCACCCCTGTGGGATCCAACTTTTTAGGTAAACGCAGAAGAAGAGACATAAACCAAACAGCGGGGGAAGAGCAGTAGCAACATTATTAGGGACAACAGTGATATCTCAGGTGGAGACACTGGCTGCCATGTTTTGTATAGAGAGTCCTATGTGTCATCTCTGTACTCTCAGGTCCTCGGAGTCAGTAGTTAGTTTAGTAAATCGATTTGAGATTTTGGCTTGATACCTCGAGGTTTTTATGCTGTCTATGTATAGTGTCAACAAGGCAGTCAATGTTTGTAATCCTCGAGAAGAGATAGTACAAAATATGTACTTGTGAACCAGAATGTAATTGAATTACTTTGGTTCTTTTTGGAAAAAAAAATCCCTGTGTTTTCTCTTTGAAAATGGTTTTAATTTTTAGTGATTTTCAGTAATTCTGCTTCTTATGTTTAAATTCCTCAATTAAACACTATGACGGTCTAATCTAGTGTCGGGTCATCTCATTGACTATGTAACACCAATGAAATCTCCATACGGTTTGAAATATGAATGGGGATATGATCTTGATGTTTGGGTACTAAATTAGACTCTTTTATCCATATACCCTTGTTGTTTATACCTTATAGTTTCTAATGTTGTTGTTGGTGTTTTCTTTCATGCATATGTTATGTGAATGTGCTCCATTTTAGGGATGGACTCTCAGGTCCTTTCAACATTGATTTTCTAATCATATAGAGTTGGGATTCAACTAATAAGTGTTTTTGTGACAGAGGAAAAAAAATGGAAAGCAAATGAGGATTCATGAGAAAAAACCTTCAAGAAATAAGGAGGTAAGAAGATATCTTGTTCATACGCATGAATCCACAATAATAGCCTTTGTTTTGACCTTAGATGCCATGGTTCATTTAAGTTTACCACTCTAGAGCTCCAAGGGTCCTGAAATAGAAAGTTTTGGAAGAGAAATGACCAAACAGTTTGTCTACAATTAGTTATTTAGGTACAAATGATAAAACAAATCCAAACTTGTTATCCTATCTCAACGCTAAACCCAAATGTTACTACATACAATTATTCAAGAAAAGAACAAATCTTGTCTTATCGGGAATGATTTAGTAATTAATAGTTCATTTATATACTATCTTTCTATTAACATATCAAGTTCATATAGCATGAATCATATAATATTTGATAACCATATTTATAGTATTACAACAACGATTAAAAAATTCATCTTATAAATATGAAGTTGTACATAAAAATATCATTTAAAATCCAAAATCCCAAATGTGAATCCCATGACCCCATTATATGAGTGTGTAAACATCAACATGTTGGGGAATGGTGAATAACTCACTAGGACATGTTAACTTGTTTTCTAGTGAATTGCTTTGAGTACCTAACATTTTACTCATTGGTTTTTTTAGCCAATGTCTATATGATAAGAATACATAAATGTATGAAAAAGGTATATATTTCTCCTTATTAATCATACAAGAATTGATAGGTTTAACTTAAGAATTACACTATTAAGCAAGTTATATAAACATGCCTAGGAGAATATAGTAAGGGTAAAGCAACTAACTACAGTTCAATATTTATTTACTTAGCATGAATCTACTTGATTTTTTTATCTTACAAAGTAGACATCGTCACAATATGCTCACATCCATGATTATTCTTAACACCGTAGGGTTTATATAGCCACCCTAAGACAAACTAATAATGTAACTCTCCATCTAGGTGGTTATGGCATAAAGCCACATGACCTCTTCCCATCTTGGTACAACGCTGGGGTTATCACACACACAAAATAAAATGTACACACAAATATAACATGCATACATATACATATGTGTGTGTTAACACACACAAATGCCCTCCTCTCCTTAACTCTCTCTCTTCTCTTATTTTTGGAGATTTCCAACATGTTGTTCTTCCTTTTTCTGCAAGATGGGTTCCCCTTCCGCAACAACATGACCCACTCAGTCGCGAATGTAGCATCCCACTCGCCTTCTCTATGTTATTGTTGCTCTCTCTCTCTCTCTCTCCCTTCTGATCCCTCTCATCTACCAACCGCTCCTTCATCTTCTACCCCCATTCTCCGCCATTCCCTTTCGTGAGTAGCCACCAAAAAGCAATTTATATCTCTCTTTTAATGTCCCATTAAATGCTCAACATCCTTTCTTCTCACCATTGTTCTCATCTTTTCTCAAATTTGTATTGCCTTAATTCTCTCTTTTCTAATCTTCTCACAATTTAGTTTTCTCACATCTCACCAGCAAATGAAGTTGCCGCCACAACACCCATCTCACCAAACAAAGTGAAAAAAAATGAGAAATTTGTTAACGATTTCGTAACTGAAATCATCTGCATGTTTTTCATTTTTCATTTGTATCTGTCTATCTATTCCCTCTTTCAAAACCACGACCTCAGTAAATAGCATCACCGCAATCACTTCTAAATTTCAGCCTGTTTATGTGGCTAAGGGCTCATGGCCTTTTATCACAGACATTATGTGGAGAATTTTTTGAAAGCAAAGAAAATCTTAAAAAAATGTAATTACGGATCACGTGTCATTTTGCTCCTCTTTTATCCTATTTCACGTAAATAGATTGCTACCAATTGCACGTCTTCTTCGGCATTTAGCAATATTTTAAAAAATGTTATCAGGAACAGAGCAAGTAATTACTAATACAGTCCTTATTGGTCTTCCCATTGTTTCCTAATCTGGAAACTGATGCCTAGCATCTCTCAAAACCAGCGACCCAAATCGTCGTTCATGGCAAATTTAATAAATGCCTATCACGTTTTTTCTCTTTTCAGGATTGCACGTGTAACAATATTTCGGTTTCCCATTATCTCCTGTCGTCTCTTGCCAAAAAAATTCAAATTCAATCATGAATTTAAAATCCTAAAAATAAGATAACTTGTGTAATCTTTATTCTAACTGCGTGAACCTTAGATAACTACTCCATCATCAATCCTTTCCACTCGCGTTCCAACTGCATGCGCGCCCGTTCCGAACAAGCAACAAATGCAACCCACTTCTTCTATGTCAACTAACTGTTTATCGATATTTGAAACCCGTTCGACTCCCCATTCACTCCTTGCTACTCCACTTCTTCACTGTGACTCCTATTATACCTTTCAACTGAAGCTGTCTCCTCTACTACACCCCGAATATCTATGATCCACAAGAATCCACAATCATCCATGCAGGGAAGACCTATTAATCTAGCCACATCTCATTCCTCATCTGTCACACAATTTGTATCAACGTCTCGCCTTACACACCGCTGGCAGCAACACCTACACTAGCAACAAGCAAGTGGATTCGACGATACCAACCATTGTCTGGCAGATGCTTCACGAGAGAGGTACTGGAAGAAACATAGTTTTGAACTATCTGTTGTTCGGAGTTGCCACTGAACCTTTGTTATGTTTTATTTTCTGGTATTCTTGAACATAGTAGGTACATTTAGATCTTGATCTGCTCCCACTTTGTCAGTCCGCCGTGGTCAAGCACTTGCTTGATGATCACTTATATACATTCTCAGTGGCGGCACTACCTACTTTAGAGGAGGTTGTCACTACATATTTTATAGGAAGTATTATCACTTCTATTACCATCAGCACCTGAATTTGCAATGAGATTCTTTTCACTCCTCCAAAAGCACCTTCCTAGATTCTGTGAGCTTGTTGGCATGTCGAGGCAGTTGATGATCATGGAGTACGCTATGATACATTACTTCTGAGGAAATTTGTATGAGTCTTTTTTCTCCTAACAATAGCAACTTCACTCTTATATGAGCCACTACTACATCATCTATATTTCACATAAACTTCTAAAACAGTCTCTATCAAGTATTACATATTGTAAGCTATAACACAACAAAAACCCTTGTAACAACATTGTGGAAACAAACTTTTGGTAGCATCAACATCATCCCCTCTCTAATTTTAGTGCCTGATAATTACTGACATCAGAAATTCCAGAGACAGAAAGTTTTATCTCACAAATAGTACAAGTGCTAGCCAATCAGCAAATAGGCTTCATGCAAAACAAGAAATCCAAGCACAGATACATAAGTCTGTATAAATTTTCATTTTCTTCTTCATGTTTCGAGTAACTTCACATAAGACAACCTCCTAATCTTTTTTTTTTCTTGGTGCGCACTAATTATATATTCAACACAATAGATGCAACTCTTCATATCTACCTAAGCAAATATTGTGAATATCCTAACCAAGCGGCATCAAATCGATTCTAAAAAATGGAATTTTTAATCGTTGGTTCTCCAAACAGAAGCAAAATTCCTACTTTCATCTAAGTACGAAAGTTCTCTCAATGTGATGTAAGATATTGCCAATCTCGAGTTATCTTTGATATGCCAATATGTGAATGTTTTTAAAAATTATGTCTTTGAATTTGGTTCACCAGCTTTCAACATGGTTGACCTAAGAACGTTAATCACAACCTCATAGTATTGTCCAAATAAACATTGTAATTATCCTGAATATTTTTTCCAACGTTCTTTTATGGTAATAATGGATATAACAGTAATAGTAGCATTTTTAATCCTTGTTTTACATGTGAAATGTTTAATTTGGATGTAATTTAATATTATTTGTGGATTTTTTTCCTTACAAGTCCAAGGACAAAAGACTCCTAGATAATGACACTAAAAATAGGAGAGAAATTTGTATGGATGAAAAATCTGGAATAACTGGATGGTACTGATCCTTCTCATTTTTAGTATTCACTTATATATTGTTAATGTAATTTGATATCATTGTTAAATATTGGTTTCATAGTGTGAAGGTGTGACAAACAGTAAAAAGATTGTTAACTTTGAATTTTATTTCAGTAAACATATTACGTAATTGCTAGCAGGAGTAATGTTTTGGAGTCATTTTGGTTACTTTATGCTATAATGGATCATCTTCCCATAATTAATTTATTGGCATATGTAGATACTTTTATATAAAAAATCCATCAATAAGATAGATTCAAATTAGACACATAAAACAATCATACATAAATATTATGTAAATCCTAAAGTAAGGCATTTGCGCATATATACCTTCCTCCATCACTGGACACACGCTATCAATTTCATTCTTTGTTGGTTATTTTCTTTAACATTATAATGAGATACGCAAATTTTGTAACTACATTTTAGATAGGTTCCTAAATCTTGGATGATAATGATCAAGAAGTATAATATGCAAAATATATTATTTATTTATTAATTATTACAATTAAGCTTCCAAATTAACCTAATATACATGAAGGGGAACCTCAGCAACCTCTATTTCTTCTTCTCTCGTATAGCATTTCTCTATTTAATAATAAATTTTAAAGGTTTCTAGAAAAATATATAAATGTTGTGTCTATTATTAACAAAGATGACTTAATTTATTAAAGAGTACTCTAGATAGTTAATGGATTATTAAAGAGTACTCTACATAGTTAATGGATTACCATATATGAAAATAGCTATTTAAGAAATATGTCATCTGAAGTAATAAATATTTATAAATATCACCGTTATGCATATTGTAGTATTGGCAAGAGCAGATAAAGAGTGAACATATTTTACTAGACAAAATAAGGAAATGCTTTTGGAACAAAACCAAAACTAATAATACTTCTATAAATCTATGTAAATTATATCATATTTTTATAGACCTGGAAAAAATATATTTAATTAACATTGATTGTTCTACAAAATTAATTTTTATTTCCAAATTCATATTTTTTATTCATAAATCTCCATATTTTGTAATTGTTATAAAATATATTTTGAACAACTTTATGTGTATACATTCCTCCATTACTAGACGCCTATCAATTTCAATTTGTGTGGTATTGATTTTGTTTTGACATTTTAGTGAGAGTACTCTAATGTTGTAACTACATTTTAGGTAGGTTCCTAAATCTAGGATGATAATGAGCAATAAGTATAATATACATACATTTATATTTTATTAATTGTCATAATTAAGCTTCAGAGACAACATAATATCAATGAAGCGAGGAGGTCCTTCTCTCTTGTCGTTGTTTGAGGTAATCCCATTGGCCAAAAAAGACGGTAGGAAAGTATGTATTATCATTTATTTGCCACATCAAATTCCAAGTCTTGTATATATCTTGTTGATATGCCCAACTGTAGACTCCAATCGCTTTCTACTGGTCCCTTTTGCATTTTCCTCAAGAATGCACTCATGGTCCTGAGAGAAATTGTTTATCTCCCCATCCTTCCACCTCCCCAAGTCCCCTACTCTGCCTATAGTGGACATATATCGTTTACGAACCCAAGCATCCTCATAGTGCCTTTCAAGTAAAGCAACATATGCAATAGCTATACATGTGCACAATATTGTAGGCCTTTCTTTCTTGATGAACTTTTCCCTTCAAATATTTTTTATGCTACTTTTACTGCTTTGACCAATTAAGTAATAGTAATAGTAGCTTTTAAAGAAACTTAAAAGAAAAAAAATTAATGTATTTTTTTATAATATAATAAAAATGAAATCTTTTCTAAGAATGACTTATAATGATACAAACATTATTTAAAATAAATAATTATTATTGATCAAAATTAACAAATCATCCCCTTAGATATATTGATATACAAAAGAAACATATGTTGTCATCAAACTTTTCACATGAATAATTGACATCATTAATGTTTCACGTGCATGTGCACATGTGGTACTAGTGTATATATATATATATAAATATATGTATGTGTTTGTATATATATATGTGTGTGTGTGTGATTAAGAGAGGTATTCCCATATCGTCAATATCATGCGGTTGTTCAAATAAATTATGGAAGAGTAGAGATCTCCTTGAAGTCGAACTGGGTCCCTTAATATATGTGTTAGACATGGAGGAGTAAAGATGGAAAAACCAGAGATCAGGAGTTGTAACTGCAAATGACTCCAGAAAAGTGAAGGACTATGTTCAACAAACACTGCAAATGACTCCATAAGAGTGAAGGACTATGTTCAACAAAGCTTCAATAGAACTTCGACAGAGATGAATCAATTTTGCACGTATCGCAAATCAATCACACCAATTCATGGGTCAGAAGGAGCCAAGTTGAAAAGATACTTCACCAAGTGGGAAAATTCCCACTGGATGGCAGAAGGGAAAAGTTGTTAAGGCAAGAGTGTAAATTTAGCATCTCAAGGATGTCCCTACAGTCAGTTTTCCTGGGTGGGGAGGCGTGTTACCCCATTATTTCTACAAGGGTCAGAGCATGACCTTAGAAGGTATGTCATTAGATAATACCGCGGGTTAGAGGCTCATACGCAACTCTGTGTAGCTCGGATGGGGAACACTGCTACTCAATGGAGCTCTGAGGAGCTAGGCACAATTATGACGGGCACACCATAGCTCAATGAAGCTCCAAGGACCTAGAACTAGCTTGGATGAAGCAGGTCATAGCTCGAGATGGCGGGTCCTAGATCGGCCAAGGCAGGACTATGCTAAAGGGAGTTGGATTCAACTGAGTCAATGAGTGTGACAACTCAAGGAAGCTCGATAGAGGTGGTCTTAGATAGTGTGCAACTATGCTTAGCTCATGTGCAACTATCTCTAGCCTTCATGCAGTTATACTTAGCTAGTGTGTAGCTGGCCTTAGCTCGGACATGTTGACTCTTAGCTCACCAATGGTGAGCAATAGCTTGAGGAGGAACTCAATGGCCACAAGCAACTTGGATGGAGCTTGGAAGACTTTGTCTCAACTCGCAAGCATCTGACCAAGCACAAAGGAGGCAAGCAACAGCTCGCATGTAGCTTTCTTAGCTCAAGACTTAGCTCTGGCACACATACCTGAACAAGGTTAGAGATTTGAGATGTGTCGTTGCGCGGGTGCTGCATGACAACACGACGTGAATGGTTGACTTAAGTAAGTGGGTGGCTCACATGGATGATTATAATGACACTATTACACCAACAAACATGACAGTCATGAAGGGGTGCGGGTTAGGGGTGTGAGCACTAGGTGTAACCGATTGGCAGTAATTGCCTAAGAGAAATGACACGTGCGAGTCGGTGCTTAACCACCCTGATTTAGACTCTCATGAAGTGACCCTTGTGAACAGATGCGAGCCGACAGGGAGGTATTTATGCCCAAAGGCTCCTAACATGGGTGTGGAAGCCAACATCCTTAACCACTTGGAAAGTGGGGCAAAATGACACTTGGCCAAAGAACCGCACACGGAGGCAGAGCAGTTGTCTGGAGCGGGATCATACAACAACACATGACTTAATCATTAAAGCAAAAGGGTGCGAGCAGTTACCAAAGGAACCAAAGCGTACCTTGGGCGCATGACTCTGGGCGAGCGGTTATGGGCATGCATGCCTCAACCATCTCAACCCTTAGTTCTATAAAAGGAATAGCCTTGTGGGGGTGTGCAAGCATTTCGATCCCTCAAGGATTTCACTCCTTGGAAAGACATGTATTGTAATTTTATCCTTAATAAAAAGGGAAGAAAGAGTATCATTGTAGAAGAGTCCCTCCCCATCCTCTATCTCTGTTGTGCCTTAGGTTGCGTGCCTCAATTCTGTTGTGACCTCTAGAGTCTTCTTCACCAAGGAGATATCGTAAGTATCATGTGAATAGAATATTTGTAGTTGTTGTTGGACGTTTGGCCTCCGACATGGGCATGAGAGGGGGGGCGGAGAATGCTATCTTAATCCCATATATATATATATATATATATATATATATATATATATATATATATATATATATATATATATATATATATATATATATATATATATATATATATATATATATATATATATATATATATATATATATATATATATATATATCATAAGTATCATGTGGTAGTTCAAATTTCATATCACAATTGGTTTGTGGTTACATGCCTAATCTCATTTCATGTGTTGAAGAGGTTGAGGTCTCACTTAATTATTCAAAACTTATTCTAACTTCTAGATTAAACATAAGGGTTTAATATGCTATAAGTCTTCATCACTTGGGATTCACCCTAAGTGTGACATACCCATTTCAACATCTAAGTATAGACATTGGGGATGGATCATATTGTTCATGGGTCCTAGTGATGTTCACTAGATTCTCTCGTCCTTAATATAATGGTGTTCACATCTATTAGATGTAGCGTTATACATATAAACAACAATATTAAGAGAGTGATTGCATCACATACCCAACAAACTAAATCTCACCATACATGTATTCTCCTACCAATGCTTCAACATGAATAGTGATCATTATATCTCTTAATAAGCCTTCTTGCAAGGCCGTACATCATTCAATTAGACATAATAGAAAAGTATAAGATCTAAACATGTCATAAGAAATGATAAATGCTATATTATTCTATCATTAAATGTATTTTTTTACAAATTCAGATTTAGGTTGTCTTAGACTCCATTTTGACATTCCTACTTACAAAATGGATTATAAATATCATTTTAAGAAAGGAAAGTCTTCACATTTATAACCTATTCTCTATACCATGATTTTATGCCAATATGAAGCTATGAATAGATCCTTTATGTATGATTTCACAATAATAGAAGAAGGATTCGACTTTTGTATTTGATTAGGCTATTTTGATCATTCCAACACATGCACGCCATGTTTAGTCATCAAAACCAGAGTTACTCTTATGAGTTCATCACCAAATCAAGTAAGAACAAGAAATATTGTCTAGCATAAAGTCTACTCTTGAGCATAGAATGTATAATGTAGTTATCCTATTTGAACACCAATGTTCTATACATTTTGAGTAGAAGGAAGGATTACCACACGCATGATGCATATTAGAACATGCATAATGATCAATGCATTTACTCACCTCATTGAAGAAGAAGAAAGAAAGAACAAATCCGAATTTTATTAATCTTGGTACCAACACTACATTTAGACCTTGATTTCATGATAACTTGCCTTAAAACCATCTTGAACCAACCTCCTTATCTTAGAAATCGAACATGAGGGAAAGAAAGAAGAATAAGAATCTTAGATCTATGTTTCCCTTTTCAAAACAAACTAGATGATAAAAAATAAGAAGAAAAAACTGAAAGGAAATGAAGCTTTATGAGAAACAATACTCAAATAACAAGAAGAGGAGAAGACCTCATGACTTATGTTTGAATCTTCAAGAAAAACTTTTTTTTCCAAACTTAGACACCAAGATTTTCTCAAAGGTGCATTTATGTATCTCCAAGGGTTGTGAAATAGAAAATGGAAGAAAATATATGAAAAAATGGTTTGTCTTGTGTTACTTATATAGGTAGACATTATAAAATCCAACCTAGTTGGGTTCACAAACCTTTCCTAAGTTCAAAGTCAAATGTACACTATTGACCCCCCATCCCTAATACAAAAAAGACAAGGAATGTTAGAGAATAATATCTCACAAACCTAGATAGATATGTTAAACCTCCTCTGGTCTATTGTTGGGTTCTGAAACATAGTTAAACCTATTTAAAACTTTGGAAATCAATTAAAACATGTGGTCAATAATGATCCCAGAATAGGTTTTGTAAGAATCCTAGCAGATGAAGCAGGTGAAACAATGTGGTACTCGATATATAGACCCTAGTAGATTTACAATATGGGAGCTTTATGAATTAACAATCATTTGGAACTATTTTAAATATAATAATAGTGACCTCATACTGATTTCACTAATCTAGCCTATTTAATTTAGCCAAAAACTCAATAACTTTGAAGAGGAAGCCAATCTAGAATTTCCTTGATAAATTTGACATGGATTTACTAATACGAACTAGATCACAAGCTAGGTCTGACCCAGTTTCATCATATGGCCCACAAAACCCATAAATCTCCAACTTGACCAAGAAGGCTCAAAGCCTATTAGGTTTCAGCCAACCCAACCCTAGTTTAGGATTGCTAAGGCCCAACCTCAAAAGTAAAACTTGAATCAAGTTCTACACTCCTATATTATCATACTGTGGACATTTACTGTCACACATACCATGTTTCTAACAAATAACATTTTCATAGTTTGGAAAGTATGTTCAATAAATTCTTTTTCTATCTTTTAAGGATGATGATTATCTTAAATTGAACATGCTTTAAGAATCAAGAAACATATCCAACTTGTAAGGTTCCCATGTTAGTCATATTCTTTATGATATCATGAAATAAGAAAATGTGTAAAGATTGGTTACATATCTACTTATACTCAATTTTTTTTTTGGATTTCCATTAGAAACATATGGTTAACCATAACTTTGAGATTTTCATTTTCATTCAATTAGGGATAACCATTGCCAACTATTCTTCCATTAATTAGGGTTTCAAATTAACTTAATATGGAAGATAATGGACTAATTATGATCCATCATAGTTTTCATGATTATTAGGATAGATGGACATCCTCCTAGATTGAGTTTGTGACGAGGTTACAAGGGTGCGTATAAATCATAAAAATCCATTAGGGTTTAAATCAAGTTGGTAATAAGCAGAGGCGTTTAGGGCTTCTCTCACCTGGTTGGCTTACAATGCTGGTGTTGATCTACTCCGGTTGGGAGTCTGAGTTTTCGATGGAAGAGGAGATAATAAGCAGATGTGAAGCTTTGCAAATCCAATCTGAAGATGATCTAGTGGACTTCACGGATTGGATTGTGGATGTCGGAAGGAATGTGACAGATCTTGCGGTGATATCCAGACTTCTAAAAAATAGGCAGTATAATTTCCAAGCTCTTAGCAGGATAATAGAACAGGCGTGGAGGCTTCCAAGGAAGGTAAATTTTAAACAGATCGAGCACAACCTGATTGCCATTCAGTTTGACCATAAGAAGGATAAAGAACGCGTGCTTGAAGGATCCCCCTGGAACTTTGACAATAACGTGCTACTGCTGAAGGAAGTGGGCTTTGGTGAACAACCGTCAAGAATCGAGATAAAACACTGTCCTTTCTGGGTGAGGTTGTACAACATACCAATCGGATACAGAAAAGATGAAGCAGTAAAGAAGATTGCCAGCTCCATTGGACAAGTTTTGGAAGTGGAACATGAGGAAGAAGGATGGTCAAGGGCAAGGCGGGTTAGAGTCAATATAGACGTGGAGAAACCGCTCAAGAAAATACAAAAAATGAGATGCATTGGGGGTGAAACGGTTGAAGTCGAGATTAGATACGAGAAACTACCACATTTTTGTTTTAAATGTGGTTGTATTGGACACATGGCTAGAGACTGTCCTTGGGAAGATGAAAGCAAAGAAGACGGAATAGAAAATTGGGGACCTTGGCTCAGAGCTTCCCCTCGGTGTCCATAATACAACGAGCAGCGCTCTGTCATCTATGAGGGAGTCAAACGGAATCTTTTCACGTGTGGGACAATGAAGCATGGGGACCAGATAGAAAGGGATGAAAGAGAGAAAGCTACAACCAGTGTGGCCCGCCCAGCACCGGAAACAGGGAACCCAGAAAAGAAGAATATGGAGGAGAGACATCAGAAAGACAAAGAGAAACAACTGCCAAATGATAATGAAGGCATGTTGGCAGGAAGAGCTTTCACTAACAGCAACGAGGATATAGCCAAAAAAAGCCAAGGACGAGTAGAGAGTAGCGTGGTGTCCAAAGCAAGCTTCACAGATGGTAAAGGCAAAGACGCAGAGGACGTGCTTGACAAAAGTTCACACACAGATAGTCCTGCAGAAGTTAATCAAAGTGCAACTGAAAGTCTGGTACCGACTTTGAACAATAAAGGAAGTTATGAGCCACCTACCATTGCTACCTAGGAGAGTGGAGATCATTTAATACCTGATGAGGTAGATGTGAGCTTCCTCTGTGCTTTTCACGGTCAGGGACCAGGTAGGGATGACTGGAAGGGAAACGGGAAAGTCAGTAAGGAAGGGAAGACAAAGAAACAAAAAGGCTTTAAAAGGCAGAATGGGAGGAGGAAAAGCGAGAGACTTATTTTCAAAACTCCAATGACTGACGAGGTCCGAGCCAAGATTGGAAAAAGGAATGTGGATCAGATTAATAATGAACAGATAGAAGATGAGCAAAACAGTAGGAAAGGAAAGCTGAGTAGGGAGGAAGGTACCAAAATGGTCTGGGAGTCCTACTCCCAAGTAGCGGCGTGTGGCAAAGACCAACGCCGCGAAAAGCAATGAAAACCTTAAGTTGGAATTGCCGAGGTGTGGGCAACCTCGACACAATCCAAACTCTCCGGAAATATTGCTGGAGAGAACGCCCGGAGGTAGTGTTTTTAATGGAAACTATGATAAGCGG
Source organism: Alisma plantago-aquatica (assembly GCA_963693085.1). Lineage (NCBI taxonomy): Eukaryota > Viridiplantae > Streptophyta > Magnoliopsida > Alismatales > Alismataceae > Alisma > Alisma plantago-aquatica. The sequence continues at coordinate 1,034,335,256 of OY856412.1, forward strand.
TGGGGATCTTGAAAAAACAAAGAGGAGTTGTGGCTACGTGAACGGGATCTGTCTTAGCAGTGATGGATGGTCTGGAGGCATCGGCTTTTGGTGGCGGGAGATAGATGTGACTATCATATCTTACTTAAAACACCATGTTCTGGCAGAGTTTACAGATCTGAACAATAACAAGTGGTTGTTTGCAGGTATCTATGGCTGGGCTGACAATCCAAACAAATTCAAAACATGGAACCTGATGGAGGCTATAAAAAATGATCATCTTTTGCCTATTCTTTACATGGGGGATTTCAACGAAATTCTTGACAGCTCTGAGAAAGAAGGGGGAGCAACCAATGGCAAGCGGCATATTGATGAGTTCAGGGAGGTTCTGGACAGATGTGTTCTTACAGATCTGGGCTACAGCGGTAATAAATTTACATGGAGAAAAGGTAATGATGAAGCTACAGCCATGAGAGAAAGACTTGACAGGGGAATCACAACGCTGGACTGGATCTCCCTCTATCCAGATTCTTGGGTAGCCCATTTCCCTTTCCACAAATCTGATCACGTGCCTATCATGCTAAATACTTGTATACAAAGGTCCACACGCAGCTTTAAAAAAACTTTCAGGTTTGAATCCTTTTGGTTGGATGATGGTGATTGTAGGGAGGTGGTGGCCAAGGCCTGGAAAGACGATAATCACAACTCTATAAACGAAAAGTTCAGCAACTGTGCTAACAGATTGAGCGAGTGGGCAAAAAATCGTTTTGGTAACATTCAAAGAAGGTTGAGGCAAGCTGAGGATGAGCTGATCAAAAGCGAAAGAAAGCCAATGTCGAACAACAATCTGGGGAGATGTAAGGATTTAAGTGAAGAAGTAGAAAAGCTCCAAAACCTCAATGAAAGTTTTTGGCTTATGAGAGCAAAAGCTAATGAGATGAGAGACGGTGATAGAAACACGGCGTATTTCCATAAAAAATCCTCACAAAGAAGGAAGAAAAATGAAATCAACAAGCTAAAAGATGAGAATGGGACTACTAAAACAGATGAAGAGGACATTATGGGCATCATCACTAACTATTATATTTCTGTTTTCACTTCACAGGGGTCACCTTGCCTTTATGAGGCAACATCAGAAGTTAAAAGATGCATAAATGATGTGATGAACTACTAACTCCAAAAAGAACCAAACAAGGAGGAGATTGAGGGGGCTCTTAGTCAAATGCACCCAACAAAAGCGCCTGGTCCCGATGGCTTTCACGCTGGCTTCTTCCAAGTTTTCTGGAGTGTCATTGGGGCTGACATCATCCGTTTCATTATTGATTGGTGGAGGGATTCCAACACGTTGAAATACATCAACAAGACTAACATTGTTTTAATTCCGAAATGTGGGGCGCCAGATAACATGAAGGATTTCATACCCATCATCTTGTGCAACACAGTGTATAAAATAATTTCAAAGCTTCTAGTAAACAGGCTGAAGGTTTATCTAAATGACATCATATCCCCTAATCAAAGTGCTTTTATCCCTGGTCGTCTCATCACAGATAACGCACTCATAGCTTTTGAAATGTTCCATTCCTTGAAAAGAAGAAATAAGGGCAAAAGAGGGCACATGGGTATCAAGCTTGATATGAGCAAGGCTTACGATAGAGTGGAGTGGAAGTTTATTGACACAGTCATGGAAAAAATGGGGTTTGGCGAGACATGGTGCAGAAAAGTGGGTGAATGTTATAAGTCAGTTTCTTTCTCCTTCATTGCCAATGGAAAGAGGAGGGGACACCTCATACCACAGAGAGGACTTCGCCAGGGGGATCCACTGTCACCATATTTGTTCATAATCTGCGATGATGTTTTTTCAAGAATGATCAACAAGGAGGTGGAGTCAGGAAATATACATGGCATTAAAGCCTGCAGAGGAGGACCCAACATATCACATTTATTTTTTGCGGACGACAGCATTATCTTTGCTTGAGCCACACCACAGGAAGCTACCAAGATAGCTGTGATTACCAGCTGCTATGAGAGTGCTTCCGGACAGGAAATTAACTACTCAAAGTCGGAGGTGGTGTTCAGCAAGAATACACATACATCGTCCATCACTAATATTCTTGATACCCTCAAAATGAAGCATGTTGAAAAACATGACAAATACCTCGGGCTCCCAACTGTGATAGGCAGGTCGAAGAAAGCTGCTGTTATAACCCCAATTTTTGGGTTCAATTGATGAGAAATGAAATTTCTCATATTAAGGATAATTGAATAAAGAATGATGTGATTTGTTATGAATAATTGGATTTTGTTTAAAATAGCCTTGTTATTTGATTTGTGGGCTTTTATGGCTATTGGGCCCAATAAAGAGGAAAATAACAAAGGAAATTCAATTCGTAAATGGATATTTGAGAAAAGAAATAATGGAAACCTCTAGAAGGCAAATCCAAAGAGGATTTCGTGCCTCTTGGATTCCTTGGGTTCCAAGGAGTCTAAAGTTGCAAATAAAAGAAATAAGAAAAAGAAAAGATTAATTATGTATTTCTTTATGAAGAAAGAAATTGAGAAATAATGATATAATGTGGAAAATGAATGAAAAGAGACATAAATGAGATTTCTTGGGGAGATTTCGTATCCATGAGGTTTCTAATATTAAAAGGAATGCTAATGAGTAAAATAAAAGAGAAATAAAAAGAAATCCTCAAAAAGGAATATTTAAATAGGAAATAAACAAGATAATGTGAAATAATGCATAAAGGTGCATTAAGAAGGATAATGATTATTCCAATAAAATGAATTTCGAAATGATGGAGTGTCTTGGGATCCAAGGAGTCCGAATAAAGAGGAAAGAAAGATAAAATACCAAAAAGACAAAATAAGAGAATAATGATAAATAGAAATCTAATAATAAAAGAAATTGAGATAATGCTATAAACAATGTGCAATTCTCTAAGAAGAATAAGTGTTTACTCATCATAGAGTGGAATTTGAATTCACTTGGTTTCTTGGGATAAAAGGAATCCCAATAAGGAAATAAAAGGTGAATGAGAGAGAAAAAGAAGATAAATGTGTAAGGAATATGTTAAAGGGACATGTTCGGACCATTTAATATTTTGTATGGATTGGCAAAGGAAAGTTATATATGATGCGAACATTTTCCCTCATTTCTTGTTAAGGAGAGTAGGTTCCCAAGATAGGAGTACAAGTATATTTTCGAAATTTGGTTTTTCTTTTGAAACAAGGATACCTCTTTGGAAAGAATCCTTCCTTTTCCCCCAAGGCAATGGGAACTCTATACCCTCGCCTCTTCCTTTCTACCCTCGACCAATATAAAGCCCAGGCATAGAGATGCCGCAACAAGAGGGCTCAGAGATAGTACACGGCCCCTTCCAACTCGGCCTCCTTCCTGACCACGAAAGTGGGGGGGGGGAAACAACGTGATCTCGAAAGCAACAATGGGTGATGGAGGGTGGTTCGCAGAGTTGGGGAATTCTTTCCGGGTCAGAGTGGCAGTGGAGGGTTACCCAGAGGCGCGGTCACGTCGCCCAGCCACCTGCACCACGTCCGAAAGGTCGGCCGAGAGAGAGAGTCAGCGCAGGCCTCTACCCGTTCGCCCTGACCTCGACTGGGAGGTTCCACGCGTGCACAAGGGCACAACGAAGCCAGGGCGGCGGTTGGCAGCGAGACTACGACCGGCAGGAGGTGGAGAAGACACCCCGAGCTGCTGCAGGCGGCAGCCCTAGGGTTCTCGCGAGGAAGAAGAAGGCCACAGAGGCCTTTGACCGAAATGCCCCTCCGTGAGCTGATGATCGCCAACTCAAGTAAAGGGCAGAACCGTCTTTTGATTCTAATCTAAAGAAGGGCGCGCGCATGTGCATGAGTTGGTTGCCTACGTGGCACCTCTCTATTGGCCAAAGGTATGCTTACTTTGCGAAATTTATAGATAAATAACCGTAGCTCCGATTAGAAAATGTTTTATATGAAAGTTGATCAGAAAGACGTGAGGAATCTGAATAAATTATTTTTATAAGCCAATTCCTCTTGCAATTTGAAAAGTAGTGTAATTTATCAACTTTAGCATAATGATGTCTAAAGAAACCCTACTTTGATATGATTAGGGTGATTAATAGGGTTTAATGGATCATTAGGGTTGATATTAACCTGTTAAATGCAAAAAGGTGCATTGAGTTCAAAAAGGAAGAACTTTGCACTTGATTAGTTTAATTTAGAGTTTATATGCTTGGAATTGGAAAAGTACATAAAGTTATCGTATTTACTGGTTTAATTAGTGAAAAACCCTTGAAATTGATGATAGTTGAGTATAGTGATGTTCTCTGAATGTTTAGAACAAATAGTTAACCTGTTGATAATAAAAGGATGATAATTGCACATAATTGGCTTAAATTAGGGTTTCATATATCTAAGTTTGCATTAATGGGCTTAGAAACCCTAATTTAGGAAGATATCCCTTTTAATGATTTAATTGTGCAATTAAATGAATAAGACAATGTTATGTTGTTATAAATCCAATTTGAGTACCAAAGATCTTTAATGTGAATTATTTGGATAATTAGTGTTCCCTAGTGTATAAAGTGGAAATAGTGATAAATAAGGTTCATATATGTGAATTGAACTACAATGAAATATGATCTGTCAATTTGAAAGAAACCGAAGATGATAATTAGCCTTAATGTTTTAGATATGACCTAAAAGGATAAAGGTAATAATTTTAGTATAAAAGAAACATATTAGACTTAATTGACATGCAATTGTGCATATGATGCAGAAATTAGGGTTTGTGAACTAAAAGAGCATTAAAAGTGATAAATGCATAATGAATGCTAAAACCCTAATAACACTCTAAAGTTGGCCTAGAAATCATAAGGAAAAATCAAAGTTGATCTTAAGGATGTTTGAATAAAACAATGACACTTGGATGTTATGCATTATTTTCAGGATATTGTTGATTGCCTGTTTATTGTGTTGAATGTTAATGCATGGACATCAAGTTACTATGGATCAGGTATGTGGTTATGGTTATGAATAACCGATATAGTTTCCCGATGTATTCTCGAATGTTTAATCACATTGAATGCAACTAAACTGTTGGATGTTTATTTATTTCATGCAACATATAAAGTGACTATGATTATCACTATAAAGGTGCATATATAACTGGCTAGATCCGGGTCCACCTATGTTACTTTGAAAAGGCTAAAAAGGGGTAATCCTAGAGTAAGGTCTAGGTTACCGTGAGTTAGAGACTCTTTAGCAAATCCTGAGTTAAGGAGTGGACTACTTACGAGTAGTACCATGTGACTCAACCCTAGAAATTGGTTCACTTATAGGTGGATCATGAGGGGTCTAATGGGGACAACATAGAGAATAGGGTACTCTTGGATCGTGGAGTTATATCGAAAACGTAATATTGGTTTTTAAACAAGTAATTGAATGATTACATTGTTATCATAGTTGCATGTTTATTGTTTTCCCCCACATACCAGCTACGGCTGACCGACGTTTTGTTTGTCGGCGTTTTAGGTATAATGAAAAGAACAAACAGTAAAGTGGCACATGTGATACTAAATGAGAATTAAAGTGCAAAGGAGGATTAGATAGATTAGTATCAGTATGAATAGAAGAATAGAGATCCAAGTTTTCAAAAGGTATGTAAAGAAAAATTTTATTACCATTTTCAGTATAGTCTGTTAGAATTTAATAATTGTTTATGGTTATATGTCGAACCTTTGATCCGGGATTAATGGGTACGGCTCAACCTCTCGGTTTCCCTTAATTTGGGGTTATCGGGAGGTGGGGTCGTAACATTTGGTATCAGAGCATAGGTTCCTCATTTAACCATTAATGATTATTAAATTTTACAAACTCCATAGAACCCAAGTGAGTTATTAGAGGAGTATCTGAAAGACGGAGGTGTCTAGAAAGGGATCACGACCGGGGGCTGACAAGATTTTCCTCCACACCGCTAGTCGGAATACGAGGACTCCCGGACCCGTGTGACCGCCTGGCCAAAGTCTTAGGGTATGAATCGAAATAAGATACCTTTAGGACTTCTCATCTTATTCATCCCTTCTCATCACAAAATTCTGATAAGGACATAAAGGATTAGGGTTTCCTTTCTTCTCCTCACCCTCTTGAGGTATGGGTAAGGTTAATAAGGTTTAAGGAATCCTCCACTAAATTAATGAAAGACATGTAAATAAGATGTCATGGACATAAGATTAATAGATTAAGCGCAAAGTAAATAATAGATACATGCTTAGGTCGTATGACATAAGATGTCATGTCTTCAGGAGAGACCTGAGGCTAGACCTTCTTGTCAGGAGGATAAGTCAGTCTTGGAGATAGGGATCTCCATTGCTAGTAGAGACCTGGCACATCCTCTAAGGATGATGCTAACCCTAACCCTAAGTGATGGTTAGAGAGAGATGAGTTGGACCAGGTGTTTGAAGGGACATGCCTTTGGGATGCCATATGATCCATGGATGACCTAACACCTTTGGCAACCCAACCCTGGGAAGGATCGTGTATGTCAGGGTAAAGGATAACTCCTTAGATGATGAGGTTAGTGAAGGACCTTAGAAACCCTATGGGCTTGTGCTAGTAGGGTATAGTTGGCACCTGGGGCACGTCTTAGTGCTGACAGTAGGGTGAAACCCTGGACAAGGAATTATGATAGAGCATAAAGGGTTACGGATAATCTTGAGCAACCCTAAGTTCGAACCTAGGCTTCACCCATGTAGGGCATGCTTTTGAGGATGAACCTTCATGAAGAGAGGACCTCTAATGTAGGGTTAGCCCTAGAGAAAGCAGGAAACCCAACAGGAAGGTTGGAAGCCTAAAACCCTGAACTAGGGATGATAGTGGTTGCTTCATAATCGATCCCTGAAGGTTGATGATATCTTGGTTATCTTTAGGAGGACCCAACCTTAAGTATTGCTCGAGTTGAAGGATGACAAGAAGTGCATGTCAAGCCTTTTGCAAGTTTGATTCATGGTTCAGAGATAGAGCGTGAGGTTGGACACCTAAAAGTGAACCTAGGGTTCCTAGGCCTAAGAGGGGAAGTGGTATACCTAAGGCTCATGATGAGAAGTTGAGTTCCTATAGAAGTGAGCAGGGTAATCCTCACGAATGAAAGAAAAGAGAAGCCCCTTAAGTTTAAGGTGTGTTTGATGAACCCCTCATAGCTAGGTTGATGATAAAGGAAGGTATGACCTTGATCCAGCATTGAGGAAAGAGGACAAGTATGGCCTAGTATGGTTCAATAAGTGATCTGCTTGTACCTTAATGGTTTGCTAGGGTTAAGTAGGCTCGGGTGGATGTAAAGCCTGGACCTAAGAGCTTTTGTTACCTTAGAGATAGTTTTCCTCCCATCCTGGGAGAGGAACCCCTTCGGAAGGTTGTATATCAATTTTGTTGGTTTAAGGAAACCTAAAGAGGTCTCATAGGATCTTGAGAAGCTAAGTGAAAAGTACATGGTATGAGAATGAACCTGTAGACCCATAGATATCCATCTCTATTGCATGTAAATGCGTTACCATGGAGGTAACCGGTATAGGGCTTGACCCAGGGTAGGCAAGTTGCCATGATCCCAATGAAAGAATGAAGGCCAGCCCATGAATGCAGAAAGAGAGATGATGAAGAGTTGGGTAAGGTTCTAGGTGAACATGTACTATGATGGAGAATCCTAAGTCTATCCTAGGGTCAGGTAGGGATAAGTCCGATGAAGGTAGGAGTTGCCTAATTTCCCAGTTGCACATGACCATAGGGTCGGGAGGTAACAACTATCATTGTCTTAGGGCCATGGGTTAGGAGATTGATCACCTCCATAAACTCATGGGACCCAAAGGGCAGATGAGTAGGGCACTCTCTTGATGCATGAGGAAAAGGGATGACCCCAAAAGAGTCGGTACCCTATAGACCTAGAGGAGATGACCAAGGATATAAACCTCAGTAGGTTCAAGACTAGTTTGATATCATGATGTTTGTGTTAAAGAGACATATGTGGCACGTTGCAACTTAGATTTAAAGGTGTACTGGCAAGGTGGGATGTACCATCTCTGCTCTTGGAACAGGAAGAACTCTGTATTTGGACTGTAGCCAAATGCTTATTTCCTCTTGTTATGGGGGTGAGAGATAGGACATTATGCATGTCATACACCAAGGATAAGAGATGATGTAGGTTGGAGCGTTGCCACGAGAAATGTTGATAGAGAAGATATCTTACCATGGTAAAGTGAATGAATGATGGATGGCTTGCAAACACTAAGAGGAATGAGGTGGTCACCTTATGAGGATGTAGAGCTTACAAGTTATACCAGGTTGAGTTTGATCACCATGATGATGGAATCATAGAGTGTTCTTATGAAGATGAACATATAGTTTAAGGTGACATGATAAGCAAAATACATGGAAGTGTAATGTTACCTAAGGATGTGAAGTGATAATGAATGATCTGATTAAGACTTGGTTGACTAGAAGTTAGAAGAGTTTGTTTGGCCAACCCTAAGTTTGAAAAAGAGAGGTGTTTGGATAACACTCAGATGAAACAAGATGCGTTGAAAAGTTAAGGTTTGTTTGGTTAGCCAGCCTAGTTCTTGATGCAATGAAAGGATGATGGTAAAACCTCAGATGTACTTCTTTGGAAGGGAAGGTGATGAAACCCCAACTAGAGTGGTTTAGGGTTTCGAGGAGTTGATCTTGAAAGAATCATGACATATAGGGAGTCATGGTTGGAGATCATCTTACACCGTGGAATATGACAGTGGCACTTTGGATGCTTAAGATGAAGTTGCATGTGGTGTATGGCCATGCAAGCCAAGAGGTAAAGGACGAACCCCAGTAACCCAGTGTATCAATATAGAGGATAAAAGAATCCTTGAGAGGGAATGAGAGCTCAACACTATGGATGTTGTGATAGGTCTTCCCTGGATCGAGGAAGGTCGAGATACAATGTGGGTTATGGTAGGTCGCCTTACCTAGATAAGGAAGAGTTCTGTTAAGGGACAGATGCAGTTGAACTACCCATGTGAGAGACGGTTCAACTACACCATGAAGCAAGTTCAAAGGTTCTTGAGTTTGACCTAAAAGTTCACTTCCATAAAGTGGAAGTAGGTACATGAAGAACTCAATGTTAGTATAGTTTATCACCCCTAACTATGGTTAGTATGATCCAGACTAAAGGGTCTGATGAGGGCATATGTGCTCATTCAGGGTGATATCTAGAGACAATTCTTGTCCTATGAAAGATGTGACAATAACCACCATAGCCAGTATCGGGTTTTATATGAAGCTCTGTAAGGGAGGTTGTGTCAGTCACCACTTTAGTAAGGTAATGTTGGTGAAAGGACCACATGATGGTTAGAAAAGGACCACATGATGGTTAGAAAAAGGGACCCCAGTACGTGTAGATGAAGTCACTTTGGTTGTGCAAGGGCTGAAAGGAGCCTAGAGACGATGAGAGTCGTGAGCAAATGCAAAGTAGACTGACATACAAGCTACTGTGGGAGAAAATATGACATGAAAATCCGACCCCTCTGAGTTATATCTAAGAGAGCCGAGTCCCCGATACATGGGTCCATTAGAGATGGATGGGTGGAGAAGGTTAGGTTTGACCCTACCCCTCAGGATAGAGTAATGGGAGATGTTTTCCATGTGTCCAATTCAGAGCACTATGTGAGATACCGACCATGTGTTGAGCAATGAACCTAGTGAGCCCCAAGGGAGGCTGACATGGCCTGAGTCACCTGTGTAGTTTATAGACGCCAGGATGAAAGAACTCAGAGAAAAAGAATATGTGATAATAAAGGTTCTTTGAAAATGCCATGGGTACGGCAAAGCCACATAGCGGCCAATGATAGACATGGAAAAGTCTTATCCTGAATTGTTTGTTTGCTTGCCTAAATTTTGAGGACAAAATTTCTATAAGAGGGGAAGGATGTTATAACCCCTATTTTTGGGTTCAATTGATGAGAAATGAAATTTCTCATATTAAGGATAATTGAACAAAGAATGATGTGATTTGTTATGAATAATTGGATTTCGTTTAAAATAGCCTTGTTATTTGATTTGTGGGCTTTTATGGCTATTGGGCCCAATAAAGAGGAAAATAACAAAGGAAATTCAATTAGTAAATGGATATTTGAGAAAAGAAATAATGGAAACCTCTAGAAGGCAAATCCAAAGAGGATTTCGTGCCTCTTGGATTCCTTGGGTTCCAAGGAGTCTAAAGTTGCAAAGAAAAGAAATAAGAAAAAGAAAAGATTAATTATGTATTTCTTTATGAAGAAAGAAATTGAGAAATAATGATATAATGTGGAAAATGAATGAAAAGAGACATAAATGAGATTTCTTGGGGAGATTTCGTATCCATGAGGTTTCTAATATTAAAAGGAATGCTAATGAGTAAAATAAAAAAGAAATAAAAAGAAATCCTCAAAAAGGAATATTTAAATAGGAAATAAACAAGATAATGTGAAATAATGCATAAAGGTGCATTAAGAAGGATAATGATTATTCCAATAAAATGAATTTCGAAATGATGGAGTGTCTTGGGATCCAAGGAGTCCCAATAAAGAGGAAAGAAAGATAAAATACCAAAAAGACAAAATAAGAGAATAATGATAAATAGAAATCTAATAATAAAAGAAATTGAGATAATGCTAAAAACAATGTGCAATTCTCTAAGAAGAATAAGTGTTTACTCATCATAGAGTGGAATTCGAATTCACTTGGTTTCTTGGGATAAAAGGAATCCCAATAAGGAAATAAAAGGTGAATGAGAGAGAAAAAGAAGATAAATGTGTAAGGAATATGTTAAAGGGACATGTTCGGACCATTTAATATTTTGTATGGATTGGTAAAGGAAAGTTATATATGATGCGAACATTTTCCCTCATTGCTTGTTAAGGAGAGTAGGTTCCCAAGATAGGAGTACAAGTATATTTTCGAAATTTGGTTTTTCTTTTGAAACAAGGATACCTCTTTGGAAAGAATCCTTCCTTTTCCCCCAAGGCAATGGGAACTCTAAACCCTCGCCTCTTCCTTTCTACCCTCGACCAATATAAAGCCCAGTCATAGAGATGCCGCAACAAGAGGGCTCAGAGATAGTACACGGCCCCTTCCAACTCGGCCTCCTTCCTAACCACGAAAGTGGGGGGGAAACAACGTGATCCCGAAAGCAACAATGGGTGATGGAGGGTGGTTCGCAGAGTTGGGGAATTCTTTCCGGGTCAGAGTGGCAGTGGAGGGTTGCCCAGATGCGCGGTCACGTCGCCCAGCCACCTGCACCACGTCCGTAAGGTCGGCCGAGAGAGAGAGAGTCAGCGCAGGCCTCTACCCGTTCGCCCTGACCTCGACTGGGAGGTTCCACGCGTGCGCAAGGGCACAACGAAGCCAGGGCGGCGGTTGGCAGCGAGACTACGACCGGCAGGAGGTGGAGAAGACACCCCGAGCTGCTGCAGGCGGCAGCCCTAGGGTTCTCGTGAGGAAGAAGAAGGCCACAGAGGCCTTTGACCGAAATGCCCCTCCGTGAGCTGAGGATCGCCAACTCAAGTAAAGGGCAGAACCGTCTTTTGATTCTAATCTAAAGAAGGGCGCGCGCATGTGCATGAGTTGGTTGCCTACGTGGCACCTCTCTATTGGCCAAAGGTATGCTTACTTTGCGAAATTTATAGATAAATAACCGTAGCTCCGATTAGAAAATGTTTTATATGAAAGTTGATTAGAAAGACGTGAGGAATCTGAATAAATTATGTTTATAAGCCAATTCCTCTTGAAATTTGAAAAGTAGTGTAATTTATCAACTTTAGCATAATGATGTCTAAAGAAACCCTACTTTGATATGATTAGGGTGATTAATAGGGTTTAATGGATCATTAGGGTTGATATTAACCTGTTAAATGCAAAAAGGTGCATTGAGTTGAAAAAGGAATAACTTTGCACATGATTAGTTTAATTTAGAGTTTATATGCTTGGAATTGGAAAAGTACATAAAGTTATCGTATTTACTGGTTTAATTAGTGAAAAACCCTTGAAATTGATGATAGTTGAGTATAGTGATGTTCTCTAAATGTTTAGAACAAATAGTTAACCTGTTGATAATAAAAGGATGATAATTGCACATAATTGGCTTAAATTAGGGTTTCATATATCTAAGTTTGCATTAATGGGCTTAGGAACCCTAATTTAGGAAGATATCCCTTTTAATGATTTAATTGTGCAATTAAATGAATAAGACAATGTTATGTTGTTATAAATCCAATTTGAGTACCAAAGATCTTTAATGTGAATTATTTGGATAATTAGTGTTCCCTAGTGTATAAAGTGGAAATAGTGATAAATAAGGTTCATATATGTGAATTGAACTACAATGAAATATGATCTGTCAATTTGAAAGAAACCGAAGATGATAATTATCCTTAATGTTTTAGATATGACCTAAAAGGATAAAGGTAATAATTTTAGTATAAAAGAAACATATTAGACTTAATTGACATGCAATTGTGCATATGATGCAGAAATTAGGGTTTGTGAACTAAAAGAGCATTAAAAGTGATAAATGCATAATGAATGCTAAAACCCTAATAACACTCTAAAGTTGGCCTAGAAATAATAAGGAAAAATCAAAGTTGATCTTAAGGATGTTTGAATAAAACAATGACACTTGGATGTTATGCATTATTTTCAGGATATTGTTGATTGCCTGTTTATTGTGTTGAATGTTAATGCATGGACATCAAGTTACTATGGATCAGGTATGTGGTTACGATTATGAATAACTGATATAGTTTCCCGATGTATTCTCGAATGTTTAATCACATTGAATGCAACTAAACTGTTGGATGTTTATTTATTTCATGCAACATATAAAGTGACTATGATTATCACTATAAAGGTGCATATATAACTGGCTAGATCCGGGTCCACCTCTGTTACTTTGAAAAGGCTAAAAAGGGGTAATCCTAGAGTAAGGTCTAGGTTACCGTGAGTTAGAGACTCTTTAGCAAATCCCGAGTTAAGGAGTGGACTACTTACGAGTAGTGCCATGTGACTCAACCCTAGAAATTGGTTCACTTATAGGTGGATCATGAGGGGTCTAATGGGGACAACACAGAGGATAGGGTACTCTTGGATCGCGGAGTTATATCAAAAACGTAATATTGGTTTTTAAACAAGTAATTGAATGATTACATTGTTATCATAGTTGCATGTTTATTGTTTTCCCCCACATACCAGCTACGGCTGACCGACGTTTTGTTTGTCAGCGTTTTAGGTACAATGAAAAGAACAAACAGTAAAGTGGCACATGTGATACTAAATGAGAATTAAAGTGCAAAGGAGGATTAGATAGATTAGTATCGGTATGAATAGAAGAATAGAGATCCAAGTTTTCAAAAGGTATGTAAAGAAAAATTTTATTACCATTTTCAGTATAGTCTGTTAGAATTTAATAATTGTTTATGGTTATATGTCGAAACTTTGATCCGGGATTAATGGGTACGGCTCAACCTCTCGGTTTCCCTTAATTTGGGGTTATCGGGAGGTGGGGTTGTAACAGCTACTTTTAAGGCCTTGAAGGATAAAGTGTGGAACAAACTAAAAGGTTGGAAAGAAAAATACCTTAGCCAAGCGGGTAAGGAGGTGTTGTTGAAAGCTGTCATCCAAGCTATTCCATCTTATATGATGAGTATTTTCCATGTGCCGGGGAACATTATTGATGACATTAATAAACTGATGGCAATTTTTTGGTGGGGAAGTTCAGAAAACAAAAGGAGTATTCATTGGGCCGCGTGGGAAAAATTATGCAAGCCTAAGATAGAAGGCGGCCTGGGCTTCAGAGATCTAGCTATTTTCAACAAGGCTTTGTTAGCCAAACAAGCTTGGAGGCTTCATTCAAATCCAAAATCTATGGTTAGTCAAGTGTTAGGAAGTAAATACTACAAAAATGGTGATATCCTCAATGCGTTCAGGGGTTTCGATCCAAGCTATTCATGGAGAAGCATCTGGGATGCTAAGTCACTGCTAAAGGAAGGTATTAGGTGGAAAGTTGGCAATGGAAGAGATATCAACATATGGGCTGACCCTTGGCTGCCAAATGTTAAAGGTTTCTGTACAAAGCCGATGGAAACTGATGACATGTTGGATATGATGGACAACAATGTTTGTGATCTGATCAACCCTTTAAATCAGACCTGGAACCAAACTGAACTTGACAATATATTCACAGAGGAGGATATATCCACTATTCTCTCCATACCCTTATGCAACTCTAATAGCGACAAGCTTTTTTGGTTCCCTACCCGGGATGGAGTTTTCACTGTGAGATCTGCGTATTGGCTGGGGTTCAACAAAACAGCCCCTAGCTGGTTGGAACTACGTAAGGGTGTGCAAAATGATTGGGATCTCCTATGGAAGTTCAAGTTCCCTCCAAAGTTATCAAATTTCTTATGGCGAGCGTGCAGTGGTCATCTCCCAACATTTTTAAATTTGAAGCGAAGGCATGTTATTGACAATGATAAATGTACCATTTGCACCAAGGCTACTGAAGACACTTTCCACTGTTTCTTTGAGTGCATTTATGCTGCTGAAATTTGGGGGAACATCCATCTCCTACATCTTATAAAAGATATGCCCAGAACTTCCTTTAAGGAGGCACTATCATGGATAAAGAAAAGAACACAAACGGATGGTTTTAACCTTTTCTCTATCAACTGTCTAGCTGCTTGGAAAGCCCGAAATGAACACCTTTACGGGGATGAACTGCCAAAAGCATCCCTCCTTGCTGATGGTCTTCACAAATGGGCGGCCCTTCACAAGGTGGACAAATGGAGAGGAGTCAACCAATCATGTATCGGCAGAAGAGATAATTGTAGATGGCTGCCTCCTGAAGAAGGGGAGATCAAGATCAACACGGATGCTGCCTTAATTGACAATAAAAAGACCAGCTGTGGAGTTATTTTCATAAACCACCACGGCACACCTATAGTGGTGGCTGCTAGAATAGTTGTGGGCTGCTGGAATTCTTTTGCTGCTGAAGCTTCGGCCATCCTCTTTGCTTTAGAGCTTGCAAGGAACATGAAGATGACATCCATTTGTGTGGAAACAGATGCTTTAGGCGTGGTTCAGCTTCTGAATGGTGTTGTGAAAGGTGGTGGGCCTCTTGTCCAAATCTTTAAGAACATCAGTAGGCTGGTTTCTGAATTTAACAAAGTTATATTTTGTCATGTCTTTAGGGAGGGAAATGTTTCAGTGCACACACTGGCCAAAATGGGGAAGGGTTTTGTAAGTGATGAAATATGGGTAAAGGACTTTCCTATCCTATGTGAGGTTCTCTCATGTAACCTTGATTTACATTAATGAACTTTGGTTTGAACTCAAAAAAAAAATCAAGTTGGTATAGAGTTCAAAAACACACCATAATTCTACCCACACCTCAAAAGATGGAGGCCCAAGTGGATATTGGTTCTACTTTGGACCACACAAAATGATCCCATACATTGAGGATACCTAATGTACAAACCTCCCTCCTAAGAATTTAGTAGGGAGGCTAAGAGAATATGACACAACAAAGAGTGTTGACTTACGACGTTGTGAAGATTGGACATAGGTCTAAAGTGTGTGGATCTCTAACCTTATTTCCCCTGCATCATTCCCATAGTCCATGCTGGCTCATATACCATAAAAGAGATCAACCATGTGGTGATACCCTACCTTGTTTAGGAGGTTGTTGAAATGAGAATAGGATGCGTACCCTGGGATCACAACCAACATTGAGGAAAACATCCTCAACAATAAAGTTCAGGATGTTGTATAGACCTTTAAGAACAATCTGGAGTCTAAGGAAGATATTCTTATGACTCCCCAAGAGATGAGGATATTGTCAAAATTGGCCAACTTCATAGAACTTGTTAGCTCTGATCTCCAAAACACAAGATAAACATAGAGGAAGCGATTTGATTAACAGCGAAATACGAAAATCACGAGAAATTAAAACTTTTTGAAAATGAGATCTTAAAAACCTGAAACTCCTTTGATAAAAGTAAGATGAACTGTTTACATCTCTGATAAATCACTTCTCGAGTGATTATATACGTCATGATACAAAATCTCAAGATTTCAAAATTCTCAGATCAACAAACTCCAAGGACCTGAGTGTACAGAGACGACATAAGACTATACTGACTATAAGACTAGACAGCACAGTGTTTCCACCTGAAGTCACTACTGCTCCTGAATTCGCTGCTGTTGTTGTTGTCCACCTGCAGATTGGTTCCTTCGACCTCGACGTCCACCTAAAGGTAGAAATCTACGGGGTGAGACAATTTTAAATAATTGTCCCAGCGAGAGTTATAACTCTCTGCCAGAAACTTTGTTTAAAAGCAGTCAAAGGAATATCATGAGTAGGTAATTTAGATTACTCACAGCAGGCTTGATAACAAATACTCATCTTTATTTAAGGAATATGAAGAACACGTATACTAATGCTTGAACAGGATATTATAAACAAGCAATGTAATATCAATCAATGTTCCTCGTAGTTCAACCTAAGCAGTTATGCTACGTGGTTGATTATGTTTTACAAACATCATTATGCCCTACGGAGATGAGGTATACCGCTCATACTCCAACCGATCACTAGTAAGTCGCATCGGTATCATACTAGGTCATCAAAAGAGCCGGATTCTCATGACCCTCAACTACCTCAGTCAGAATGAGGATAAACATGCAGGACATCTAGTGTCCCTGCTAATATAGCTTACCAGGGTATTCTGGTACTTCGCTATTAGAGTCACAGTGGCATTCTGCACTCTCTTCGCCATCGAAAGATTTCATGTTTATCTCTCATCGATGCGGTATAAAAGATTCCTTTGGAAGAATAGGGTTACATCATCCCGGTATAAACATATAGTGAAGGGTTGATGGATTAAGATACATCAACATCAACTCCTACACTAGGATGTAAGGATATACACATCCATATTCCCCCACATACTCTAAAGTATGTGATCCAGGAGTTCCCTTAAGAAAACCTGTTTCACCATCATTTAAATTATGACAATGATGGATCTATGATCAGGGCTCTACATGGTATGATTAAACTTGGTTATTAGGTACATTTCAGTATTCTTTTAGCATCATACATGTTTTCAAACATTAATCATTAGCATAGCAGCTATGAAAGTAGAATACTAAATGTATCAAGTCTAAATCACATCAATTATCATTTCTCAATCGTCCAATCACAAGTCATTTGACAAGCATGACCTTGATGATATTCATGGCTCTTACAGCCTATCATTCTCATAAGATGCCACTTACTAGGCATCAACATATGTCATTATTCATAAAGCTAATAACATGCTTCCAATGAATATGAAATCATAATCCTTACCTGGATATGATCACCATCATGTATAGAAACCTGCATGGTTAATTCAACTGATAATAGTAAGCAGTTCATATCAAGAGTTGTATCCTTATATTCTTACAAGGGTTAGATTCCCTGATTTTCATCAATTAGGGTTTACTATTCACAATATATGTCATCACCCTAGAATTAGGGTTTACTATTCACCTCATGGTGAATTAATCTCATTACATCACCATGCATGAGAAACATCATCATTAAAGTCCTCAGATAAGATCAAGATTCATCAATTACCACAATTAGGGTTTCCATGATCTCTCATAAGTGGATCATACCCTAATCATGCACATTCATGTATATTGAAGGTATTTTACTTGAGTTTCCACCATAAATGGTACTTTCTCTCTCCTCTCACTAGTAGATGGTGACTACACCACTTAGATTAGGTTAGGTTAAGTCCCCTTTGATCTACATAAACCAAATCACCACTATCAAGTGATTCGGGTTTGATTAGAACAAGGTATAACTCAATTAAACCTCTCAGGGGCATTTTTGGTAAATTACCCAATGATCATCCTCATGGGTCAATTCATTAATCACTTAGTCCCTTAATATCTTAAGTTACCATTATAGTTTAGATTAGATCATCATTGAACCATTTACACCTTCAAGTGATTAAGTGTAATCAACCTTGAAAATCTCCAATTGGTTTAGGGTTTGATCTTCAACCTTCAACCCATTTGATTCTTAAATGACCTTGAACTCGTTTAACCTCAAACGACCTAGAAACCATTTGGGCCTTAAACGAGTGTGGACCCCCTTTGATCTTAAACGGGTGTGAACCCACTTGAGATCAAATGAGTGTGAACCCGTTTGAGATCAAACGAGTGTGAACCCGTTTGAGATCAAACGAGTGTGAACCCGTTTGAGATCAAACGAGTGTAGACTCGTTTGGACTTAAACTAGTGTGAACTCGTTTGGACTTAAATGAGTGTGAAATCGTTTGGACTTAAATGAGTGTGAACTCTTTTGGACTTAAACGAGTGTGAACTCGTTTGGACTTAAACGAGTGTGAACATACTTGGGTCCAAACCGCATGAACATAAAAGGTGACACATAGGTTATGTTTGAATAGGGTTTCCTATGTTGAAGCCTTTAATTGGCCAAAGCCATGTTAACCACTTACAGATTGAGTCAATTAGGATGAGCCTCAATCAATTGGACTCCAATTGACCCTTAATTGAAAGCCAATTAGGGTTAAGTCTAACTCACTTAGGGTTTCCAATCGGCTAATCATCAATTCTCAACAATGAGAAACAAATTGTAATTGAACCCATCAATTGAACTCCAATTGGGCCCAAACTTGGCCCAAACGGTCTTGAGATCGTTTGGATGACCTCCAAACGGTCTTGAGACCGTTTGCCCAAAGTTTGACCAAAATCTAAGTTGATTTGATTAGGATTGAACCCTAATTAGGTCTAAAATCAGCATTTTTATCAATTCTTCAACCTATTGAAATTGAACCTATAATGGATCAATTTTCCTTAACCCTAGACCTCCAAACGGTCTTGGGGTGTCAATAAACGAGTGTGAGACCGTTTGGGTGAATCCCAAACGGGTTTGAACCCGTTTGGATCCTCCAACCCAAAACTCAACAAGATCTATAATTAAAATCAGCAATTTCAACCCGATTAGGGTTAGGGTGTTGAAGTGCCTTCAACTCTCAATTGGTTAGGAATTAGATTATAATTCTTTGTAGGAAAGAAGTTCAATACATTATGAACAGACCCTCAAACGGTCATACCTTGGTCAACCCTATGAAATGGTCTTGGGGTCGTTTTGATCCAAACGATCTTTCAGGATCGTTTGAGATCAAACGGGTTGAACCCGTTTGACCTTAAACGAGTTGCACCCGTTTGGACCAAAAGGGTCCAAGGTCGTTTCATAAAGTGACCTAGGAATCCATGCCCATCATCCTCAACCTCTGTTCAGGTCGGTTCCTCCACCGTTTTGCTTGCAAAAGCGCAAGGAAGAAGGGAGGTAGAAGAAGAACTAATCATAGAAAACAAGAACAAGGATATGCATAACAAAGCTAAGAGTTAGAGTTATAAAACCCGCCTCAAACGTGGTTCCTAGAGCTTCCAAGCTTCCAAGCTTCAAGCCTTTAATGGTGTCTTGAGCTCCACAGGTCGGCCAAGGTCAATTCTTCAAGAAAAAGATGGGGATGGTCGGCTAGAACAAGGAACCTAAGTAAGAAAACTAGCAATTCAACCTTGTAATACGATTTCCTCCATGAATCCAAGCTAGAAGGTGGTGTTCTCTTACCTTATAACAGGTTGGTCATTTCCCTGAGCTCTAGAGATTTTCCTTGGTCGGTTGAGAAAGATGATAAGTGAGGAAGTGAAGGAAAACGTTTGCTTGGTTTGGAAAGAAAGATGCTTATATAGTTTAGGTTGATTTTCACCATAAGGACCTCTAAAGCATGAATTCTCACCCAAGTCCCTCCTTATTTCTAAGGCACGTTCAAGCTATCAAAACTTAATCAAAGCCCATCAAAACTCAAGATCTAAGGGTAAAGAAAACCAATATGCACACTAAGGTATATATATATATATATGAAGGGTCTTCTTACTCATACTAGGTGTTTTCACTACAAAGATCATCCTTCTTATCCAATTATTTAATAAAAGTTCCCCTCTCATCCTTTCTTCTCTAAATGATGTCAAGAGTCATAAAAGATATTCTAGAAAGTGTATAGCACAAGTTGCACCCCACATTTTGGGTAAATTGCACTTTACACCAAAATTAGGGTTTAAGCACAAGGATTGCTCCACAAGCTGCACCTTGGTGCCCAAACTTGGGAAATCCATCATACCTCATCATATTCCTTCATATGATGTCTCTTTATTAGAGGAACATCTTAACCTGTGTAATTTGCAAGTTAACCCCTCTAATTGGGTAATTTGCACATAGGTCCCTGTATTACCAAACAATACTACAATCATTGTTTAAAAAGGACAGAAATGAAAATGTATGTTCCTTAGGAACTTAATTACATGCCAAAAGATAATCACAACGATTTAATTACATATCTTAGGCAAAACACCTAGGGTTAAATCATAACCCAGGTCAGGGATGTTACAAATTATCCACCCCTTACAAGGATTTCGTCTTCGAAATCGATAAAACATATTAAGAGAAAAGAGTAGGATATTTCCTTCTCATCTCTTCCTCTAGTTCCCAAGTGGCTTCTTCAACACCACGGTGATTCCAGAGAACTTTTACAAGACTTATCTCTTTCTTCTTTAGCTTTTTAATTCTGTTATCAAGGATTGACACCGGTCCTTCCTCATAAGTTATATCTTCATTCAATTCTACTTCCATAGGTTGTAGAACTGACTCGGTATCGGGATGACATTTCCTTAGCATAGAAATGTGAAACACAGGGTGTAGTCTTTGTAATTCTGGTGGTAACTCTAGTCTATAGGCTACCTTTCCAACCCGTTCGATGATTGGATAAGGCCCTATAAATCTAGGAGCTAACTTCCCTTTCCTTCCAAAGAGAAGGACTCCTTTCCAAGGCGAGACCTTGAGATACACTCTGTCTCCAACCTGGAACTCCAACAGTCTACGACGCTTGTCAGCATAAGATTTTTGCCTATCTTGTGCAGTCTTAATCTGTTGTTGTATTACTTTAATCTTTTCTGTAGTCTGCTGCACAAGATCAGGACCTAACAATTGATGTTCACCAGTCTCATACCAGCATAAGGGTGATCTACAACGTCTGTCATACAAGGCTTCATAAGGTGCCATATCAATAATATGTTGATAGCTATTGTTATAGGCAAACTCTATCAAGCTTAGGTGTAGATCCCAACTTCCTGTGAACTGGAGAACACATGCTCTCAGCAGATCTTCTAAGGTCTGTATAGTCCTTTCTGACTGTCCATCCGTCTGTGGATGAAAGGCTGTACTAAACCTTAACTGGGTGCCTAGTTCCCTATGCAGCTGTTCCCAAAAATGACCTGTGAACTGAGGACCTCTGTCAGAAACTATGGTGATAGGAATTCCGTGCAAACGCACTATCTCTTGAACATATAACTGGGATAACCTTTCAGCAGAATAGGTTGTTTTGACAGGTAAGAAATGCGCTGTCTTAGTCAACCTATCAACAATTACCCAAATGGAATCATGTCCTTTGTTTGTTCTAGGTAGACCAACAACAAAGTCCATGGTTACATGATCCCACTTCCACTGTGGTATGGGTAAAGGTTGCATTGTTCCTGTAGGCTTCTGGTGTTCAGCTTTAACTTGCTGACACACTGGACACCTCAGAACAAACTCAGCTACGTCCTTCTTCATCCCAGGCCACCAATACATATCTTTCAAGTTTCGATACATCTTGGTGCTTCCTGGATGCATAGCATACATTGAAGAATGAGCTTCTTCCAGGACTAACTTCCTCAGGTTATCTACATCTGGTACTATCATCCTCCCATGATAGCATACCACTTGATCATCTGATTCATGAAAACCTTCTCGCTTCTCATCACCATACTCAGATCTGATCTGCCAAACTTCAACATCAACTTGCTGTGCCTCCTCAATCTGCTCTCTTAGGGTGGGTTTGATATGCATCTCAGCCAACAACCCGACAATCCATGACACCTTCATCTGTACATTGTCTTGCCTTAAGGAGATAAGCATATCTCTCCTAGGGCATACTAAAGAGTTTAATTGTGCCCTATCAGAGGATGATGTTGCTGATTTCCTACTCAAGGCATCTGCAACTACATTGGCCTTTCCTGGATGGTAATCTATTGTACAATCATAATCCTTGATTAACTCCATCCAGCGACGTTGCCTCATGTTAAGGTCATGCTGAGAGAAGATATACTTAAGGTTCTTATGGTCTGTGAAAATCTGGAAGGTTTCTCCGTAAAGATAATGTCTCCAGATTTTCAAGGCATGAACCACAGCAGCTAACTCTAAATCATGTGTCAGATAATTCTCCTCGTGTTTCTTAAGCTGTCGGGAAGCAAAAGAAATCACTTTTTTATCCTGCATCAACACACACCTGAGTCCATTCTTAGAGGCATCACAGAAAATTATGTATCCTTTGCCTTTCTCAGGTAGCACAAGCACAGGTGCACTTGTCAACCTCTCCTTCAGCCACTGAAAAGATTGTTGACACTTATCACTCCAGGAAAAAGGAACATCTTTCCAGATCAACTTTGGCAAGGGTAGGGCTATAGAACTGAAGTTTTTAATGAACCTTCGATAATAGCCAGCCAACCCTAAGAAACTACGAATCTCCGTCGGTGTTTTCGGTTGTTCCCACTATAGAACAGATTCTACCTTTTTAGGGTCAACAAGAATTCCTGAGGCAGATATCACATGTCCAAGAAAAGATACCTCCGGCATCCAGAACTCACACTTGCTAAACTTAGCGTATAACTTATGTTGTCTTAGCAAAGTTAGAACCTGACGAAGATGTTGTTCATGCTGCTGAGTATCTCTACTATAGATCCGGATGTCATCTATAAAGACAACAACACACTGATCGAGGAAAGGTCGGAAAATTCTATTCATGAGTTTCATAAATGCAGCTGGTGCATTAGTTAGTCCGAACGACATAACTGTGAACTCATAGTGACCATACCTTGTCCTGAAAGCAGAGTTGGGTATGTCACTGTCCTTAATACGAAGTTGATGATATCCTGACCTCAAGTCTATCTTCGAGAAGACGGTTGCACCACGCAACTGGTCAAAAAGATCATCAATTCTCGGCAAAGGGTACTTATTCTTTATTGTTACTTTATTTAATTTTCTATAATCGATGCATAATCGCATTGATCCATCTTTCTTTTTAACAAACAAAACCAGAGCACCCCAAGGTGAAGTACTCGGTCGGATAAAACCTTTCTCAAGCAACTCTTGAAGCTGTTTCTTGAGTTCTGACATCTCAGCAGGTGCCATCCTATACAGTGTTTGTTCTATAGGTTGGGTATCTGGGATCAAATTGATTTCAAAATCAATTTCCCGAGGCGGTGGCATACTTGGAAGTTCTTCAGGAAATACATCTTCAAATTCCCTGACTATAGGAACTTCAGCAAGGTTAGGACTCTTCATGGTGGTATCTATCACATGGGCCAAGAATGCATAACATCCTTGCCTCATCAGCTTATCAGCAACCATGGCAGACACAAGACAGGTGGGTAGAATCTTTCTCTCTCCTTGAAAGATCCATGTGTTGCTCTCATCAGCAAACACAACTTGCTTGGATTCACAACCCAAGACAACTCTATACCTTTCCAAGGTATCCATCCCCAGGATTATATCAAATCCTTGCATATCAAGTGGTATAAGATCCACTTGAATGCGATGATCAGAAAAGAAGAGGATGCAGGAAGAGCATACCTCTTGCAAAATAGCAGATCCTCTCAACGGAGTTTCAAGCAACAAGCTATCTGCCCTATGTCTAACTGTTATATTGTAGTTACGAATCACTCTTCGAGTGACAAAGGAGTGTGTAGCACCCGGGTCAATCAAAACAGATACCACACAGGATTTAGACATATCAGAATATAAAAGTTCCATCTGACCTGCCACAACCCGTGGATTGACTACTGCTTCTGGTGGGTTCATAGCATAGAACCTCGCTGTCACCTGAGGTTGAGTTGGTGCTGACGATCCAGCCTGAGACGCTTGCCCACGTCCTCTAGCTGCTCCTTGAGACTGCCTTCTCTGTGATCCCTGTTGATCCTGCCTCAGAGGCTGTGTCACACTGACAGGCCTAGACCTACAGTCCTTCATCAGATGTCCCACCTTCCCACAGTTATAGCAACTTCTCTCCAGTTGTTGTGGTCTTGGCGGTCCTGTGACCGATATTGATGTTGAACTGTGAGTCTCTCGTGGCGGTAAACCTCGTCCTCTACCTCTACTTGGGTACCACTGAGTCTGAGAACTCGATCTGGGTGGTGGAGGTGTAGGTGCAGAGAATCTAGGCTTCTTAAAGTCTCTAGATGAAGATCCCTAGAACTGTGGATATCTCTTTTGGGTTTGTCTTTTCTCGACTACGTATCTCTCTATCCTTCGGACTGACTCAACAAAGGTAGAGAATCTCTCCCGATTTTCTAGTGCAAACATGGGATTAGTCATGTCGACATTCAAACCCTTCTCAAACCTCCTATTCCTTTCTTCATCTGTGGTAGCCATATGCGGACAGAATCGCAACAACTCCATGAACTTAGCCTCATACTCGCTAATGTTCATCATACCCTGTCTCAGTCTCTCAAACTAAGAGATCTTCTCGTCCAGGAAGGTCTTTGGAAAATATCTGCAGACAAATTCCTGACGAAAGTCTTCCCACGAGATCTCTATTCCAGGCCTCTTCTGCTCTTCCATGGTCCACCAGTGACCAGCACTACCTTTGAGAAGATAGATAGCATGTCTAACCTTCTCTCCTTCAGGGATATTAAGGATTCTGAAAGCTTTCTCCAACTCAGTTAACCACAGATCAGCATCAGCAGGGTCAACTGTTCCAAAATATTCAGTTGCTCCGACCCGACGAAGTTGCTCGAACGTTTTACCGATACCTTGACCCTCAGACTGGACAGGTGCCCTAGGTGCAGGCATGGGCATCCTGTCGGTGATATGTGTCATGGAAGTCATAAACTGCCCAAACATAGTTTGAACCGCTGGGTTTCCCATGTCAGCTGGGTCTAACCGAGGTGGCTCCATAGGTGGCTCAGGTACAAGTTGCTCTATTTCTAGGTTCCTTGCACCTTCTCGAGGCGCAGCAACACTACTTTCGGCCTCGTACTCCTCCTGTGGTCCAGACATCCTTAATTATCTTCTTCTCCTGAGGAGCAGAATACTCTATTAGATAAGAAAGAAGTACTAAGGATAGATTTGACACTCTAAGTCCTATGTCTCTATAGACTCAGCGAACCTAGAGCTCTGATACCACTAATTGTTGGCTCTGATCTCCAAAACACAAGATAAACATAGAGGAAGCGATTCGATTAACAGCGGAATACGAAAATCATGAGAAATTAAAACTTTTCGAAAATGAGATCTTAAAAACCTGAAACTCCTTTTATAAAAGTAAGATGAACTGTTTACATCTCTGATAAATCACTTCTCGAGTGATTATATACGTCATGATACAAAATCTCAAGATTTCAAAATTCTCAGATCAACAAACTCCTAGGACCTGAGTGTACAGAGACGACATAAGACTATACTGACCATAAGACTAGACAACACAGTGTTTCCACCTGAAGTCACTGTTGCTCCTGAATTTGCTGATGTTGCTTCTGTCCACCTGCAGATTAGTTCCTTCGACCTCGACGTCCACCTAAAGGTAGAAATCTACGGGGTGAGACAATTTTAAATAATTTTCCCAGTGAGAGTTATAACTCTCTGCCAGAAACTTTGTTTAAAAGCAGTCAAAGGAATATCATGAGTAGGTAATTTAGGTTACTCACAGCAGGCTTGATAACAAATACTCATCTTTATTTAAGGAATATGAAGAACACGTATACTAATGCTTGAACATGATATTAAAAACAAGCAATGTAATATCAATCAATGTTCCTCGTAGTTCAACCTAAGCAGTTATGCTACGCAGTTGATTATGTTTTACAAACATCATTATGCCCTGCGGAGATGAGGTATACCACTCATACTCCAACCGATCACTAGTAAGTCGCATCGGTATCATACTAGGTCATCGAAAGAGCCGTATTCTCATGACCCTCAACTACCTCAGTCAGAATGAGGATAAACATGCAGGACATCTAGTGTCCCTGCTAATATAGCTTACCAGGATATTCTGGTACTTCACTATTAGAGTCACAGTGTCATTCTGCACTCTCTTCGCCATCGAAAGATTTCATGTTTATCTCTCATCGATGCGGTATAAAAGATTCCCTTGGAAGAATAGGTGTGACAAAGTGGATTTTAGCATTATAATAAAATAATTTCTCTTTTGACCTCATTATATCCATTAAAGGTCCTAAACTAATTTTCTTATCTACATAAGCAAAATTGAGACTCAAATACAAAATATGGTGAACAATGTGAACTTTAAACACATTATAACACCTTATATTTGATTAATTCATCACTTTGTACAAATAAAGAAATTGACCCATCAAAATTCATCTTCTTGTCCTCAAACTTTTTATAAACATTCTCCACGTTTTTATGAAGATATGGTCCAAATTTGAGATCATTTGGACTTTCCTATGATTTTATACGATTTTTCTAAGATCTTAGTCTTTTCCTAGTTTTGTTTAGCCTTTTTCCACCTTTTTTCCTCCTTTCTCCTTGTTGGGCCCGGCCCATCTGTTGTTTTAGGCGCCACTAGGCAAGGGGGGGGGGGGGGGGGGGGTTGACCCAGCAGCCTTGGATCTTAATCCAACGGCACTGGGGGTCATCCCCTACCTTGCGCCTGTTTTGGCAAGGTCCATCGTGGACCAGCCGGCACCTGGCCCCGACCCCGATTGACCTGTTCGCGTCTGTTGCGCCTGGTGACTTGACCAACGGGTCCGCATATCCTTCTAGAAACTTCCGCGCGGCTTAGTAAGGTGAATCTCTGCTTAGGGGTCAAGCAAGCAGGTCAACCCATGGGATGCGCCGCCCCCTCTAACAACCCTAATCCTAGCCCCAACTCTATAAAAAGGATCCCCCCAAGGTCTGCAGCAAGTGCTCCTTGCTCAGACCTCAGCCTCGCGTGCCATCTCAGCCTCAACACTCTGTTTTTGCTCACTCGACCTCCTGCTACCATAGCGGCACCGCCGCATAGGCCCCTCTGGGCATCTGCGCTGCTTGCCCTCTCTCCCATCTCTCTGTCCCCCTACAGGTCCGCGAGGCGGAGGCAAACCCGACCGGCCTACTCGCGCTCTGGCTCGCCCCCTCCTACTCCCAAGACTACTCTACTCCGGCGAGCCCCACCGCCTATTTTTTTTTGGGCTCGCGAAGGTGTGCTGCGCGAGAGAGATGGCCCCGTGAACCACCGGTCCAACTAGTTGCAGCCAACCCAAGATAAACCAATCAATCAAGCTTTGAACCAGCTTATTAGAGGAGTGAACCGGCTGATCAAAAGCCTTGAACCGGATCTTAAACCAAGAAAGACACCCCACCTGTGTGGCTCCATCTCGGCCATTATTGGTGCATCCGATGGCCGTCCCTTTTTGGCAAATAAGGTACGCATATCCCTCTCTAGTTGAAAATTCAATTAAATGCTGATATCTTGTTTTAATCATAGAAAATACATATGAACTCCAAAAATTACAGATAAGTAGTCAATCTTGATCAGAAAAATCCAGTGAATCCATTAAAAATAGTCTTGAAGCCTGATTCTAAATGTTTCTCACTGATATCTCTATATCTTTGATCCTTTGCACATTTAAATTGTCAAATAACTCATAATCATGATTAATCTTTGGAAACCCTATATTTGGACTCTGATGATATTTTGTAACCTAGATCTGATCTTTTTGAATCATCTACTCTTGAAAGTGAATCATTAGTGAATCTAGATCTATTTACTTGATTCAATCTTGATAATAATCTTGATGATGAGTAATCTTGATCTTACAAAATAATTGATATAGTTTTGACCCATCAATATGATATTGAATACAAATGATGTAGAACATGATGATGACCTAAAGACTTGATGACTTGAATAATGATGATAATATTTAGGGTTGACATATATTCCTAAAATACCTAGGTAGATCATCCATCCTCAAATATGCTTGACACTTGAGTAAATATTGGAATCTTGATATAATGTTGACTATATATGAATGATCTACCTTAGGGATTAATAGGATTGGAAAACCCTAATTTGGTATACTTGATTTTGGTCTATAATATGATCTTGATCCTCAATCCATATCTTGATTGATCTAGGAACCACTTGAGACCCTGATCTTCTACTCTAGTTGTTTAATACTCGAAATCCTCGGTGAAAGGTACGCTATTTATATAACTCCTCCTTGATTGTATTGAAGATACTTTTATGTATCTCTTGACCGTATGCTTGGCTAGTTATTTGGATGAGCTATTGTTCCCTATGATTAGTCTTCTGTTTTCATGTTTTTCAAAATATAATATAGAAAAACAGAAGACTAATCATAGGGAACAATAGCTCATCCAAATAACTAGCCAAGCATACGGGCAAGAGATACATAAAAGTATCTTCAATACAATCAAGGAGGAGTTATATAAATAGCATACCTTTCACCGAGGATTTCGAGTATTAAACAACTAGAGTAGAAGATCAGGGTCTCAAGTGGTTACTAGATCAATCAAGATATGGATTGAGGATCAAGATCATATTATAGACCAAAATCAAGTATACCAAATTAGGGTTTTCCAATCCTATTCATCCCTAAGGTAGATCATTCATATATAGTCAACATTATATCAAGATTTCAATATTTACTCAAGTGTCAAGCATATTCGAGGATGGATGATCTACCTAGGTATTTTAGGAATATATGTCAACCCTAAATATTATCATCATTATTCAAGTCATCAAGTCTTTAGGTCATCATCATGTTCTACATCATTTGTATTCAATATCATATTGATGGGTCAAAACTATATCAATTATTTTGTAAGATCAAGATTGCTCATCATCAAGATTATTATCAAGATTGAATCAAGTAAATAGATCTAGATTCACTAATGATTCACTTTCAAGAGTAGATGATTCAAAAAGATCAGATCTAGGTTACAAAATATCATCAGAGTCCAAAAATAGGGTTTCCAAAGATTAATCATGATTATGAGTTATTTGACAATTTAAATATGCAAAGGATCAAAGATCTAGAGATATCAGTGAGAAACATTTAGAATCAGGCTTCAAGACTATTTTTAATGGATTCACTGGATGTTTCTGATCAAGATTGACTACTTATCTGTAATTTTTGGAGTTCATATGTATTTTCTATGATTAAAACAAGATATCAGCATTTAATTGAATTTTCAACTAGAGAGGGATATACGTATCTTATTTGCCAAAAAGGGACAGCCATCGGATGCACCAAGAATGGCCGAGATGGAGCCACACATGCGGGGTGTCTTTCTTGGTTTAAGATCCGGTTCAAGGCTTTTGATCGGCCGGTTCACTCCTCTAATAAGCTGGTTCAAAGCTTGATTGATTGGTTTATCTTGGGTTGGCTGCAACTAGTTGGACCGGTAGTTCACGGGGCCATCTCTCTCGCGCAGCACACCTTCGCGAGCCCAAAAAAAAGGCGGTGGGGCTCGCTCGAGTAGAGGAGTCTTGGGAGTAGGAGGGGGCGAGCCAGAGCGCGAGTAGGCCGGTCGGGTTTGCCTCTACCTCGCGGACCTGATGGGGGGCAGAGAGATGGGAGAGAGGGCAAGCAGCGCAGATGCCCAGAGGGGCCTATGCGGCGGCGCCGCTATGGTAGCAGGAGGTCAGGTGAGAAAAAACAGAGTGTTGAGGCCGATATGGCACGCGAGGCTGAGGTCTGAGCAAGGAGCACTTGCTGCGGACCTTGGGGGGATCCTTTTTATAGAGTTGGGGCTAGGATTAGGGTTGTTAGAGGGGGCGACGCATCCCATGGGTTGACCTGCTTGCTTGACCCCTAAGCAGCGATTCACCTTACTAAGCCGCACGGAAGTTTCTAGAAGGAGATGCGGACCCGTTGGTCAAGTCACCAGGCGCAACAGACGCGAACAGGTCAATCGGGGTCGGGGCCAGGTGCCGGCTGGTCCATGATGGACCTTGCCAAAATAGGCGCAAGGTAGGGGATGACCCCCAACGCCGTTGGATTAAGATCCAAGGCTGCTGGGTCAACCCCCCCCCCCTTGCCTAGTGGCGCCTAAAACAACAGATGGGCCGGGCCCAACAAGGAGAAAGGAGGAAAAAAGGTGGAAAAAGGCTAAACAAAACTAGGAAAAGACTAAGATCTTAGAAAAATCGTATAAAATCATAGGAAAGTCCAAATGATCTCAAATTTGGACCATATCTTCATAAAAACGTGGAGAACTTTTATAAAACGTTTGAGGACAAGAAGATGAATTTTGATGGGTCAATTTCTTTATTTGTACAAAGTGATGAATTAATCATATATAAGGTGTTATAATGTGTTTAAAGTTCACATTGTTCACCATATTTTGTATTTGAGTCTCAACTTTGCTTATGTAGATAAGAAAATTAGTTTAGGACCTTTAATAGATATAATGAGGTCAAAAGAGAAATTATTTTATTATAATGCTAAAATCCACTTTGTCACAATAGGGTTACATCATCCCGGTATAAACATATAATGAAGGGTTGATGGATTAAGATACATCAACATCAACTCCTACACTAGGATGTAAGGATATACACATCCATATTCCCCCACATACTCTAAAGTATGTGATCCAGGAGTTCCCTTAAGAAAACCTGTTTCACCATCATTTAAATTATGACAATGATGGATCTATGATCAGGGCTCTACATGGTATGATTAAACTTGGTTATTAGGTACATTTCAGTATTCTTTTAGCATCATACATGTTTTCAAACATTAATCATTAGCATAGCAGCTATGAAAGTAGAATACTAAATGTATCAAGTCTAAATCACATCAATTATCATTTCTCAATCGTCCAATCACAAGTCATTTGACAAGCATGACCTTGATGATATTCATGGCTCTTACAACCTATCATTCTCATAAGATGCCACTTACTAGGCATCAACATATGTCATTATTCATAAAGCTAATAACATGCTTCCAATGAATATGAAATCATAATCCTTACCTGGATATGATCACCATCATGTATAGAAACCTGCATGGTTAATTCAACTGATAATAGTAAGCAGTTCATATCAAGAGTTGTATCCTTATATTCTTATAAGGGTTAGATTCACTGATTTTCATCAATTAGGGTTTACTATTCACAATATATGTCATCACCCTAGAATTAGGGTTTACTTTTCACCTCATGGTGAATTAATCTCATTACATCACCATGCATGAGAAACATCATCATTAAAGTCCTCAGATAAGATCAAGATTCATCAATTACCACAATTAGGGTTTCCATGATCTCTCATAAGTGGATCATACCCTAATCATGCACATTCATGTATATTGAAGGTATTTTACTTGAGTTTCCACCATAAATGGTACTTTCTCTCTCCTCTCACTAGTAGATGGTGACTACACCACTTAGATTAGGTTAGGTTAAGTCCACTTTGATCTACATAAACCAAATCACCACTATCAAGTGATTCGGGTTTGATTAGAACAAGGTATAACTCAATTAAACCTCTCAGGGGCATTTTTGGTAAATTACCCAATGATCATCCTCATGGGTCAATTCATTAATCACTTAGTCCCTTAATATCTTAAGTTACCATTATAGTTTAGATTAGATCATCATTGAACCATTTACACCTTCAAGTGATTAAGTGTAATCAACCTTGAAAATCTCCAATTGGTTTAGGGTTTGATCTTCAACCTTCAACCCATTTGATTCTTAAATGACCTTGAACTCGTTTAACCTCAAACGACCTAGAACCCATTTGGGCCTTAAACGAGTGTGGACCCCCTTTGATCTTAAATGGGTGTGAACCCACTTGAGATCAAACGAGTGTGAACCCGTTTGAGATCAAACGAGTGTGAACCCGTTTGAGATCAAATGAGTGTGAACCCGTTTGTGTGAACCCGTTTGAGATCAAACGAGTGTGAACCCATTTGAGATCAAATGAGTGTAGACTCATTTGGACTTAAACGAGTGTGAACTCATTTGGACTTAAACGAGTGTGAACTCATTTGGACTTAAACGAGTGTGAACATACTTGGGTCCAAACCGCATGAACATAAAAGGTGACACATAGGTTATGTTTGAATAGGGTTTCCTATGTTGAAGCCTTTAATTGGCCAAAGCCATGTTAAACACTTACATATTGAGTCAATTAGGATGAGCCTCAATCAATTGGACTCCAATTGACCCTTAATTGAAAGCCAATTAGGGTTAAGTCTAACTCACTTAGGGTTTCCAATCGGCTAATCATCAATTCTCAACAATGAGAAACAAATTGTAATTGAACCCATCAATTGAACTCCAATTGGGCCCAAACTTGGCCCAAACGGTCTTGAGATCGTTTGGATGACCTCCAAACGGTCTTGAGACCGTTTTACCAAAGTTTGACCAAAATCTAAGTTGATTTGATTAGGATTGAACCCTAATTAGGTCTAAAATCAGCATTTTTATCAATTCTTCAACCTATTGAAATTGACCCTACAATGGATCAAGTTTCCTTAACCCTAGACCTCCAAACGGTCTTGGGGTGTCACTAAATGAGTGTGAGACCGTTTGGGTGAATCCCAAACGGGTTTGAACCCGTTTGGATCCTCCAACCCAAAACTCAACAAGATCTATAATTAAAATCAGCAATTTCAACCCTATTAGGGTTAGGGTGTTGAAGTGCCTTCAACTCTCAATTGGTTAGGAATTAGATTATAATTCTTTGTAGGAAAGAAATTCAATACATTATGAACAGACCCTCAAACGGTCATACCTTGGTCAACCCTATGAAACGGTCTTGGGGTCGTTTTGATCCAAACGATCTTGCAGGATCGTTTGAGATCAAACGGGTTGAACCCGTTTGACC
This sequence comes from Alisma plantago-aquatica, assembly GCA_963693085.1. Lineage (NCBI taxonomy): Eukaryota > Viridiplantae > Streptophyta > Magnoliopsida > Alismatales > Alismataceae > Alisma > Alisma plantago-aquatica. The sequence continues at coordinate 1,034,368,273 of OY856412.1, forward strand.
TTAAACGAGTTGCACCCGTTTGGACCAAAAGGGTCCAAGGTCGTTTCATAAAGTGACCTAGGAATCCACGCCCATCATCCTCAACCTCTGTTCAGGTCGGTTCCTCCACCGTTTTGCTTGCAAAAGAGCAAGGAAGAAGGGAGGTAGAAGAAGAACTAATCATAGAAAACAAGAACAAGGATATGCATAACAAAGCTAAGAGTTAGAGTTATAAAACCCGCCTCAAACGTGGTTCCTAGAGCTTCAAAGCTTCCAAGCTTCAAGCCTTTAATGGCGTCTTGAGATCCACAGGTCGGCCAAGGTCAATTCTTCAAGAAAAAGATGGGGATGGTCGGCTAGAACAAGGAACCTAAGTAAGAAAACTAGCAATTCAACCTTGTAATACGATTGCCTCCATGAATCCAAGCTAGAAGGTGGTGTTCTCTTACCTTAGAACAGGTTGGTCGTTTCCCTGAGCTCCAGAGCTTTGCCTTGGTCGGTTGAGAAAGATGAGAAGTGAGGAAGTGAAGGAAAACATTTGCTTGGTTTGGAAAGAAAGGTGCTTATATAGTTTAGGCTGATTTTCACCATAAGGACCTCTAAAGCATGAATTCTCACCCAAGTCCCTCCTTATTTCTAAGTCACGTTCAAGCTATCAAAACTTAATCAAAGCCCATCAAAACTCAAGATCTAAGGGTAAAGAAAACCAATATGCACACTAAGGTATATATATATATATATGAAGGGTCTTCTTACTCATACTAGGTGTGTTTTCACTACAAAGATCATCCTTCTTATCCAATTATTTAATAAAAGTGCCCCTCTCATCCTTTCTTCTCTAAATGATGTCAAGAGTCATAAAAGATAGTCTAGAAAGTGTATAGCACAAGTTGCACCCCACATTTTGGGTAAATTGCACTTTACACCAAAATTAGGGTTTAAGCACAAGGATTGCTCCACAAGCTGCACCTTGGTGCCCAAACTTGGGAAATCCATCATACCTCATCATATTCCTTCATATGATGTCTCTTTATTAGAGGAACATCTTAACCTATGTAATTTGCAAGTTAACCCCTCTAATTGGGTAATTTGCACATAGGTCCCTGTATTACCAAACAATACTACAATCATTGTTTAAAAAGGACAAAAATGAAAATGTATGTTCCTTAGGAACTTAATTACATGCCAAAATATAATCACAAGGATTTAATTACATATCTTAGGCAAAACACCTAGGGTTAAATCATAACCCAGGTCAGGGATGTTACAGAACTAGCCTATATAAACTAAGATCTGGAAGGTACTATAAGCCTCAATACTTAAACGTGAAATATGTTAAAAAAGAAAACCAACACCATTTACTTTATGCTAATAAGTTGGTATAACAAAAAAAAGTGAAAAGCTTCTTGACCAGGGCCAAATGACATAATGGTCTGTATGGGGACAATTTGTCCAAAAAACCATTTGGATTTCATAAAATATATCTACATAAACCACCACTTTACGTCCAAATGTTTCAATCTAAATATTAACCATGTACCAAGGACATCCCAATGTGGGAAACAAGTCAGAAGTACAAGAATACTAAAATACAAACCCTTGATCCTTGAACCATTATGGATTTCATGCCCCTAAATCTATATTTTCCTAGAGAGAGTATCATAAATGGATGCCAAGTGCTAAATTCATTATTTCCTAAAGGGGTGTAGCAGTAACATTGAATCTTAACTAAACATTCAAAATAGAACCATAAAGAGAAACATAAAGAAACCCCTCAAAGGAATTAAGTTTGGATGTGTCCCATCTTTATTATCACATTATAATAATATATTTTTCTCTGGTTGGATGAATTCCATGTATGAGGCTTCACAAATGTCAAAGTTGATGATTATCCATACTTCCCAGCTCAAGGTCCTAGTGAGATGTTGATGTATTATATAAATACCATAACAAAAATATAAGCATATGAATATCTTCAATAATTCATTGTTCTCAACCAAACTCTATAAAATGCCTTGCACTTGACATCACATATTCTTCACTAACTAGGCTTGGACTCCTACCATTGGTTTGCATCTATGACCATATGAAAAAGTCTTTAATAACATTATGATTGGAATAATTACATATATAAGGGGGGAAGATGTGCTATCTCAGATCTAGAATCCCTTCTACTAGTATCGTTTTTCTCTTTCTATGTAAATGTATCCCCATATGCATATGTTTTGCCTCAAGATGAGGTGAAGACATGAAATATACCAAGAAAGGTGCTTTATCCCTGGTTTACATGTGATTTGGGTAGTAATGTTGGGTAACCAATCCATGTGGCCCACTTGTAGTGCACCTGCAACCAACGTTGGTCGAGAGGTGGTTGTCACCCACCTCTGTATGTGTTCTTACTATGATTTCAACTCTCGTAGGATGGTGGCTTGAAGAAACATAAATAGGGAGAAAACCCACAAAGGAGACTTTTTAAGACAAAAATAAGAAAGGGTATGGTGATGGATGAATATTCATCGCACTTTTATCGCATTTATTAGGCTATTTATGTATCTATATTTGTATTTTTCCTTTCAATAACTTTCTTGACTTATATTTAGATTTATTGACAATTTACAAGGAAACTAATACTTCTTTTGACTCCCTTTACAGGTTTGGAAGTTTTTATCTCTCCACACCAGCCATATCGATGAGGCCTAGGGGGTCCTTCTACCCTTTAATGTGTGGGAGTTGAGAGGGGGATGCTTCTTGCGAGGTGTGAGGTAGTGCCTCGGTCTGAAATGGATTGTGGGCACTTATAGAAGGAAGATAAACAAATGAAATTGTTTCAAGACCTTGGTTGATGAACTTGATTTACCTAGTAATTGACCTCTGAGGATCCATCATCTAAGCGGTCAAGCTCCATCTATTCACCTAGAAGTCGAGCTCTAATGATTGGGAAACTACTAATTTACCTCCTCAGTCGAGCTTCATGGATTGATCTCTTACATCAACAATTTAACAATCTATTAGGCAAGTCAACTCCATTTGTCGATCACCACAAAGCTCGAGCAATAGTAAGGAATAGATCGTCTGAGGATCACAACAAATCTCGAGCAATAATAAGGAATAGATCGTCTGAGGATCACCACAAAGCTCGAACAATAGTAAGGAATAGATCGTCTGAGTCAACCATTCAACAAACAACCTCTTAGTCAATTTGTTGACCTCAAGTAGGCATCCTTTAGACTTCTAAGGCTCAAGGTCCCCTATAGTCAAGAGAAATCAACTTCCTTTGGTTTATTATCTATCTATTTACCTCTAATGCTCGACCTTCAACTCTAGATGAAATCAATCAACCACCACAAGGTTGCTTATCCACTGAGCAAAGGATATCTACAATCCACATGGCACACATCCAACAAATATCCCCTTAGTATGGAGCTTATAAATACCCATCATACACATGTAAAGAATCCCTCTCGGACCCAACACTAGTCAAGTGGAACTTTTGTTCTTAGTGAGGGGATAAGAGGATTGACTTGTTATTCTCTAGAGTGATTGACCTTTCTAGTGAGAGTGATCGACTTCTGGTAGTTTGAGAGTGATTGACCTGCTTTACTATTGAAAGCAATCGTATCTCCTTGAGGGTAATCCACCTCATGTAGTCTGGAAATGATCGACCGCCTTGGTTGAACTTCCAACAATTGACCACCATGGTTAACCTTCCAACGATTGACCACCAACAATTTAGTAGCAATCAACCTCAGGTGATTGAACTCCTTGAGGTTGATTCCTTGGTGATTGACCTCTACAAGTCAAGGGAAACTGACCACCCTCTCAAGGGCAATCGACATTATCACCAAGTAGATGTCTCTTCACCAACTCCAGTTGCAAGTCAGGGTTAGTACTCAAAAGGAAGATAAAACAGAAAGCAGTCTGCCTTGCCACACATCACGTTGTGCCACCTCTTGTCTATATTCATGATCATGATTGTGCCCACTTCCTCCACCTGTCATTTTCATCTTGCCATGTTGTGAGAGTAGTCCTTACAATGCGTTGTGGGGACTAACCTCACTACATGTTTCTTGAAATTTTATTTCAATGTTGCTTGGCTTGTATGAACCTTATTTAATTTACTGGTAATCATTTAGTGCATGTTTTGTGGATCAATCATCCTCTTTATGTGACATAGTATGAGAGAACTACTATGTCTAAAATTTGAATATTGATTATATTTAGTTGGCTCCCTAATGAGAACTTGGTATGGGAAGTCTTTGGAGTGGTAATTATTTGATCTATAAGTAACGAGACATTGAATTTATAGTAATTTTTACTCATGTAAAACCCTCATGCCAAAAGGATGGAATTTACATAACCCCAATGATCACTTCATATAAGTTTGGATATGAATGAATGCACATATTTGAGTGGTGGCAGTGAAACTCATTCCGCACTAGTGCTTTCCATCATTAATCTAGATCCAATTTTATTTTAACCATTTATTTCTCTATGCAATTATCTTATTACAGCCCAATCAAATCTTAGTTTTAAATGATGATCCTAGTTCAACTAGATACAAACTAGAAAGGCTCTTAAAAAGATTATCCTTTGATATTCAACCCTCAACTATACTGTGATAAGACCTGTCTTCTTGTAGATGGTGATGATATATGTTTATTTTTGCAAAAAACTAGGTATTCATCTCTAGTGAATTTACTTGGTGCGATAAAAACCACATCAGATGATTTTGCATTCATGTCATTCCCTTTTATATCATGTCTAAGGATAGAGTATAGAGTAGAAGGGGGTGGCTTTTGCATGTCTCACACAAGTTGTATCTTCCTAACAGTGGTTGCATGTCCAAGCAAGACCAAGTGACATGAGCATCCTTGATCTCCTGGCGATCCTAGCCCAGAAGGTGGGTGGGGGTGTTTCCTTTATGCTGATATCCATCATTGGCATTCCCTCTTCCAAGGCAGGACCCAATGGAAAGGGGCCTATTTCGTCACTCCATGTGTAGGTGTGGCCTATCATGTCTCGTTCATGTTGATCACAAGTGATCCGGGCCCAAAAACTATAATCTACACTTACATATTCTAAAGTTCCACAAGCTGCTAGGAAGTTTAGAAAATATCATAATATAATAATTGTTTCCTTCCATAGTCCTCTATCATTATCCAAATTATAATAACCCAAAAATCATTCCGATAAAATAAATTAATTCTTTGAAGTCGCTCATCAAATTGAGGGTTGTGACCTTAATTGACTAGGGTTCGAAATGAACTCCAAAATAAGTGTATTTAGTTCAAGTCCTCATGAGTCTTATTCACACCAAGCTCAGAATTGACATCTAATGGAACTCATAAATAAATCAATTTTAATGCTTAACCAAGCCTCTTGAATAATTACAATTTGTTCATCAAACATCACCTTAGCCGCGAGATCCCTACCAATTTTGAACTAATATGTCGGGAAATGCACTTTGTTACTCGACCAAACCACCCAAATTGGGTTTTGTATGGTAATTCCAAAATTCCGTATTTATCATATATTATCTTCTATTTTTCCGATAACCATACATTGCATTAGTACTAGAGAAATATATTTCTTTACATCAATTCTTAGATATTATTACTCAACTCAATCTTTCTTACTAATACACAAGTCGCTCAATTTGAGTTATATGTTAGTGAAAGAAGTAGAATAAACGGCCAAAAGGTGTACACTAAAGACTTTTAGTCTCTTCTGGGTTGAGATTTCATCGCGCAACCTGCGCTTCACTAGTAGTAGACTTGACCAGTTGAACTAGTTAGCAAGTGTACCGTGTGCATTTTTGTATAGGGTTTTTGTGAGATTGCTCCAATGAGACCTCCTGGTTTCACTTGAGAAAAGAGTTCAATGCTGATCCTCGCTCAGCCGCTCTCGACCGATGACGAGGATTTCATTCTTCCGGGGATTTCATTCTTCCGGCATTCATGCATTTCAGCCTTCCTTTTGTCAATTATTAAAAGCTAGATAAGGTTCCTTCCCTTCCGTACACGGCATAGTCACAGCTCCACCAGCGCTTTACATATTCTCTCGACAACCTTTCAGGCCCTTTTTCACGTAAGCTTCCATGCAAATGCTGCTCGAAAAAGTGACGGGCCTACCAGCCCCGCTTCATTATAGAAGTCACCTACCACTGTGCACTTGGCGCTGCAAAGTATTATGTTGGGTGGCATGGGTACTGAATGCTGCGCACTTAGCAATTTGCCAAACGATCTAGTACATATATCATAATTATTCCGTAGAAGTCAGAGAAATGTAATGAGAATTGATAGCTTAGGTCTTGTTTGGAGGAGATGGTTGTATTCAAGTTAGTATTTCAACGTCAACGAAAGAGGAAGTTTTCATAACATGACTGAGCTTTAAGACTTCCATCTTCCCTATATATGAATTTTCTCCGTTGATTAATTGTGGAGGTAAAGAAAACATATCCTACACATGTGCATTGACTGCCCGTTTGGTTCGTAGGATTTCAGGTAGGATAGGACTGGAATCCTTCTATTGGTAATCATCCTACATTTGTTAGTAGAAAAATACAAACCAAGACAGTACTCAGATGGTAAGTGAAGTCCTAGTCATCGGGATTTTAAGTTCGACTCTCTCTCCTAGTATTTGCCTAGTATACGCGCCTTGCCTTCACTCCCACGCAAACATGTGACAGCTGACGCCGCTCGCAGGGTCTGGCTTCGGTTCTCGGCACCTTCCCCCCTCTCGTTTCCATCCTAGGTTTCTGCTACACCCTCCAACCCTCCCGTCGTTAATATGTCGCCAGGATTTACAGGTCCATTCCCTAGTCAACAATGGTCGAGACTCGTCCTCATCTACTTCACATCTGTACAATATAAACCTTCTTTCTCCCAAAATTGCCTTCGATTTTTCCAGAAATAACTGAATTCATCTATTTCCGCTTCACAGCCTCGTGGGCAGTCGCTGCTACAAAGTTTCAGCCATAGCTAAATCAGAGCAGCTTAATCTATAAATCTTTTGGCTCTTTCAAATTGTGCCAATTATAATTTTGAAAGAAAATTAACATACCTGCTTGCGAACAATGGATCAGGCATACGTTTTATAAAATTAATATTGTTATTGAATGTTTATTTTCGGTTTCAATTTCACTATGTAAGGTGGGGGTTTCTCTTCATGACTTGTCTAGCAATGGACGATAAAAAAGTACATGGTGAAGTTGATGAAGCGTGAGTTGCAGATGGTGAAGCAATAATGAAGGCGAGTTTTGAATTCTTTCCCATTGTTATCCAAACATAGGATGGTAAATAAAAATTTATATCCCATTCATGTATTGTCTCTTCCTATGCTATGATGCTCCCATCGTAATCCTTTCCATTCCAGTAAACCAACCGGAGCCGAGGGGCAACTAAGGATCGAATACGGAATGGAAGTTGTTATATCTGATATCTAAATTAAAAAAATATATATGATTATATGACTAGTCTGACATCTGACGAATATCATATGATAACATCCATATATGATCAGAACGAATAATATTAAACTTTTGATAAATAGCTAACCCAATCCAAAATTCATATATATAATGCTAATAAATATATTATATACATAAAATATTGATATTACATTAAATAAATATAATAAAGTGTTTATAAATTTAGATATTGATAAATAAATAATAAAATATATTGTTATATGTATGCATTTGTCAAATTCATATTTTCTTGGAATGGAGCGGATACATCAATATTCCATATCCGATCTGAAAAATTTTAGATCCAAAATTCAATATCTGAAATCTGATATGGATCTGGTGGATGGTGGGTTTTTCAAAATAAATTCAATATCTGAAATCTAATCTGGATCTGGTTGATGGCAGATTTTTTTATTCAAAATTTCAAATTTAAATTCGGATAAAATGTACAGACTTTGAATATCCATTTATAGGTTTAGGGCAACCTAAGGGAGTTTGGAGTGGTCATATATGAAGATCTTTTATTCGGTTGTGTTGGTACATGTTGCATCTTGCGTGTATGAGGAGATGAAAATCCAATCTCTAAGGCTCCTAAAGGCAGTCTATCTCAGCTTAATTTAGTTCATGAGTTAAATGGAATATGTCCTACACGTGTGTATGGTAGGGAAACTTGATTGGGGTTGTCCAGTCATATCCAAAAATCCTTTAATCATATTTGTCTTGCATGCTGCGTCTTACACAGGAATTGGAGGAGTCTGGCCACTGAGGTCTCTTTTGGAGGACTTTCCCGGCTTGGTATAATTGAGGGGCTAAAGGGAACAAGAAGTACACACATTCATGTTGGTACAACTCAAGGAGGTAACCAGAATATGTCTAACACACACAGTGGGACAACATAAGGGAGTTTGGGGTGATCATATCTAAAAACCCTTTAATCGGGCTCCTTGGAGCAAGCCTCATCTTGCACGTAGGCGGAGATGCAAATTTGGCCTCTAGGCTCTTTGTGGGGGACTGTATCGACTTAGCTTAGTTGAGGAGTAAAATCAAATATGTTCTACATGTGTGTATGTTTAATCAAGTTTGTTGACACATGTTGCGCCTTATGCAGGACAGGGTGCAAATCTAACCTATGGGTGGCTCTTTGTGAAGGAATGTCCCAGGTTGGTTTAATTGATGAGCTAAAGGGAACATATGCTACACATGTGTATATTGGGGATACACAAGGAGGTTGAGTTGTTCATATCTAAAAACCCATCAATCTCTCTCATTATGAGACTATCCCAACTTGGTTTAAGATTTAGGAGCTGAAGGGAACATGCCCTAGGCCTGTAAAAGGTAGGCCAATCCAAGGTTGTTTTACGTGGTCATATGTAATATCTTGAGGCCTCAGATGAAATGATCGTTAAAAAAATGATTGCCCTATCCATGTCACCAAGGTGTACCTTCTTTTTAGAGATCCCATAACTGAGAACTTTGTAGTTAAGCATGGTCCACCTGGAGTAAAATTAGGATGGGTGACATGTATAAAAGTTGATCTCGAGATGTGTGTGAATGAGGACAAAGTACAAAATCAAGGCTAGTTATGGGATGTGGGGTCATCATCATTCCTAAAATTGTGTAAGAGCCTTAGATGATGGGCCCAAGCATTACAATTAGTATCAAAGCCAATTCTCTCCAGTAGGCAGGGTCCACGTACCCTTGCATTGGTAGTATCCATACATGTTGGAAAGTACTATCTGAGTTGATGGAGCCACCTTACACTGGTAGTCGTGAATGGGATTTGGGTGTACAAGAGCCATTATGTGTCTGTACTAAAATGTGGAAGTGGTTATGAGGACATATAGTTGAGCCTTGATGAGGACATCAAGAGTCTAAGTGGGGGAGATTGTAATGTCCCAAGTCTTGAGGTCTCAGAGGAAATGATCTTAAAAGGAATTGTTGGACGACCCATATAACTAAGGTGCACCTCCATTTTAGGGAGCACATCACTAAGATCTCTATGGTTAAGCATGCTCATTCCATAGTAGTACTACGATAGGTGAACTATTAGAAAGTTGATCTCGAGTTGTGTGTCACTGAGGACAAAACGTAGATCTGATGCTAGTGGTAGTTTGTGGGGCTATTGTCATTTTTGAAACTACACTCGATCTTAGGATGGTTTCCCTAGGTGTTACATCATATTTTTATACCTTTTAATAGGGGGTCGTTGATGCATGATGTGTCTTTCTCGTATGAGGGGTGTGAATCCTGTATTTGGGGGGTCTTTCTGGAGGACTGTCCTAACTTACTTTAGTTGAGGACCTAAAGGGGTTCATGGCACATGCCACGTCTAGTGCAGAAGATAGGGGGATGCAGATTTGACCTTTGGGAGCTCTTTGTGAGATTATCCCAATAATTTTTTTTGCTTGACCCACTATTCAAATTTCAGAATATGACATCTTTTTTGCATATTCAATTTCCTGCCTTTTCTTTACAAGAATCATAATTGTCATTCCTACTTCTCTTCACCCTCCTCTAACTAACCACAATGAGTATCTATTCAATAAAATCATTATTGACTTGGTATATTTTATTTTCTATTTTTGTTATTTTTTCTACCAACTATTTCTTATGCCATTGTTCGTTTTTGGAAGAATGATCGAAGTCCATCTATTCTCCATTGTGACTTGTGTGTGCATGCTTCACATTGATAACCACTTTTAAATCTAGTGAGAGTAGGTGCATTCTTGATCTACTACATGATCATTCTTCACTGAGAGCTACAAAAATACTCTTTAGGATAATGCATATCACACTCTTTCACATACACAAGTGTTGATAACATATTCAAATTTTCATTTCTCACTTTTGTGGCATGTTTTTGAACAAAAATCCTAATAGTAAGTGAAAAATTACTGCAAATCAAGGATGTATTGTAGATACTAGGGAATCTGATCTCTATGTCCCTATAAGTGTAGTTCATGATTAGTGTGTCTTTTGAATCTAAAAAAACACTCTTTCTAATCCTAGGAATATTTAGTGATGTGATGTTGTTAATATCCATATATGTCCTTGATCTACAAACATTATAGTTAATACTTAATACTCTTATACTTATATTGTTGACTCTATCGATATGTGGCAGATAAAACTTAAAAATATAAATTTAAATTACATACAATGCATGAGATCTCTTGGACTACCAATGGATATCCATAATGTTACTGATCTAATTGACAAATATCAATTACATGTTGAAACTAGACCAATAAAGAAATCATGGTCCTCAATATTGCACACAAATTTTAAAGCCAGATTTAGTTTACACGGATCTTAGATTTTTAAAAGGTAATTTGTCTAAGGTTAGAACGGATTTTACATTAAATTTCTAGATGATTATGCATGCCACATGTAGTTATACTTATTGAATTTGAATGATGAAATGCCAAGAATATTAAATAGAAGTAGAAAATTAACTTAACAACAAATAAAACATTTTTCCCTAGATAGGGTGTAAAATGGCATTGTTCTTGTTTTAATTATTTTTGTGTAACTCATGCTATTGTGCATGAATAAACCCCTCAATATTCACCTCAATCAAAGGGAATTGATGAATGTCAAAACTAAACTCTAAAAGAGATGATGCATTTTATTTAAATTAAGTTAGGAGTTGTTAAAAAAAAGCTGTCAAAAAATTAAGTTAGGAGCACCCAACAAAGTGTGGGGAAAGAATTTTTTCAGCATATTTTTTTCAACATTATTTTTTATTAGGAATACTAATAAGACTCTATATCGATTATGAAAAGGATATCCTCCTCATTTAAAACATATCAAAATGTGAAGATGTTTAAATAAAGTATTGTTAGAAAAAACTAAGAAAGAAAGTTAGTACCTAGAGCCGCATATGGTGCTTTTATATGATATGCTTAAAATAGTTCTATGACATATGGAAATTGTGTATCTTGACTATGGAAACCCTGATCCCTTGGATTGGATTTTTTTATTCTTGGATCCTTAGAGTTCGTCAAAGAATGTTATAGAATACTCTAAATATGTGTGTTCCCTAATAAAAATATAACGAACATACAATAAGTAACCTGGTCGTAAACCCTAACTATGTCTACATGTGACCTCGACCTTGCCTTTGATTAATAAACTCTAATGTGATGATAAGTTGGAGATATGGAACCTAACCCTAAGCTTTGACTATTTTGGTGATGTATAGTTTATATTGGTTGTGGTTTGGACCTAAAACCTAAGATGTAATTCACAAACCCTTATATGTATGTATGTATGTATAACAATGTTACATATACTATAGTTTTAATGAACTTTACTTACATATCAATGCTTTATTGGGTTATTAGGTAAATTTTTAGTGTGTTGATATATATACATACATATATATATGTTATATGTATGTATGTATATATGTATGTATATATATATCGACACACTAAAAATTTACCTAATAACATACACTTACATATATATATATATATATATATATATATATATATATATATATATATATATTATATGTAGCCGACAAGGAGTGGCTCAAGTGGTCAAGAATGGTGTCTCCTCATGAAGGGACCCGGGTTCAAATCCTAGTTTCCACCTTGATTTACCACCCTCCCGGGCGTTCGGCCTCCGCCACGGGCATGGGAGAGGGGGTAGAAATCTTTCTCTCTTAATCCCATATATATGTTATATGTATGTATGTATGTATGTATGTATGTATGTATGTATGTATATATATATCGACACACTAAAAATTCACCTAATAACCCAATAAAGCATTGATATGTAAGTAAAGTTCATTAAATGGTAGTATATGTGATATTGTTATGCAAATAATGTCTTAAATATGATTAATACTATATGTATGTGAATAAATATGCATAAATGATACAAGTAGGATACAACAAGCTTAATATATTCAATGAAGTTATTCAAACCTTCATTGTTAGTTGGAATAATTAGTGAGATTTATATAAGTAAATATTGAAGTGCAAATAATGGGTTAATTTAGTAAATATCACAATTAATACACTATAATATAGTAATTATATTTTTTAAAAATTATGATGATATAGAACTCTAAGTATTAAAATTTGATTATAATGGTCTAACATAATAATAAAAATTAAAGATGAGTTTCTTCAACAGTAGTTGCATGGGATGATACTAAGAGTTAAATACAAGTCAAAAGTCATGATCTGCACATCATAATTAATTTGGGTGGTGATGAACACATATTCATCCTAGCATTAGTTGTATTTTCAGTCTAGTTTTGTATTCACTTTCATCATTTTACTTTATAACTAGCTTGAAAGATATTGCAAGGATGTTACAAAAAAATATGATCACCTTCCACTTGAAGTAGCCTTCACCTTAAAATAGCCTCAACCTCCTTGAAGCGGCCTTCTTGAATTAACGTCAAGCAACCTTGGAGCATCCTTCACCTCCTTGAAGTAGCTCCACCACCTTGAGACAGCCTTCACTAAGAAGTATCTCCAACCTCCTTTGAAGAAACCTTCTTGATGTAACATCAAGCACACCTTGGAGCAGCCTTCACCTTGTTGAAGTAGCACAAAGAAACCTCCTTTCAAAAGACTCCAACCCTAGGAGTAGTCAAGGAGAACAAAGTACAATACAAAAGAAATGAATTGGAAGAAAGAAAATCTGTAACTAATGAAGTACATTGCTTTGATCCTATATCAAGTGTTTCAATATCAGATCCATTTAAGATGGACGTTTCGATATGTGGTGGATAGGAGATTGTAGCTATAGGGCACAAATTTAGAGTATAAGGAAGAAGATAGTAATTGATTCTTAGCTTTGTTACTCTCAAGAATGGATGCCCAAGTGTAGCTTGTGCATTTTAGGTGTCCTTAGGCTTCTCCTATTTATAGGAATGGTTTGCAAGTGTTTAGGGACATTTTAGGGAGTCTCTAGAGTGTTCTTAGTTCTTAACTAACTATTAGGTAGAAAGTAGTTGGGTTGCAATGGCTAAATTATTTGTTACATGTGAAGTTTTCATAACTTTTCTTGGTCATCAATATTGTCGATCAGATGACTCTTGATCCACAATATTGTCGAACGAATGACTATCTAGGTTAAGCTAGTTGTAATGGCTATATGTATGTTTCTCTCTTGTTTAAACCTATTATAACAACTATATCCTAGTCGACAATATTGTCGACCAAATTTGATTCAGAACTAAAGATTTGCAAAGTTATTTTTCAATTGTTTGAGTCTTCAACCAAGTGCTTCTTGGTCGACAATTTTGTCGATCGAGAAGGAATTTTTGCAAGGATTTTCAATGTATGTGAGGTCCTGTTGATGACTCATATGAAACCTTATCAATCCTAAAGTCTTCATGTGAGTGTAAGATTGGGTTTTGGGTGGATAGGGAAGATCTAACACTTGATTTACATGATATGTAAATACTTATACATTATATACTTGTATAAGTTTTTACATTGAGTAAAATCATGAAATTATTAAACACTTAAGCACATTGATTTTTAACTATCCACTTAGTAGGATCTCCTCATTTTCTTGAACCCTAAAATACTCAAATAAAACGTTAGATGCACAATAATAAAATGTTTGTCATCATCAAAATCAAGGGTATTCTAATGTCAAAGTTAGCCAACAATCTCCCCCTTCTTGAAGATGACAAACATTCCTAAAACAAAAGAAAAATATTTAAAATGAAATGAGTTTCATTCCTATGATATACCTAAGATGAATAGGTTCTTTGATCATAAAATGTGTGCTAGTATGCTTGAGGAGATATGGAACATGATATTCATCTTTAAGGTAATTTAGCACCAATTCATGTCAATCCAAGAGATCATGAAACTCATGAGAATATTTTACTTTATTTTATTTCTCTCTATTCATCATTTCAAAAAGATAATCATATGTGCTAATCAATAATACTCCCCCTTAATTTTTTACTTCAAAAAGAATGTCAAATTTAGCCACAATTCAAATACCAATATTAATTTCTCAACCATTTACAAGGGTGTTAAACCCTGAAATGATATGAGATTCCTTTAGGTTGATCAATAAATTTATTTTTTATATTAATTTCTCAACCATTTACAAGGGATGTTAATCCCTAAAATGATACGAGATTCCTTTAGGATCATAGTGGGATCAATAAATGTATGTATGTTAAGCCCATATTGATAAAGAAAATCCAACTAAGAGAAAAATCAAAAGAAATGCACATTATTTCCAAAGAATGTTTTGAGATCCCCCTTAACCTCATAACAAAAGTGAGCTAAAAAATGTTAAAGTATTTCAAATCACAACTAACTTTAAAATCAATTGATCGCGTAAGACTATGAGTCAATTTTTATGATCTTTAAGCAATCTTGTTTTTGCACTATTTTGATTTAGAAATTTCTCTCACTCTAAGTATCTAAAATGATGACCAAATTACAATTTAAGATACCAATGTTGGATGCAAGTGAATGATTTGATTTACAAATAAACATTTCTGTCAGGCTTATTTTTTATCGTCAATGACTTCGATCAGGGCGCCCCTCGATTAAACTCCTTATCGGCTGAGAGGTGGTTATACAAAACATGTAGCTTATTTAAAATCACCCAAGATATAACATTTTCTTCTATATTATCGTAATTAACCAATCAAATTTCCTTTTGTATGCATATTCCATCTTGTTTCAAGTCATTGGTTCAAACAACATTGATTCCTTATTTTATGATTCTATTAAGAAAACAATTTTTCTTTTACCTCAACATATATGGTCATATTAGAAGTCTATTTTCTCTCATTATATCCTAGATTTATCATCCCCATTTAGTTCCAATGAATGTTTTTCCTTTAGGTCTAGGAAATGAATCACTAGTACATAACCGACCTTTAGTGTCGGTTATTTAAGGCCTTTAGTGTCGGTTTCTAAGCGACACCTATGTGGGCGACACTAAAAGCCCAGTCGTTACACGTCGGTTCAAAAACCGACACCAAAACCCTTTGCGCGCCACCGAAAATGCGCCAGCAGGGCACTATATGCGTCGATTATTAGATAAGAAACTGACGCCATATACCTTCGCACCACAGAAGGGCGCCATCTTGGGCACTATCAGCGTCGGTTATTAGATAAGAACCGACGTCATATAAACCCCAACACGACCGTGCTGGCCAGCACGGCCGTGGTGTCTGGTCCGCTGCCACGGCCGTGCTGGCCAGCACGGTCGTGGTGTTAAGGAAATAGACGTCGGTTACTATTAGAAACCGACACTGTAACGATGTGGCGTCGATTTTATACAAATAACCGACGCCTATTTTTTGTTTTTTTTCTGTCAGTCTGTAGACTTGCTGTATGGCTGGTCGCAGGATGAGAAACCTGCAGTTCAGTTATGAACTGCAGGTTTTACGACATCCATTGATATCAGCCAACAACAGGCCACAAACCTACAAAATTAGCAACAAAAATATTCACACATTTAGCAATGCAACCTGCAGTTCCATTTGATTTTCACACATTTAGAAACATTCATGTATCTAGCAATCTGTAGTTCCATTCATTTTCACATTCACACATATAGAAACATTCATATAACAACCAACAGTTTCATTCATTTTCACTCAGACACATGTAGAAACATCCAGACATGTAGAAACAATCACACATATATTATAATTCAGAAATTCATTTATAAAATATCATTCTTTAGTCATTATTCACTATCAACATCCCAATTATATCTTAAATCCCCCACTACTTGTATGGTTGTTGCCCATTCTTCTCTTACTTCATTTAATTCTCCCATCGTATAGGGAGCATGTACATCTGGTAAGGTCGTTCCTGTAGTGTGGTCAGTTTTAAACACCTGTAAAGAGAATGATGTATATATATATATAATTAATGAGCTATAAATAAGATTGATGTATTTCATATTATATATCTAATGAGACTATATAATACCTCAGCAATACAATCGATGTCCATTGCGGCATATTTGATAATCATGTGCATAAATCGCATCACATAGTATCCACATGCCCATCCGTTGTCTTGTGTAGCACACTATAAATTCAAACATACAAAATATTAAAAAATGCAACTAATTAAGTATTGTTCACATAAATAATATATACATATATTGTAGTCGGGAACTTACTTTCACGTTCTTCCAAATTATTGGCTGGTTCTTTTTTGTGGGGACCTTTCCTCCAGCCTTTTTGAACTCATCAAAACCCCTACATGTTAATGTAACACAGTACATTGCATAATTAAATAGTAATGTAATAACATATGTTAACAGATATGAAAATGAAATATTTCTCACTGGAATAATGCCATTTTCATTATGTGTCCATATTTTGTATTCAATTTACTGCCCTTAGGATCTAGATAATAGACAGTGAATGTCTTGGGGACAATAACCAGTAACTCCCAATGCATACCACTAGAGGTAAAAAAGTTAAAAATTAATAACTCAAAATCCACAATAAAAATGTATTTTTCTTAAGTCCAAATTATAATAAGCAAAGTAAACTTACTCTACATTGAATGGAGCCATTATCATCGTCTTCTTATTTTGAGCAAAAGTTGTAAAAGCCTCACAGCAGTATTGTTGAACTGACGGAGGGTCTTTAGCTACTAGACTAATCAAAGATGGAATAAAAAATCCTACATGTTCAAATGCAAAATCTGCACATATCTTGTCTAAGTAGCTGCAAAATATGTATTAATTACACATGCATTAATAAATAAAAAACCAGATCACCAGATCCTATACAAGGTATATGGATGTATAAAGAAGATCTCACCTTATCCATAGCTCTATCACAGATGTATTTAGCCAATCATATCGAAACAACTCCAAAATATCTTGTATAAATAGTTTGCTTTCGTATGATTGACCTGCAACATCTGAATCTATAGAAATAGTTATAGGGCAATTTATATCATGTTTGCCTAACCATATTGCCATACCCCTACAATTAGGACCTAATGGGATAGGTAGGTCCTGTGGAACCCAACTGGGTAATGTAGGAGGTGGAAGTGGAGGCCTAGATGTTGTCGGTGTCTTCTTTTTAACCTGTATATATATATAATAATTTCAGATCAACTGACATCATATACACACACTAACAATTTAACGTAATGTAAATTTACCATACAATTTCAGTAAAGATGACATCTGCTTTTAGCCACAATATCACTCTGCCTTCTGCCTCACCAAGTGTTTCACAATCTGGGTGGGCATATGGCAATGGAAGATCCATCCACTTGGGGAATATATGTACCGGGCTCACACGAATCCAACCAGCTGGTAATGGAGACCCGTGAAACATTTGCCCTGGTAGGGATGGGTAAGCCGACGCCTCTGCAACGACATATTCATTAACTTTTAGACGACATGGCTTCAACCCCTACAAATTTTTGTGTAAAGAATATTATATACATATATACATATCATCTTTTTTTGAAATGACTACAATTTCATATATACATATCATCTTGAAAACATATCATCTTGAATTAAAAAAATAGTTACTATGTCATAAAAATACTTATAGCGGATTTGCTAGGTGGTGGGTCTACAGGATTACTCCCAACCTCTGTAGTAGGAGTAGAGCCTGCAGTAGGAGACACCATAGGTACTGTCTGGTAAGTGGCAGTCTGAGATGCCTGCCACTTTTTCATTGCTTCTTCGAGTTTCCTATCAAATAGCTTATCTACCATACATGGATAAAAGAAACGTCAAATTCTAATTATTGAATTCTCTTTTAGAGTAACATCTACAAGGAAAAAATATGTTACCTCTTCTTATGAAAGTCCCACTTTTGGGACATGTTTGTGCTGGGATGGACCAAAAAAAGCTTTGATGCCCACACCAGCGCCTGCAGCCCTAACACGTCCAGGATGCTCTGGGTTACCTAGAGCAACTGTCAATTCATCCCTTGTTCCCTCAGGGATGAACTTGCCTTGTTTCCTCAGCTCGTGCAGCTCTCGCTAATCACCAAAACAAAAATTTATAATTAAGTAAATACCACAAATAATCAATATTCGAACGATTGCTGTAAGAGTTGTATTTAACCATTTTTACAACCACCTCAGCAGTTGTGGCCTTCCTTATTTCTCCCTTCTTATTTTGCCTCCCAGCTATCCAGACATCATGGCGAGGTAGAGGTGTGCTACCTATAGTGGAAGACTCCTGAGTAGCAGCAGACTGAGAAGTAGCCTCAGACTGTAGTCTTTGGCGAATGCCTGCATACCCCTTTGGACCCATTGTGTGGTCATGCACATTCAGTGCACGCCTTGATCTTTGTGCCTCACTGAGGGCCTAGTTAGTATGCACATTAATGATTTCGTTAGTAACAGTAAATGTTAATCTTGAATAGGTGAATACAACATATATTAATGAGATTGGGACTGACGCCTAATACCTTGAATTCATCAGTTTGTCTTGAAGCAACAAACGCATCCCATTCTTCTTTGTCCAGGAAGTTCCACTGTTCAGTGGTTGTCTTCTTCCTCTTGTCAGCTTCTTTTATGTATTCTCGGGTGAGATTTGTCCTATAGTTCCTTAGGACTCTCCCACATCATTGCATCATGCATTTACGATGCAGCTTTTCATCCAATTCAAATATACTCTGCAAATTAGAATTGCTATTAACTAGTATCAAAAAAATTAGTAATATACAAAATAGAATTGCAAATTAATAATAACTCACGCATAAATCCTTCCATATTACGTATTTCTTCTCCTTAGAAACTTTATGCCAAGAATCTATCCTACAACTGCAATGGCTACGAGTAACATACCCAAGATATGAAACAAATGAATTGTGATTCACACCAGATGCATTTCCTGCATTATCAAAATCCACAACAAGTTTGGGTCCATTGCCTTTTTGCGCTATTAACTTCTTCATCATAGTGATGCCCCTTCTCTTGTCAACTTTTTGGTGTTGTTGATCAAGTGCCTCAAGTGCTTCAGATGGTACATGTGCATCATCAACCTAAAATTTGACAAAATAAACACATTTACAAGATATAACTATAAATGGACATATAGATATAAATATATGATATATTTTTAAAACTTACATTGTGAGACGACGCATTGATGTCCTCACCCTCACGGTAATCATTAGCACGATCATCAGGAGAATGCTCAGCCATCTGAAAATTCACATTCACATTGTAAAGTTCACATTGTAAAGTAATTCACATTGTAAAGTTCACATTATAAAGTAATTCACATTGTAAAATTCACATTGTAAAGTTCACATTCACATTGTAAAGTTCACATTGTAAAGCTCACATTGTAAAGTTCACATTCACATTGTAAAGTAATTCACATTATAAAGTAATTCACATTGTAAAATTCACATTGTAAAGTTCACATTCACATTGTAAAGTTCACATTCAGAAAAATAAAATATATAAAAAAATATAAACATCCCTATAATATTGTGATTTTTTATCAATTAACAATCCTTCATTGTGATCTTCGCGCACATACAAGTCATCATTAGCTTCAATATTTGCTGGTGTTGGCAACCCAACTGAGAATGGACTGGAGTCTCATACTTATCATAGTATTGTTCTTCATCCATAGGATCTTCAATGAACTGTCTTTTACCATGAAGAACAACCGACCATTTATCATTTGCAGGATCATCGATATAAAATACTTGTTTCGCATGTGATGCCAATATGAATGGTTCATCCTTCTCGCCAATCTTTTCAAAGTTCACTAAAGTGAAACCTAATTCATCAACTATAACTCCTTTGGTGTTATCAACCCAATTACATTTGAAGAGCGGAATTATGAAATCTATGTAGTCAAACTCCCATATGTCTTCAATGACACCGTAATATGACATTTTAACTTCATGTGGACTCTTATCCTTTGCACTTGCAAAAAACATAGTCGATGCTTGAAGGGTGACCCCACTGTTTTGGACGACATTCTTATCATCTTGGCAGTTTGTGTAATATGTGAATCCATTAATGTCATACCCTTCATAAGACATAACAGTCAATTTTGGTTTAAAGGCGAGGCATTTGATAGTTTCAGTAATATCATTTGGTGTTTGAGATAATTAATGTAAGACTTTATTTTCAAACCACTTAATAAATGTCTTGTTATGCTCTCTAGCAAGCCACATTGTATTGGCTCGAGGATATTGTCTCTTGATGAAATTGGTATGTTCCTCGATATAAACGTTCACTTCGTCCATGTTGTGTAAAATATACAAGTGACCTTGTTCCAACTCCTCACGGTTGATTACTTTCACACATGATCCCAAAATTCCTTTGCCAAATTGCTCGTCAATATTCTTGTCATTATCAGGAGTGTCATTACCACTGAGAAAGTCATTGGAAAAATCCATAACCTCTCTCGCCACATAACCCTCGATAATACTCCCTTCAGGCCGATAACGGTTTCGAACATCACTTTTAAAAACGCTCATGTATCGTTCAAAGGGATACATCCAATTCAAGAAAACTGGTCCCAACAATTTCACTTCCCTAGTCAAGTGGACAACAAGATGTACCATGATATCAAAGAACGACGGAGGAAAATACATCTCAATCTGACATAGGGTAACAACCACTTCTCTTTGCAATTTATCGAGAGTATCAGGGTCAATAACTTTGCTGCACAGACTATTGAAAAAGAAACAAAGTCTGGTGATTGCAAACCTTACATGCTTCGGCAATATAGATCTAATTGCCACAGGAAATATTTGTTGCATTAGAGTGTGACAATCATGAGATTTAAGACCTATCAACTTCAGATCTTTCATTGATACCAATCTACGGATGTTGGATGAGTAACCCTGTGGCACCTTAACATTTACCAAACATTCACAAAAAGCTTTCTTCTCCTTTCTAGACAATGTGTAACAAGCGGGAGGTAAGTATGTTCTCCGATTTCCCATTTCATGAAATTCTGTTAATTCTGACCTTATTCCCATTTCACGTAGGTCCCGTCTGGATTTTATCCCATCTTTAGTCTTACCTGGTATATTCAACAAAGTACCAATGACACTATCACAAACATTTTTCTCAACGTGCATGACATCGATACAATGCTTGACTGTCAAAGAACTCCAATAAGGAAGATCCCAAAATATTGACTTCTACTTGAATAAATATTTGTCACTCTATGTGGCCATAGTACATTGTGATCTCTTACCAAATTCATTGACAAAGTCTTTTACTCTTTCATAAACAACCTCCCCTGGTATAGGTTTAGGTGCACTCCATTCCTCATTCAATCCATTGAATGCTTTGCGCTTCCTATGATACAGATGAAATTTTGTAAGAAACCTTCGATGACCGAGATATACAGTCTTACCGCCATGTTTTAGTTTTGTTGAATCAGTGTTCTCTTCACATATAGGACACGCTTTAGCTCCTTTGACAGTATATCCAGACAAATTCCCATATGCTGGAAAGTCATTAATAGTGCAAAACAACATAGCATGCAAACGAAATGTCTCTCTTCGTGAAGCATCATAGGTCATCACACCTTCACCCCAGAGTTTCTTTAAGTCATCAATCAGAGGTTCAATATAAACATCAATGTCATTTCCAAGTTGTTTAGGGCCCGATATCAACAACGACACCATTACGTACTTATTTTTCATACACAACCATGGAGGAAGATTGTATATAACAAGCATGACTGGCCAAGTGCTATGTTGGATGCTCAATGTCCCGTACGGATTCATCCCATCTGTACAAAGCCCAAGTCTTAGATTCCTGACTTCTTCACCAAATTCAGGGTACAATAGATCAATCTTCTTCCACTGTGGGGAATCAGACGCATTTCGTAGGATCCCATCATTATTTTTCTTAACATCTGCATGCCACCTCAAATTCTTCGCATCTATCGGATTGGAAAACAAGCGTTGAAACCATGATATTATAGGTAGATACCAAATCACCTTGGCAGGAGAACCAGTTTTGGACTCCCCCGAAGTCGTCAATTTATACCATGACGCACCACATTTTGGACAATCTTTCAAATCCACATAGTCCTTTTGAAATAATACACAATCATTCGGGCATGCGTGTATCTTCTTGGCATCCATTCCCATTGGGCACAACAATTTCTTTACCTGGTATGTTGAGATTGACATCTCGTTTCCTTCGGGAAGCATTTCTTTCAACAAAGTCAACAATGAAGTGAAGCTTTTGTCTCTCCATCTATTGTTAGCTTTCAACTTATACAATCTCAACATAGCGCTAAGCTTCGTAAACTTAATACAACCTATGTATAACGATATCTCAGCATCATGCACAATGTTTCTAAAAATTGGAGGTGGATCGGTGTGCTCTACCCCACAACTATCCAGCATCGCATCAACGATGTCTACTGGAACTAGTTCATTCACATCTATGTCATCGTAGGCAATTTCTTCTTCCACACAAGCACTGCTATCGACATCCACTGGTTTCGGGTTTGAAATCTCTCCATGCCAGTGCCATTCTGTATAGCCTTATATAATCACGTTGCACATGACATGACTTTTGATTTCGTCACCAGTGCTGACTTTCAAGTTGTTGCCGCAATGCCTACATGGACAATAGAACCTATCTCCAAGTTTTTTCCTATGTTCCTCGGCAAATCTAATAAACTGGTCAAGACCATAAATAAACTCTGGGGTGCAGCGATTGTGAATGGACATCCATGATCCATCCATTCTATGATCAAAGAGAAATCAAATATACATTACAACAAGATTAGGGTCTAGGGTTAATAGATTAGAGTTTTTACATGGTTAAAACTTTAGGCCAACAAATACATGTGCTGTCATTCTTATATATAATAAATGTGTACCACCTATCCCATTCTTGAACACCTAATCTCACTAGTAATTGTATAATGTGTATTGGGTTTTCAAGAAAATTTCGGCAGCATTTCCCCGCTGTTCTCTAAGTACATATGTACTTAGAGAACAAACGGGGAAATGCTGTCGAAATTTTCTTGAAAACCAAATACACATTATAAACTTACATCCTAAGTGAGATTAGGTGTTCAAGAACAGTCCCAAACCGGGGACTATCCAAGATTCACTCCTAATGAGTATATCTTGGACGGGTTTCTAGGCCAACAAATACATGTGATGTCATTCTTATATATAATAAATGTGTACCACCTATCCCATTCTTGAACACCTAATCTCACTAGTAAGTGTATAATGTGTATTCAAGCCCGACATGGTGAACTCTTAAGGCATGAGAGGGTGTGGTCCAATCACCCCCCTCCCAAACCAAATTAGAATGGATTGCCATTCACAAAGTGCCTTCGTTGAGGTTCAAACCTAGGTCCTTTATTGGAAGTTACCAAGCTCTTACCACCCAGGCTACTATGGTCAGATACATGCTAGAGTTATTAAAAACACACATGACAACTTTATTTTAACAAAACATATATTTGATGAATATTAAGTTACATCCAAAATTCCAAATTTAAGATAACCATATATATTGCCAATATATCTTACATTAACTACTTGCATAGTAGAGAGGTTCTCATAAATTTATATATCCAAAAATAATTGTTATAGACACGTAAATTTCAAATCTTGAAAAGTCCAAACCTTATTTATTGAACCAATTTTTCCTTGTTGTTGATTTTAGGAGGTAATAGGAGGGTTTACTAAGGAAATCATTTAATTAATATCATCATTATATATTATTTGAGTTAGATGACTGATTATATAAATTTGGGAATGTTTATTTGTTTCCAAACAAATATATAATCTAGTTCAAATAAATGTCTCCTTTATGTTATGTTAATATGATTATTTTCATTTATTTATTGCTTTCAAACATTCAGTAGATAGAATTAGTTCTGTAAGTTGTGTTCTATTACTAAAATATCTCTTATATTCCACATTGTTGATAATTACCTTGGTCACATTGTATTTGGAAAGTAAATACATTTTAAGATATTTGACCATGATAATTTTTACATAGATTTAACATGCATGTACCACATTGTTTCCCTTTATGTTATACCAACATTGTGTTATTAGAAATTCACCTAAATTGTATATGTCTAAGCCATACAAGTTGGTTTGTACTATTTATTTAATATATTGAATGTGCTTCCATAATTAATTTAATATTTTTTATTTTAAGTCAAATTTCATCTCCTGTGTAAAATTGGGATAGATAAGATTGTTCAATTAATATGAAAATTCACACATAGACTAATTTTGGTACGTATAATCCAAATTTAAGATTACATTCCACCTTTGAAGTCATTCACCATATTTTATAATATTTTAGAGAAAAACTCATATTTTCTAGCCCAAAAGAAATTAAGATATCTAGGATTGTTTATATAATGTCAAACATGACCCCAAAGTTAAATGGGACCCAAGAAATACACTTTTACCATTATATTTCACTTTTGAGATTTTCTTTTATTAGTTATAGAACCATTAGGATTTTTATCTCATTGCCATTATATTTATCAAAATATTATATCTTTATTATAAACATTTACGTTGTATATGCTAGTCTCAAGTTCTAACAAGTAGATACCATAAGACATAGGGGCATTCCCATAAAAGATCTCATATTTAGAAATAGAAATCATTCTATTCTTAATGTGAAATTCAAATCCACTCTTGTCCATACAAGATATGTATATAATATTTCTATTAATGGAAAGTACATAATAGAAATTCTCTAATTCTATTACAAGACCCGTAGGAAAAGATAAACTAATAACTCCAACTATGGTGGAAGCAACTCTTGCTCCATTAGTGACCCACAACTCGACTTGGCCCTTTCGTAAAGGCTTACTTCTTATCAGATCCTGCATATTTGAACATATGTGAGATCCACGTCCGGTATCTAGTACCCATGATGAAGAAATATTTAAGTTTATCTCAATAACGTATATACCTGATGTGGAGATCTATATCCCATACTTCTTCTTCCTCAGTTCCTCCAGGTAGAGAGGACAATTTCTTTTCCAATGTCTAGCCTAGTGACAATGGTGACGACTGCCTTCTTTAGAGATCCCACCTTTAGCTTTGAACGTGGATAACTTTGGCTTCTTCCCGGCTTTAGAACCCTTCTTAGCCTTGCCTTTTCCTTTTGACTTTCCCTTTGTCTTGCTGATCATCATCACAAAGTTGGGCTTGTCTTTCTTCATCTGTGCTTCAACTGTCCTCAACATGCCCAACAATTCTGACAATGATTTGTCAAGATTTTTCATGTTGTAGCTCATGACAAAATGACTATATGATTCAAGCAACGATTGCAAAATCACGTCAGTGGCCAACTCTTCACCTAGGGGAAATCCCAACCTATATAGGCTTTCCACGTACCCAATCAAAGTGAGTATATGGGTGCCAACTGAGTCTCCCTCTTTCATCTTGCTCCTGAACAAAGCCTTGGGGACATCATATCTCTCCTATCTTGCTTGATGTTGATACATGTTCTTGAGATGTGTTACCATCTCCTTGACATTCATGTTCTCATGCTGCTCTTGCAACTCATAGTTCATTGAGCACAACATTAGCTACTTGACATCCATGACATCATCAAGGTGCTTCTTGTAAGCATCCTTTTCATCCTGGGGCGCATTTGAGGCGGGTTCCGTTGGCTCTGGTGTTTCAAGGGCATAGAGCTTATGCTCATGCATGAGAATAGTTCTCAGCATCCTAAAACAGTTTTGAAAGTTGATTCTGGTAAGTTTGTCCTTCTCAAGAATTGATCACAATGAGAAAATGTAAGTGTTTTTTTCCATTTGATTGCTACAAAAGAAAAGTTTGCATTTAGTCCAAAACATTTTTACTTGTAAAGATTTGATAAATGAGATTAATTAGGCCTTTAATTAATTATGCTCCCACTATTTTATTCAAATTGATATCCCTTACTATCAACTCAGAAGATTGTAGAGTACAACCTTCTAGTGAGCGAAGATCCAAAATAATTGGATCAATGCCCAGCTAATTCCGACATCAAAGACCAAATACTAAGGTAGGCAACTTTTTCCAATTGCATCATATGCAACTCTTGGATAGATGATCATGCACAACTCCTTGCCATGATGCATCTATGTTCCTCTAGGTACTTGATCCTATCAAGGTTACATAGTAAAGTCCAACCCATAAGTCAACACGATGAGTGTGCACCCTGCGGAGGCAGACCCACACACCCACCATCACATTTCCATGAGATAGACAGTGTACCACACGAAAGCATTCCCACACATTGTCGATCAAGTTTTTAATGTGTGTTTGTTTATGGAAGGCAACTAAAACTTAATATTATTAATTGAGGGGTTTTATTAATACATATACATATCCAAACACTACATACTTATAGTACGTATCATATACTACTATATCCACAACCACAAACTATAGACATGCAATCACAAACACAAATACATCAGTTATGGCCATACTATTGTAATCCTTTGGAGCAACAAAGGATTACGGTCCACCTAAGGTCTTATGCATCTCATGCAACAACACCTATGAATCAACCTGTACAGATCAACATTACAACGAACAACTTCATGGATGCTCTGTGAGGTTGGAACTTCAAGTTGCTACTTGGAATTAGATATTCATGTTGATTCTCCATGGATGCTCCTTGGAGTTGGATCTTCAATTTGCTTCTTGGAATTGGATCTTCATGGTGATTCTCCATGGATGCTCCTTGGAGTTGAATCTTCAAGTGGCCTCCTTACATCAAGTTTACAAAGACTAAATATAATCCTATCTCTATTACATCATATGAGTACAAAAATAAAGGGAAAGAATTAATTACACTTTGAAATAAGAGATGAGGCTCGGCATGCAAGCCAAATACTTTATAAAAAGGATCCACATACAACCATTATACATCCATAGCATTCAAAACAAACATATCCATAAGATTCACATCCACATTCATTCACAACATTTGCAAAAGGGGATTCTAGGCCATAATCGTGCATGCATTCACCACATAAAATAGATTTTTAAGGTGCTTGTATGATATCATAGGTATATCTACATATACATATATACATATTAAAATTGTAGTCCTTTTAATGTGGGACATTCTCCATTAATTAAATTTTTGACTCCCACGCAGACTATGTGGGGTACACAGGGGTAGCACCCCATTCAGTGGGCGGGGGTTGAGGGGAGGCCGCCCCTCGCAGGGTCTCAGGGGCAAAGCCCCTGTTCTATGGAATTTTACTTCCATGCACTTAGGAAAATCAATATTTTCCATAGTCGACCCCATCTGAAATGTCAAAAATAGAAGCTTGTGACGTATGTGGAATTAGGTTTAGATTTGCACATTAGCAGTGTCAATTCACATCGTATGCAACATTGACAATAGTATATAACGATTCAATCATATCAAAATGATCCAAATACACCATAGATCAACGCTGCTCTGATATCACTGTTGGGTTTTGTAGAGAAAATATGCACGGCGGAAACAACAACAAAAATTCCACATAACCTGAAACAGGATCTCGTCGACAATATCATATTTAGAATGAGTGTTTGTGGGATATACCTTATTACAGAGGAAGACTGACGATGTCCCACTGCACGATGGTGTGCAATGTTGTTGGCCTACACAGACGGAACTTCTCTCCCATTTGCTGAGTGCATCGCAGGAAGATTCAGTGACACTCCTTTCATGCGTTGATGTACAAAACTTGTAGCACATGTGGATAGTCATTGATGTCCTTCAAATGTAGGCCTCTCAGCGTCTGTGTCTCTACTTCGTCCACGCAGATGGACTGGACTCCACGTCACACTTCCTAATTCGGTGGGAAGGAGTCATCTCTATGCGTTGATGTGCTAGCATCACAGTACTCTCCTTTCTCTCTTGAGGATGGTGACAACTAGGGTTTACGTATGTGAGCATCAACTAAAAAGACTCTCTCTATATCTTATATATATATCATCAGTCAAGCCCTTTAAAAAGGAGATGAAAGGAAGTAGTGTTTCCTAAACCCAACGGTAAACAAAAACATTGCAATAATTAAAACGCTCGTGGATTAATTAGAATATTCTAAAATTAATTAATTAACCAAATAATCGCATGAATTGATTAATTAATATCCGACTTCATGCAATCACTCAATATGACTCTATGGACATAAATACCAATAGGAGCAACCAAGCTTTTGAGGGAAAACTACACCGCATGCTGAGATTTAATAAAAGAACATATAGCCTGGGAGGAGTTTTGCACCGTTTTCACTACACGGTTCATACCCACCTTTGCTAAGAAAGAGAAGAATAAGCAATTCATGCTCCTTTACCAAGATAACATGTTAGTTAAGGATTTTTCTCAGAAGTTCTAATTCATGAAATGCTTCGGGTAAATGATGACTGAAAAGCTCCGAGTAGAACACTTCCTAGAGAGTGTGCACCCATTGATCAAGCCTGATGTGATGGCAAGTAAACTTGCAAGCTTCACTGAGGCCCTTAACTTTTCTCTAAACATGGAGAACACAGTTATGCATGCACAAAACCCACTGAAGGGATACTTAAGATTCATTGAGCGTGTCTCTTTCTAAAGGAATGACAATAGAAAGGGGTAAGCACACAACAACAACAAAGGAAGGAATGGAGGAAAGGGAAATTCCAATCAACAGAACCATCATCCTGAGTGTCGTCCCTATAAAAAGAGCCCCTGGCAAGTGTCTCTATGAAAAGTGAGTGTACATTCATTGTCATTAGGAGGGGCACTTTATGGACAATAGTCCCCTTCCTCCTCCACTAAATAAATAACCAATGCTAGCACAACCAATGACGACCCAACCAGTAGTAGTGGTGCAACCAGAAGTTGTCACTTCACCAAGAATGGCACCATCTACATGAGAATGTCGGCAAGCCCGAGTCTTTGTGATTGATAATAAAGAGGCTCAGGAGAATTCCAACTATCTGATAGAGGGAAATCAACCCTATGGTTCTATTTCTATCCTTCAATATGAACTACATTATAGTTTAACTATGATGAATTCAATGTACGCATTCTTGATATCATGGGACGAAATGTAAAAGCTTTGCTTCACTTTGGTTATACCAATACATTTATTTTAAGAAATCTTGCAACTATCCTATTTTTGGACTTTAAGGATTTAGGATATATTTTAGAAGTCACTACCCCTAGTGGTCAAATATTTTTGTCTATCTTGAGGATACCGGTCATACCTATTAAATATATGAATAATAAACTACCTACGGATTTTGTCCTCCTCAATATGCATGACTTTGATGTAATAATTGGCATGGATTGGCTTTATACTTGTAATGAAAAATGGGCTATAGGGAAAAGAAAATACAAATAGAGAGACCATGTCACCCACCCTTTACCATTAGAGGTGGGAAGGATTCTACAACCACCCTGTCTGTGTCGGCCATGAAGGCAGAGTAGATGATAGATAAAGGTTGGCAAGCATTCCTAGGAGTAGTTACCGATTTGAATCCTAAGGTGAAGCCCTTAGAGGAAATAGAGGTGGTCAGAGACTATGCAGATGTGTTCCTGGATGATTTTCCTGACATACTTCCAGAGAGAAAAGTGGACTTATCAATATAATTATATCTGGGGATGAGCCCCATTTCTAGGGTAGATTATAGAATGTGCCTTACTGAGTTACTTGAGTTGTAAGAGAAATGATAAATACTTCTAGACAAAGGCTTCATCTAACCTAGAACTTATCCATGGGGAGAACTGGTCCTCTTCATAAGAATAAGGATAGATTGCTCCATATGTGCATAGACTATAGAATGATACATTAGGCTACCATTAAGAACACATATCATCTACCCCGTATAGATGAATTTTTGACCAACACAAGACAGACTGTGTTTTCTCAAAGATTGATTTCAGATTGGGGTACCACCAGTTGTGAGTTAAGAAATAAGACATCTCAAAAATTGCTTTTTGAACCCGCTATAGCCACTATGAGTTTTTTATTATGCCTTTTGGGTTAACCAATGCCCCAAGTTTGTTTAGGAACCTCATGAACAATGTGTTCCAACCCTTCATTCTGTCCTTTTTCATAGTGTTCATAGATGACATCCTAGTTCATTCTGATGACCTAGAACAACACCATGACACCTCTCAAGATTCCTTGACATCCTAAGAAAGTAGAAGTTCTATGGGAAATTCTTGAAATGCACATTTTAGATATACCTTGTAATGTTTCTAGGACACATTATATTCGAAGGGACCAGCTTAGTGGATCCTGCCAAGGTGTCAATTGTACATGATTGACCAGCACCAAAGAACCCCACAACTTCATGGGATTGGTCAAGTATTATCGACAATTCATCAAGGATTTATCAAATACTTCTTTTCCCCTCACCAAGATCACCCAAAGGGACGAGAAGTTCATTTGGTATGACCAATGTGAAGAATGATTCTAAGAGTTGAAGGAGAAGCTGACCTTAGCTACCATTTTGACAATACCTTCGGGTAATGAAGGATTCATAATCTTCACTAACACATCAAAAATGGGACTTGGACGTGTGTTAGAGAAAAATAAACATGTTGTCACATGCCTCAAGATATCTCAAGATGAATGAAGTGAAATACCCAACACATGATTTAGAGTTGGCAGTAATTATTCAGGCCCTAAAGATCTGGCGACATTACTTATACGAAGCTACATTTGAAATCCTCACTTATGATAAAAGCTTGAAGTACCTCTAACCCAGAAGGACCTAAACTTAAGACAAATATGTTGTATGGATAACATGAAAGACTATGATTTCACCATTGTATATCACTAGGGAAAATACAATGTGGTAGCAGATGCCCTTAGTCGGAAACAACTCAGATGTGTGACTATCTTATCCACTCAGTAGAGAGAGTTGGAGGAATTTTCTAGATGGACTCCAAAACCATTAGAAGCCAAATCCATTTGGCTAACATTCAAATAAAAATAGTACCCAACAAGCCAACTAGCCAGTCTAGAGCTAGAAAAGACGAAAAGTTTGATGGGGAAACATCAACACACCTCTCTGTAGGTGTTGATGGTGGAATCAAGTACAAAAGTCAAATTTGGGTTCCTGAGGATTCACCCTTAAAGACTCAAATCTTGAAAGAGGGTCATGGGTCTAAGTATATATTACACCCAGGCACAACAAAGATGTTTAAAAGCCTACATTGATACTTTTGGTGGCATAGAATGAAGAAAACATGGCAGCGTATGTGGCTAGTTGTCTTACATGCAAGATCATGAAGGTTGAACACCAATGACCTGGTGAATTACTACAATCAGTGGAGATTTCTTAGTGGAAATGGGATCATATCACTATGGATTTTATAGTGGGTCTTCCTAAGATAAGAAAAGGGCATGATGCTATATGGGTCGTGGTAGATCACCTAACCAAGTCAGCACACTTTCTAGCCCTAAAAGGTACTCTAAGGTGTTAGACCTAGCTGAGTTGTATATCAGAGAAATAATATGCTTACATGGAGTTCTGAGTTTGATTATTTCTGATCATGACCTTGAGTTCACTTCAAAATTATGGAAACAAGTACAAGAGGAACTCAGTATTAGACTAAAGTTCAATACAGCTTATCACCCCCAAATTGATGGTCAGTCAGAAAGGACAATTCAAACATTAGAAGATCTATTGAGAGCATTTGTGCTTGATTGGGGTGGATCACGGGAGCAATACCTACCCTTAGCTAAGTTTGCTTATAATAATATATACCAAGCTAGTGCTAGGATGCCTCAATATGATGCTCTTTATGGAAGGATATGTCAGTTACCGCTTCACTGGGATGATGTCGGTGAAAGGACCTTACTCAGGTCAGAAGAACTACAGTCGTATGCTGATAAAGTCACTTTGATCAAGCAAAGGTTAAAGAGAGGCCATGATAAACAGAAGACATATGCTGATGCAAAGTGGACTATTTTGCCCTTTACTATAGGTGAACATGTGTTTTTGAGAATCTGACCCTTTTGAGCTATAGCTAAGAATAGAGAAAACTGAGTCCCCGATATGTGGGTTCATTTGAAATTTTAGAATGAATTGAAGAAGTTTCTTATCATTTAGCCTACTTCCGCAATATAGTATGATGCATGATGTGTTCCATGTATCCAATATGAGGTGCAATGTGAAGTATCCCAGCCATGTGTTGAACAATGAACCTATTGAACTCCAAGGGAGGCTAACATACCTTGAGTCACATGTGAGAATATTGGATACCAAGGTGAAATAGCTCAAGAACAAAAAGATAGAGATAGTAAAGGTTCTTTGGAAGCACCATGGACAGGATCAAGCCACATGGGAACTAAATACTGACATGGAAAAGGATGACTTAACATGATTTGTTTGTATGATTAGTCAAATTTTGGGGATAAAATTCCTATAAGAGGGAAAGGATGACTTAACATGATTTTTCACAAGTGTTTATATAGTTGAAATGCAATTATCTGAGTAATAAGGATATAGTGGAAATTTGATGTGCTTTCTTTTAGAAACATGGTTTCTTTCACAAATTTACCTTTGTTATGGATTTTTTGGTTTTTATTGATTTCATTAGTGAAATAATGAATATAGGGAACACTACTACAGAAATGGCTTATAATGTCACTTTTAAAGGTGTCGGTTGCATAAATACACCGACACCTAAACAATAAAGTGTCAGTTTATAAAATAAACCGACATCAATCTGTGAAGGGTGACCAGACACGGGTATCGCTTTTATTCGGTGTCAGTTCCTTAATAAAAAACCGATGCCTAAAATTAACCACAAAATCCAAAATTTCCAGTGAAAAAAATTACCTCCAAAATTTAACATATGGCGTCGGTCATTAACTAATAAACCGACGACTAAAGGTTATTCGCGAAACAGAAATTGGGCACATTTTGATCGTCAGTTTTACAACAATGACCGACACTTATGGGTTTTCCCGCGCTGTTCGCGGAAAATTTTTCACACCCTTTGAGTGTCGGATTTTAAAAAAAACCGACGACTATAGTCATTAATGGAGAAATTTTTTTTTAATCGGCATATGTAGATAGACGTCCGTTTTTTTCTAGTTAAAACTGACAATTATCATTGAGAACAAGTGTCGGTTTTTGTGGTTAACCGACACCTTTAGTTTTATGTGTCAGTTTTGTTTAATAACCGACACCGAATGTTAACTTAATAGCGCGTGAGCGAGCTCGACTCTTCCCCTTTCTCTGTTTCATTGCAATCGGCTTAGGGTCTGGCGATTCTGGTGAGCAAACAGACTCCCTCCTCGCCGCCGCCCACTGTCGCCGTTCTCCTTGCTTGTCGTCGCCGCCGCCATTCTCCTTGCTCGCCATTGGCCACCTGCTGCTCGCCAGCCACCTGATCGACTGCTCACCTGCTGCCGCCGGCCACGTGCTGCTCGTCGGCCACCTGACTGCTCACCGGCGCCCTAGCTTCTCCCTCGTCCTTGCTTGCTTGTCGGCCACCTACTGCTCGCCGGCTGCCCGCTCGACTGCCTACCGGCTCCCTGCTCGCCTGGCTATTGACCACCACCTGCCTGCTCGCCCCCTGCCTACTTGCCTGCCCTCCATCTCGCCCTCTCTCCCTGCTTACACCCAGTTGGGCTCAAATAGAGGTAAACATCCCCCAAAAACCTTGTTTTATTACACTGTTTTATCTTAAATCACATAGACTTAATAAACATTGCTACTTGTATGATCTTAGTGATTAAAATCACTCTTTCCTGGTACCTCAGTAACTAATGTTCCTTTGAGATGAGTGTTAATTGAGCTAGCTTGCTTACTTTCCTTGTAATGTATCTTTTATGTGCTATGACCCACTAGTCACCTTTAGAGTATTAAAATGATGCAACTTGTACACTTGTTATGTTTGAATCTATAAATCCCATGAAATGATATCACCCCACAAAATCAGTAGTCACTATTATGTCTTATATACTCTAGAATCAAGATCTAATACTTTTATGCTATTTTAACACCATGAGACCTTTTTTCTCATTCTAGTGGATTATTATGACCTATGATGACCTAACATGAAACCATGCTCTTAATGATATGATTTTGTTGGCCTAGAAACCCATCCAAGATTTACTCATTAGGAGTAAATCTTGGATAGTCCCCGGTTTGGGACTATTCTTGAACACCTAATCTCACTTAGGATGTAAGTGTATAATGTGTATTGGGTTTTCGAGAAAATTTTGGTAGCATTTCCTTGTTTGTTCTCTAAGTACATATGTACTTGGAGAACAGTGGGGAAATGATGCCGAAATTTTCTTGAAAACCCAATACACATTATACACATACTAGTGAGATTAGGTGTTCAAGAATGGGATAGGTGGTACACATTTATTATATATAAGAATGACATCACATGTATAAAACCCTAAAGTTTTAACCGTAAAATCTAATATGTTTACCCTAGACCCTAATCTTGTTGTAATATATACTTATTTTCTCTTTGATCATAGAATGGATAGATCATGGATGTCCATTCGCAATCGCTGCACCCCAGAGTTTATTTCTGGTCTTGATCAGTTTATTAGATTTTCCGAGGAACATAGGAAACTACCTGGAGATAGGTTCTACTATCCATGTAGGCATTGCGGTAACAACTTGAAAGTCAGTACTGGTGATGAAATCAGAAGTCATGTCACGTGCAATGGGATTGTACAAGGCTATACAGAATGGCACTGGCATGGAGAGATTTCAAACCCGAAACCAGTGGATGTCGATATCAGTGCTTGTGTGGAAGAAGAAATTGCCTTCGATGACGTAGATGTGAATGAATCAGTTCCAGTAGACATCGTTGATGCGATGATGGATAGTTGTGGGGTAGAGCACACCAAAACTGATCCACCTCCCCTGTTTAGAAACATTGTGCATGATGCTAAGATACCGTTACACACGAGTTGTAAGTTTACGAAGCTTAGCGCTGTATTGCGATTGTATAAACTGAAAGCTAACAATCGATGGAGCGACAAAAGCATCATGTCATTGTTGTCTTTGTTGAAAGAAATTCTTCCTGAAGGAAACGAGCTGCCGATCTCAACATACTGGTTAAAGAAATTGTTGTGACCAATGGTAATGGAGGCCAAGAAGATACACACATGCAAGAATGATTGTGTATTATTTCAAAAGGACTATGTGGATTTGAAAGATTGTCTGAAATGTGGTGTGTCAAGGTATAAATTGACGACTTCGGGGGAGTCCAAAATTGGTTCTCCCACCAAGGTGATGTGGTATCTACCTATAATACCACGGTTTCAATGCTTGTTTTCCAATCCTATAGATGCGAAGAAATTTGAGGTGGCATGCAGATATTAAGAAAAATAATGATGGGATCCTACGACATGCGTCTGATTCCCCACCGTGGAAGAAGATTGATTTATTGTACCCTGAATTCGGTGAAGAGGATAGGAATCTAAGACATGGGCTTTGTACAGATGGGATGAATCCGTACGGGACATTGAGAACCCAACATAGCACTTGGCCAGTTATGCTTGTTATATACAATCTTCCTCCCTGGTTGTGTATGAAAAATAAGTATGTTATGTTGTCGGCTTTGATATCGGTCCCTAAACAACCTGGAAATGATATCGACGTTTATCTTGAACCTATGATTGATGACTTGAAGAAGCTCTGGGGTGAAGGTGTGATGACCTATGATGCTTCACGAAGAGAGACATTTTATTTGCACACTATGTTGTTTTGCACTGTGAATGACTTTCCAACATATGGGAATTTGTCTGGATATAGTGTCAAAGGATCTAAAGTGTGTCCTATATGTGAAGTGAACACTGATTCAATACGACTAAAACACGACGACAAGACTGTATATCTTGCTCATCGAAGGTTTCTTCCAAAATTCCATCCGTATCGTAGGTTGCGCAAAGCATTCAATGGACAGAATGAGGAACGTAGTGCACCTAAACCTATATCAGGGGAGGATTTTTATGAAAGAGTGAAAGACATTGCCAATGAATTTGGTAAGAGATCACAATGTACGATGGCCACAAGGAGTGACAAGTCTTTATTCAAGAAAAAGTCGATATTTTGGGATCTTCCTTATTGGAGTTCTTTGACAATCAGGCATTGTATCGATGTCATGCACGTTGAGAAAAATGTATGTGATAGCGTCATCGGTACTCTATTGAATATAACAGGTAAGACTAAAGATGGGATAAAATCCAGAATGGACCTACGTGAAATGGGAATAAGGATAGAATTAACAGAAGTAGTTAGTAGCGATCGGAGAACATACTTACCTCCCGCTTGTTACACGTTGTCTAGAAAGGAGAAGAAAGCATTTTGTGAATGCTTGGTAAATGTTAAGGTGCCACAGGGTTACTCATCCAACATCCGTACATTGGTATCAATGAAAGATCTAAAGTTTATAGGTCTTAAATCTCATGATTGTCACACTCTAATGCAACAAATATTTCTTGTGGCAATTAGATCTATATTGTCGAAGCATGTAAGGTTTGCAATCACCAGACTTTGTTTCTTTTTCAACAGTCTGCGCAGCAAAGTTATTGACCCTGATACTCTCGATAATTTGCAAAGAGAAGTGGTTGTTACCCTATGTCGGCTTGATATGTATTTTCCTCTATCGTTCTTTGATATCATGGTACATCTTGTTGTCCACTTGACTAGGGAAGTGAAAATGTTGGGACCAGTTTTCTTGCATTGGATGTATCCCTTTGAACGATACATGAGCATTTTTAAAGGTGATGTTCGAAACCATTATCGGTCTGAAGGGATTATTATTGAGGGTTATGTGGCGAGAGAGGTTATGGATTTTTACAATGACTTTCTGAGTGGTAATGACACTCCCGTGAATGACAAGAATATTGAGGAGCATTTCGGCAAAGGAGTTTTGGGATCACGGGTGAAAGTAATCATCCGTGAGCAGTTGGAGCAAGGTCACTTGTATATTTTACACAACATGGACGAAGTGAGTGTTTATATTGAGGAACATACCAATTTCATCAAGAGACAATATCCTCGAGCCAATACAATGTGGCTTGCTAGAGAGCATAACAAGACATTTATTAAGTGGTTTGAAGATAAAGTCTTACATCAACTATCTCAAACATCAGATAATCTTACTGAAACCATCAAATGCCTCGCCTTTAAACCAAAATTGAATGTTATGCCTTATGAAGGGTTTGACATAAATGGTTTCTCATATTACACAAAGTGTCAAGATGATAAGAGTGTCATCCAAAATAGCGGGGTCACCCTTCAAGCATCTTCATTGTTTTTTGCAAGTGCAAAGGATAAAAGTCCACGTGAAGCTAAAATGTCATATTACAGTGTCATTGAAGACATATGGGAGTTTGACTATGTAGATTTCAGAATTCCGCTCTTTAAATGTAATTGGGTTGACAACAACAAAGGAGTTATACTAGATGAATTGGGTTTCACGTTAGTGAACTTTGAAAAGATTGTCG
Organism: Alisma plantago-aquatica; assembly: GCA_963693085.1. NCBI lineage: Eukaryota > Viridiplantae > Streptophyta > Magnoliopsida > Alismatales > Alismataceae > Alisma > Alisma plantago-aquatica. The sequence goes on from OY856412.1 coordinate 1,034,406,152, forward strand.
AGAAGGGTGAACCATTCATATTGGCATCATAGGCGAAACAAGTATTTTATATTGATGATCCTGCAAATGATAAATGGTCGATTGTTCTTCATGGTAAAAGATAGTTCATTGAAGATCCTATAGATGAAGAAGAGTACTATGATAAGTATGATGACTCCAGTCCATTCTCAGTTGGGTTGCCAACACCACCAAACATTGAAGCTGGGGATCACAATGACTTGTATGTTCACGGGGATCATAATGAAGGATTGTTAATTGATAAAAGATCACAATATTAGAGGCATGGATGTTTATATTTTTATTATGTTTTATTTTTCCGAATGTGGACTTTACAATTTGAATGTGGACTTTACAATGTGAATTACTTTACAATGTGAATGTGAACTTTACAATGTAGATGTGAACTTTACAATGTGAATGTGTACTTTACAATGTGAACTTTACAATTATTGTTACTTTACAATGTGAAATTTATAATTTGAATGTGAACTTTGAGATGGTGAGGACCGTGCTGATGATCACCGTGAGGGTGAGGATGTGCTTGCGCCTCCTGACAATGTAAGTTTTAAGAATATATCCCTCAAGTTTCTATCTATATGTTCATTTATAATTATATTATGTAAGTGTGTTTTTTATCAAATTTTAGGTTGGGATGTACCCCCTGAAGAAATTACAGCACTTGATGAGCAGCAAAAGAAAATTGAGAAAGTGAGGGGCATCACAATGATGAACAAGTTAATACAGCAAAGGGACAATGAACCCAAATTGGTTGTGGATTTCGATCAGGCATGAAATCCATATGGAATGAACCGCAACTCATTTGTTTCATATCTTGGGTTTCTTACTCGTAGCCATTGTAGTCCTATCCTAGAATCATGGCATAAAGTTCCTAAGGGGAAGAAAGACCACATATGGAAGGAACTATGCGTGAGTTATTATTATTTGTAATTCTATTTGTGTAGATTACTAATTTTTAGGATACTAGTTAATAGAAATTCTATTTAATTTGTAGAGCATATTTGATCTGGATGAAAAGCTGCATCGTAAATGTGTGATGCAACGTTGTGGGAGGGTCCTAAGGAACTATAGGACCAATCTCACCCGAGATTACATACACGATGCTGAGAATAGGTTCTTGATTGATTCCAATTCTAGACATTGATCAGTATTTCACTAACTCTACACTAATAATTTTTGTTTGTATTCTCTTTGAAAAATAAATATAGGAAGAAGGAAGTCGCACAACAATGGAACTACTTGGACCCCAAAGAATGGGAGGAGTTTTTTACCCCGAGAAAAATAGATGAATTCAAGGTATTCAGCGCCATTCCCAATTTAATTAATATACATTTTTATGTAGTCACCTATTCAAGATTAACCTTTAGTGTTACTAACCAAATCAATGTGCTAACTAACTAGGCTATCAGCGATGCTCAACGAGCAAGGCGTGAATTGAATGTACACGACCACACAATGGGTCCAAGAGGATATGCAGGCATTCGCCAAAGACTACAGGCTGAGTCTACTCAGCCTACTGCTACTTAGGAGACTGCAGAGTCATCTACTACTGCTCCCGCACCTCTGCCTCATCATGTTATGTGGATAGATGTGAGGCAAAATAAGAAGGGAGAGATACCGAAGCCCGCAACCGCTGAGGCGGCTGCAAAAATGTTGAAAATCAAACTCTTAGAGCAATCTATCGATATTGATTATTGTTATGTTTACTTACAAATTTTTGTTGATGGTGCTTAGCGGGAGCTGCATGAGCAGAGGAAGGAAGGCAAGTTCATCTCTCAGGGCACAAGGGATGAACTGACAGTTTCTCTAGGTAACCCAGAGCATCCTGGACGTGTAAGGGGTGCAGGCACTGGTGTGGGCATCAAACCGTTCTTTGGGCCATCCCAGTGCAAACATGTCCCAAAAGAGAGACTTTCACAAGCTGAGGTAACTTATTTTTATTTTAGAACGTTATTGCGAAAGGGAATTCAATAATCAGAAACTAGCATTTCTTTTATCCATGTATAGGTACATTCCTTAATTGATAGGAGAGTCGAGGAAGTAGTTGATAAAAGACTCCAGGAAGCATTTAACAAGTGGCAGGCATCTCAGACTGCCACTTAGACAGTACATGTGGCGAACCTCTCTTCTCCTACTGCTTGTACTACAAAGGTTGGGAGTAATCCTATAGACCCACAACCTAGCACATCCTCTGTAAGTATTTTTATGGCATATATAATAGCTAGTCTGTTCAAGATGATCATATGTTTGTGTATATATGCATATGACATTCTTTACGTAAATTTGTAGGGGTTGAAGTCATGCCGACTACAAAGTGAAGGATATATCGTTGCAGATGCATCGGCTTACCCACCCCTTAAAGGGTGCATGTTTCATGGGAGTCCAGTATCATATGGCATGGTACGTGTGAGCCCGATACATATACTCGTTGGCTGGACGAATCTTGCACTGCCTCATGCACACCCAGATGCTGAAACACTTGGTGAGGCAGTAGGCGGAGTGATACTGTGGCCCGAAGCGGATGTCCTCTATATTGATATTGTATGATAAATTTTCATTACTTTAATTTGTTAGTGTATATATATATGAGTCAATTGATATGAAATTATATATACAGGTCAAAAAGACGAGATCCGCTACATCTCGGCCTCCACCTCCTCGACTACCATGTTGGCTTCCAGGGGACCTACACGCCTCGATAGGTCCTAATTGTAGGAGTGTGGCAGTATGGATCGGCGAACATAATCCAAATTGCCCTATAAATGTTACTATTCCGGAGAATGCTACAGGTAAATCATATGATAACAATCTATTTATACAAGTTTAGCATACGTATTAATGCATACGTAATAGAAGTTCTGGATACGTATTAATGCAGGTCAAATATTCGGAAACAACATATTTATACAAGATATTTTGGAGTTGTTTAGTTATGAATGGATGAACACATCTATGATAGAGCTGTGGATATGGTGAGATTAATGCATACGACAATCTGGTTTATACATCCATATACCTTATTTTATATATGGCAATCTGGTTTCTTATATATTAATGCATACTTAATACATGTTTTGCAGCCACTTATACAAGACATGTATATATTTTGGGTTTTCTCATGTGGGATTTTTGGTTCCATCTTTGATTAGTCTTGTAGATATAGACCCTTCTTCAGTTACTTCATACTGTTGTGATGCTTTTGAATATTTTGGTAAAAATAATAAGACGTTGATAATAGCTCCATTAAATGTCGAGTAAGTTTACTTTGCTTGTAATTTGAACTTAAGCAAATTACATTTTTATTGCGGATATTGAGTTATTAATTTTCTACTTTCTTACCTGTAGTGCTAAGCATTGGGAGTTATTAGTTATTGTCCCCAAGACATTCACCGTCTATTATCTAGATCCTGCGGGGAGTGAGTTGGATGTATTATATGGACATACAATTAAAAGGCCATTATTCTCGTGAGAAATATTCTATGTTTTTATATCTATTAAAATATGCAATTTAATGTGTTACATTAACATATATAGGGTTTTACAAGAGTACAAAAAAGCTGGAGGAAAGGTCCCCAGGAAAAAAAAATCTGACACTCATTTGGGAGAATGTGAAAGTAATTTCATGACTCCAATGTATATATTATTTATGTGAAATGTGCTTATTTGTATTTTTGAATATTTTGTATGTTTCAATTTATAGTGTGCTACACAAGACAATGGTTGGGCATGTGCCTACTATGTGATGTGATTTATAGACCTAATCATCAAACATGTCGTATTATAAATCGATAACATACAACATGTATTATACATAGTCTCGTTAGATAATATGAAATATATGAATCTCATTATATATTATTATAATTATGTATGTACGTAATTCTCATTGTAGGTCTTTCAAACTGAGGATTTCAACAAAGGTGCAAAGCGTTTCGATGTACATGCTCCCTATACGAGAGATGAATTAGATGCTGTAAGAGAAGATTGGGCAAAAGCCCTACAAATAGTGGGAATTTTTCAATATGATTTTGCTAACAATGATGACAATGATGAATAAAGAATAACTTTATTCTCATAATTAATTTTGTGTGAATGTGAATGAATTTTTATGAATTGTCATATGTGTGTGAAAATCATCAATACATGAATGTTTCTACATGTGTCTGAATGTGAAAAGAGATGAAATAAATGGAACTGCAGGTTGCTATTGGTTTCTATATATGTGTGATGAAAGAATAATATGAATTAAATATTCTTATACATGAGTGTGAATCACATATATATAATATTGTCTATCATGTTAATTTTGTAGGTTTGTGGCCTGTTGTTGGTTGATATCAATGGATGTCATAAAACCTGCAGTTCATAACTGAACTGCTTATTTCTCATCCTGCGACCAGCCACAGCAGGTCTGCAGACTGATAGCAAAAAAAACATAAAATAGGCGTCGATTATTTGTATAAAACTGATGACATATGGTTACAGTGTCGGTTTCCATACTAGTAACCGACGTCGATTTCCCTAATGAGGCCAGACACCACGGCCGTGCTGGTCAGCACGACTGTGGCAGCGGACCAGACATAAAATAGGCGTCGGATATTTGTATAAAACCAACGACATATGGTTACAGTGTCGGTTTCCCTACTAGTAACCGACGTCGATTTCCCTAATGAGGCCAGGAACCATGGTCGTGCTGGTCCGCACGGCCGTGGCAGCGGGTGAGATGGCATCGGTTATCACTAAACCAGATTGCGCCCTTTCTGTAGTGTGAAGGTATATGGCGTCAGTTTCTAAGCTAATAATCGACGCCTATACCCCCTGCTGGCGCGTTTTCGGTGGCGCATGAAGGGTTGTGGCATCGGTTTGAGAACCAACGCGTAACGGTTGGGCCTTTAGCGGCGCCCACATAGGTGTCACTTAAAAACCGACACTAAAGGCCTTAAATAACTGTCACTAAAGTCTGGTTATGTACTAGTGGAAAAAGGAAGAAGAAAAATCCAACATTCAGAGAAATTTAAAATGATAATGTACTTCTAGAATTATGTAGAATTCTCTAAAAAAAGTGGCATTGAAGCCCACTAATGGATGGGTTTCGTTCCCACATGAGAAAAAGTAATCAAAAAAAAGGATATTAGAAAGGTAGAAAGAGAAAAGCATAGATTTTATGCCTTAAATAATAAGATAAAGAGGGAAACTTGAAGATTATGAAAAGTATCTTTAAAACTGGTGTTTTAGTCTCCAATCTCGTCCACTTTTATATGAAGTCAATAAAAAATTTCCCTCAAAAGTTGAGATAAAAGCATTAATGGAGAGGGACATATGGAATTTTCTAGAATACCTAAAGTGAGTGGATTAATGTTAAAATACAATAAATGTCATGAAACCCTTTTCATACATGATATATATCTGGATAATTGATTCATCATATAGAATAATAGTTGTTGGATTGAGATTCAATGATGATCCAAAAATCACCTTCCTCAAGCCAAATGAGGCAAGTTAGAAATAGTGACTCAACCTTTTCCATTACTCTCCTCTCCCTCATTAATGACCGAGAAATCTTAGAAAGTATCCCATTGGCTTGGTGATGTAAACATGAACTTACCTAACCTAGGATTTGCCACCTATGAAAGGCTATCTAGGGTTTTACCAATTCATAGAGTCGGAAATACCCAACCCCAGATATATAAAAAGAGGTATGATCCCTCTACAATCTACCCAAGCATTCACGAAGATCACTCTCAACTCAACAAATGTGCCTCCACCTCTAATTGCTCTGCCCATCTCATTCTTCACCCGTGCCACTCCCTACATCTTGCTAGAGAACCCTTCGTTCGTCCCATCTACTCTTGTCACCCCCAAAGGAACTGAGACCCTCAATAAGTTTGTCGTGGATAGGAGAAGGTGATAGATACTTCAATCGACGCTCAATGAGCCAGAATCTTAGAGTAAACTCACTAGTTGACCATCTGGTTTATGAGGAAGAATTGAGCAGGGGTAGATGATGACGACTTGTAGAAAGACTAGTTTGCCCTCGACATCCCTTCACACAGTTAAGGATATATCTATCCTTTTCTTTCTTTTTCCTCCCCTGACTAAGCACCTCCATGTAGGTGCAAACCGCTGGGTGGCTCAAGTCCATTGGTCAGCCCAGCCGAGCTGGCAAAGCCAGGACCTGGGACTCATAGCCTAGATGGCGGGCTACCATTGGTCAGAATATATTTAAGTTGATAAAAATCATAGGAATTTGTAGTAAGGTTCGATAATAACATATTATATATGAAAATTGATCAAAAAATACAAATAATGCAATAAAGATAGTTTTAAGACCTAATTTTGTCTCTAGTTCGAAATGTACCTAAGTTTTCTATCTTTAAAGTGTTGAAAGGATAAAAACCCTAATTTCTTGACTTCTAGGATCATATCATGTTCAAATGACCTAAATGGATAGAGTCAGATCTTTTTGGATAAAAGAGACATCTTTGACTTAATTAAGGTTTAATAATGCATAAACCATCAAGATTTTGTGAGGTAAAAAGGCTTTAAAAATAATAATTAGGGTTTGGGAATAGAAAACTCTAATGAAACCCCAAGTTGACCCCACAATCCTATATTGAAACCCAAGTTAGACGTAATGGTAGATTTTGGATGAAAGTAGTAATGTTTGAGTGTTATATACTAATTTAAGTATGATTGCTTGCTTTCTCACATTGTACATTTATTTCTTGGACTTTTGATCTCTTCTGAGAAAGGTATGTGGTTACGCCTATGACTACCTGACTTAACTGACTTTTAGGCTTTCTCGGGATCTTTCTCAAATTGATTGAAAATTAATTTCTTTCTTGTTTATTTATTTCCTGCAATCTATAAAGCCCATATGAGTATCACAATATAAGGAAATAACTTGCTCAAGCCCATGATGTTATCTCTGATTAAATGCATGCACTAAAATTGTAGAAAGCACCCCCAGTGAGTGGATTGGCTAATAAATACTCACATAGAGTGAGTATGATATCATGAACACCCCCAGTGTGCGTGTATAGATAGAAATCACCCCCACTGAGTGGGTAGATTAAAATAATACTCCCATAGAGTGAGAATGGTAAAATTGGGTAACCCCATTGAGTGGGTATGCCATATATATTAAGGGTTGAGAAGTTAAGAAACAAAAACGTGTTCTGATATTTCATAATTGAAAATATGGTTGATTATGTTGTTGCTCATACATGTTCTTATTGTGGTTTCCCCCAGATACCTATATAGAAATATATTGATCATCATTTTGTTTCACGGATTTTCAGGTTAAAGTGTTGTTAACTCAAAATATGGGATTGTAAGAAGATGGCAGTAAGAAGAAAGGAAATTTGAATTCATATATAGAGGATTATAGTTAGTTAGAAATTCATTTGTTGCAAACTTTAGATTTACATTCCATGTAACTCCCTTGAGGAGAGGTTATCTTTATATTAAACTCTTTTCAATATTATTAAATTTCTTGATTATTATTGGTTACTTGGTAATCATGATCCTGAAATTATGATTATGGCCCTTGCCCTCTTGGTATTCCTTTTTAGGGGGATAATAGGCATAGAAAATTCCCTAATGTCTTTACAAATCAATGCCCAATAGCATATAGATACTAGCTAGGTTTCTGATTATTTTATCTAGATAGACTTATAATTTTAACATGTATACTAAGCTTAAGAGGGAGATAAACACTCACCTAAGGTGAAAAACACATGAAAAACATAGGACAAATTCTAAATTTTTAGAAATCCAACAAGGTTCTAGCTATTGAATCCATTTCTTCCTCCTCTCAACTCAAAAACTCTAGAAATGAAGACTAGGAGAGGAAGAGTGGGAAAAGAGGTAGATTTGATATCATATCAAATCAAATCAAATCAGAGGAGCGACAAAATCTTGACATGTGACAAAAGATTCACCATGAAAGTGTTGGAAATTTGGGGCAACAGATAAAGCAGTGAAAATAAATATTTAATGCATGATTTCAAAACTAGTGAGATGGTACCGACAATGATGTATCTAGCAAAGAAGGTAGCAAGAGATATACCTAGTCTTGGAGAAAGTCCAGTGACAACTCTTGCACAGTGATTTGCACTCTTCATAGGGTGCACATGAATGACTAGTTGTGACAGCCTTCTAGGGTAGCACCATGGACAGTGGTGGTGATTATCCTCCGAGCATGGTGCTGACGGCCTCCAGGCCTCTACATATTCTGTGCAGACCATCGATAACTTCACATTGCACTACCAGAGCCAACAGGAAGGAGTTGTACCTTTGAATGACAACCTACTATGGTTGATTCTCTCTCCTATGTTATCTCTCCCTTGTTCTCCCTCCCTTTAATGGGTAGGACTTGCTCGAGATCTCATGTTACTACAATTATGAGAGGACAACAATTGTTACAACTTATTATTGTGTCTCTGAAAGCCTAGACTACCCCCTTTATATAGGATGGAAGAGTCAAGGTTTCTAAATCATCTGGGAGTTGAAGCGATGATATTTAATGAATTTTCTGGATGCTTCAAATGTTAAACCGTTCGGTTCACTACTGAATCAGTTGGTTCACATGTAAAATGACTAGTTCAATGGTAGAATCAGTTAGTCCACATGTTTTCCTATTATCAATCACAATGGCTTTTAATATTTGATTAATGCACAACATGACATCAACATCAATCCTTGATCCAATCATATTGACCATTGAATTAGGTGGTGCATAAGTTGAACCAATCATTTCAGACCTTGAACTGGTCAGTTCAACAACTGAACCAGGTGGTTTATATCCCAATTCAGGAAATGTTCAACCAATGTAGTTTAAATTGACCTGATACTTGAATCGATTGGTTCAACACATGAACTGGTTGGTTCATAGATTAGTAAGTAAAATTTTAGTCATTGTGGTTTAAATTGAATACCTAAACCCTTTAGTAATCAAGTTAAACATCATTCATGAATAGAATCCTATCCAAGTGCATCTTGTGTGTGACTGTATAGGTCCCAAGTTACGTTGGCAGTGAATGTTCATAACCAACTTATGACCTCACAAGCAATGAGTGGTATCTAGAAACACATCACTGCTACCCAAGTAATTGGAAAACTGGGAGAATAATTTCAACCGACAATCAATGATTAATATTACAATGATTGTATAAGTTCCTTTGTCTCTAATATCCATATTGAACTCGAGGCATGGAATTGTCATTCACTCAACGTTCAATCCATATTACTCGAACTAGAGAATACTATCTGAGATGCGTGTGATCTCACATGAGTAAGGCCATATGTTTCTCATTCTTGGTTATCCATTGGCTAGGATATCAATCTCTTATAAGAGGGACAAATCCCATCTACATCACTACACTCAATTGTCATGTGTCACAATGCACTCAAGCATCACCTTTATGGAAACCCTTATTCAAGGTGATGTTGGATGATGTTAAAAAGATCAAATGACATGTGATGACTATATTGACTTCAGGTCTAAGAACCGCAATCACCACCATCACTATGAGAGATGATTCTGATAGCCATTCCATGGTCTCCATGTATCACTCTCAAGGTGGATCTGTACGGTACATTGTTTTCTAACATTTACTTATGTGTTTGACTTGATATCACATATCACGGCTAATGAGACTCTATCATCAATCAACAGACATTCTACTATTATGTATTATTATTGTCTATTTTTCTTCCTTAGTGATAACTAACCAGGGACCCAACAAGAATGCATGTATACTTATCAAACATATGATCTCATTGTTCAGGACCTCAACCTGAAGACATATGTTAGTGAGTAACATCATTCTTTAGACATCTATTATATTAGTACCATCATCTCATGATTGAGACAAACATAATAGACAAAATTACCTTTTCATTATCAAATCAAGTTTCCAATTCCCCATTGTAATCATCATATGATTGGCTCTATGGGAAAACATACCAATAGAAAAACTATGCAAATAAGCTAAACTTACTTGATTTCATCATTCTGAAATGGTGAAACTTTAGATCAACAATTCAGCTACTTTCCTATCTCAAACCCTAACTCTCCCTATCTCTCTCTCTAGAATTTCATTTCTCTAGAATGAATCACAAAATATGAGGGCTCTTTGGGTGATAGGTTTCTCATATAGATAAATTAAGGTGCTTGGGTCAATTGAAAATTGACCCACCTTTACACTTTCTTAATTTCAATAGATTTTTTTTTCATACAAATGTTACTGAAGATTGTGTACTTGTGTAAAGAGTGAGACTCGAAAGGGGATCCACTCAAATGATATAATAAAAGAGCCATGTAATAATAAAGTAGCAGAAACAAAATTATTACAAAGTTACTTCATGATTCATTTATGCAATTGTTCCTCACCATAATATCTGATTTTACAAAAACTTGAACTAAATACAACTAAAGCCAGTACAGAGGGTAACGTAGCAATTCCAAGCTATCCTTAAGTCCATGTCATGTTGGTGATCTTTTTAAGCTCTTGTCTTTCAATGTACCTAAACCTGGGTGGAAGGGAACATCACCCAAAACATAGGAAACAACATAGAGGTCAGCAAAGGCTGAGTATGTACACATAATGAACTTTGGACATTATATTGGGGTAAAAGTGCCAAAAAGAGATGTTCCCCCAAGAAGGGGTCTATTTACAATTAGGTAAGTTCAAAAGAATAATGACAAGAGAAATGAGGCGTATAAAAATCCAGATTACAAGCATGATAATAAAAGTATCTTGCCATAACAATTTACCATCAATCTCAATATAAAATAATAAATGTTTGCATGCATAATAATGTAGACTAAATATACCTAAAACAAGGCCCTAACACCATAGGATCATGACCTAAAACAAATAAGGGTGGAAACGCACACCCCGGGCAGAAACACACACCCTATATAAGTATGGTTGTACATAAGTACCACTATTCTAGATATTCTAGTCAAACATGTAGCATGCATAAAATAGAGAGGCAAGACTAGCATTTTAGTCACATTCTCATAAAAAGACAATCATCGCAAGTGGGATCCAAGAACCCATATAAACAAGGTAGTCCAAAACTACATGGATATAATGAGTCAACATCAAGAGATATAAATGTCCATGAAATTAGATTTCATCAAGACTAGCAGTTCAAGAGATGCCTCATTAAAAGAAAGTAGGTTTTAGTCAAATAATGCCCAAAATAAAATAGGAGATGTGCATACCTAATTTTCATGGCAAGTGGTTAAATCAATGGGTATACTTTATCCCTGAAGTCAAGTATTCATCCTAGGAACATATTATGTTGTTAGTCAAACCAAAACTAACATGTCCATACATTCCTATTATATATTTTCATGTTGTTCTTATTCTGGTCCCAACCTAATGACATTTTATGATTTTTAAGTGAACATATGATCCACTAGATATGTAATTTAGTTCTAAGGTTCATCTTTTGTCACATAACTCTAGATATGTTTAAGTTGCATATTTATATGGTTAATAATATGAATTCATTCAATTCAAGTCTTGTAATTCATTTCTCTCTTTATATCATAAATCTTAATTTGGTCAAATAGGTCAAAGATGTGCTAAATGAGATAGTATTAAATCAAAATACCCTAATTAGGGGAGTCTAGGGTTTAAACCCAACACATTCATATATTAGTTTACTTTTCTCAACATAAAGTAACCCATACATATACTTATTAAATTAACCTTCCTTATTCTTTCTATCATATGTCAATTTATTCAAATTGGACCATTCTAGTTAAAAGCATTACTCAAATCCCTACAAATACCTATTCATCGTCAAATATATCTATGTGCATTTGGGGGGCTTGTTTCTCAAAAGCTATTGAGGGTTTTGAATGTAGTTCAGAAAATTAGTAAGATTACATATTATACCTAAATAATTGTAATCCAAGACATATATGTAAGCACACTAATAATTAGGGTATTCGATCAAAATATATAGTTTCCTAATTTGGTATAACTACTAATAAAGTTCAATCATTAGGCTTACATGAATTGAATATACATATATGCATATTTTTGTTACACATACACCAACATTTTTATTTAATTTTTATTTTTAGGGAAGCCAGACAATACTTTTATTCATCATGCTCGTCTTCTGCATGCAAAACGGGGGTAAAATTACAAACCGACTCTATGAATTTGGTAGTAAATATGGTAGTACTACTACCATTACAGACTTCACCCTCACATTTCTCAAGCACCCAATCAGGGGGTCGAGTGTAGTGAATGGTGCCATGTTTGTTTTTAAAATGGAATTTTGCTAAGGAATCAGCCAAACGATTGCCTTCTCTTCTACAATATCTGATAATCGTCGGGTCAGGGATGAGCTGTTGTATCTCCCAAATTAAGTTGGCATAGTGAGGATTCATAGTATGCTCCTGTTCTATAATCTTGACCGCCTGAAGATAGTCCGTTTCAATCTCAACATTGCTATTGTTGTAGGTCTTGGCCAAGCGAGCAGCTACGATGATGGCTTTGAGTTTAGCCTGAAGGGGGCAGTCTGCGTTGATGGATTTTCCAAATCCCCCATGCCATGCATGAGTATGGTCTCGGGAAATAACAACTACCACGCCTTTCCTCCTCTTGAACAAAGCATCAATATTAATCTTAATGTTGTTTGTCACCGGAGGAAGCCATGTATCCTCATGGTTATTCGCACTGGCCATCTCAGTCCAGTGCCAAGATTCCATGCTAAGGTTGGCCTCCTTCCTTATCAGGTACACTTGCTGCTCAGTGGGGCAGTTGATCCCTTCAAAGATGAAGTGGTTGTGCTGCTTCCAAATGCTCTAACAGGTAATCAGAAAAGTTGTCTGATGTGTATTATTGAATCTGAGATTCAAGTTAATCCACACTTCCCAGTAGGATACACTCTAGAACTCTGTGGGGATAAGGGATGCAGATAACACTGACTACCATATAGCTTTTGACTGAAGACAATCCCGAATGGCATGGAGGTTTGTTTCCTCCTCCTGGTTACTCCTAGTACAGGTGATGATTGTAGTCATACGTTTCTTATCTCTCATCACATTAGTAAGGATAGCATTATTAGTAGCTAGCCACATGAACATCTTGACCCTTGCAGCTACTTTAGCTTCCCAGATTAAGGACCATTGACCTTGCCTTCGAACCTCTTTACCCTGGCGGATGGCCGAGTAGGCAGACTTGGTAGAGTACAGTCCGTTGTCAGTTATCCTACAAACTCTAATGTCCTTTACATTATGTTGGGAAGGTATTTCAATCTTCTTAATCTGAGCAATAATGTGTTTTATGCACCAGATTTTCAGGAAGTCTAATTCACATTTACTGTCAAGATTAACAAGGCTACTGACTTTTATGTCCATGAGGTCATCCGGGACCGGTTGCAGAACTTCGTCCTTGATAAAGGGACCCTTCGGTAGCCAACGATCCTCCCACACATTAATCGACTCTCTACTAAGCGGCAATAAGTAGGAATTGTCTTCTATAAAGTGTTTGGATTGAACTACAAACTTCGCTAGTCTCGACCAGTTGGAGCAGCTATTGCTGTCTTTGTTCACAACTTTTTCTGCCATGGTTGCACACCATAGAGATAGACGTTTATTGAGAACATCCCAGCTATTCTTCATAAGTAAAGTTGTGTTCCAATCACACATACTTTTGAGGCTGAGGCCGCCGTGTTTCTTCTTGCTAGGATCCTATCCCAGGATAGGAGGTGTATCCCTTTTCTATTGCCACCTCCACTCCACATGAAATTATGAACATTGCTATCTATTATATCACATAGCCTCAAAGGGAGTTTTGCAGTTTGCATAATGTAGGTGGGAATAGTCATTAAGGTATTTTTTTACCAAAAAAACTCGACCTGCAAGAGAAAGGGTCCTCACAACCCAAGAGTTAACTCTGCTAGTGACTTTGTCCAGAAATTCACTATAAGTAGATTTTGTCACTCTAGAGTGTATAATGGGGACACCAAGGTACTTGCCCAGGTTTTCAATTTTCTCAAGGCCACTCAACCTACAAATATGATCAGCCTCAGCTCTCCACACACTTCTGGAAAAGAACACCCGTGTTTCCTCCATGGAAATGGAATGCCTCGATGCTTTCTCAAATTTTTTAAAACGGTTCAGGATAGTTGATATGTTCTTCACGTCTGCCTTAGAAAACATGACAATGTCATCTGAAAAGCACATGTGGGCAATGCGCGGACCTCCTCTACCCATATGGATAGGGTGCCACTCTCGGTTGTCGATGCACTCCTAGATCATCTGACTAAGCCGCTCCAAGCAAAGAACAAATAGATACGGGCTAAGAGGGTCGCCCTGCCTGAGGCTGCGTGCTGGTTCAAAAGGGACTGAGTTTTTTCCATTCCAAGTTATGGTGTACGTGCCTCTAGAAATGAAGATATGATAAAGTTAATAATATTTCTCAGCAGACAGGTTCATTCTAGAGTATCTCTCATGAATCCCCAGTCCATTTTGTCATAAACCTTCGACAGATCGATCTTTATGGCCATTGTCTTTCCAGCCGTCTTCCTATTCATGGAGTGAATTATTTCCTGGACCGCCATGATGTTGTCCCTTATTCTACGACTAGGTATGAAGGCACTCTGAGCAAGACTCACCCACCGTGCAATCCATGGCTTGAGTCTTTCCACTAACACCTTAGACGATAGTTTGAGAATAGAATTATTAAGAGATATGGGTCTAAAGTGACTACTGACCTATGGTCTAGGGAACTTTGGAATAAGAATGATAGTCGAGTCACAGGTGTTGGTTTCCAGCATCCCTCTTCTGAGAGCATGATTAATATATTTCACAACATAAGATTTTAGAACCGGCCAATTGTTCTTCAAGAAATGGTAAGAGGCACCGCCGTCAGGGCCAACAGCTTCAAACGGGTCAAGACTACCCACAATCTGGGTTACTTCAGTGTCGCTAACCTCTGCTTGTAGCATCTGACACTGGGTTTTAGACAAAGGTTCGAAAGTAGTAGAGACGCTGCACATTGCATTGGGGTCGGCACTGCTAGGTGAAGTGAACATGTTAATAAAGTGATCGCTTACTACTTTGAAGATCTCGTCCGGGAAAAATTCCCAAACACCCTCAGGATGTTTGATTAAGTTAACCGTATTGATCCTTTTTCTTTGGTTTAGAAATTCCTGGTAGAACTTAATGTTGTTATCTCCTTCCTTCAGCCAGTTCACGTGGCACTTGTGCGTCCAATCCTCCTCCTTCTTTTGTAGTAAGGCATTCAACTCAAATTGCATATCAGTGCACATTCAGTCCAAGATGCTATCGTAGCCCTTGGCCAAATATGATTGTTACCTATCGATATTCCAGAGAAGTCAGTCTTTGCTTGCTCTCCGGTCCTTCTGCATCTTATTATCCCAGTGCATCAAGTTGTATTTAGCCTTCCCGAGAGCCTCATGAAACTGAAGAGTACTATCCCAGGCCGATTGGAGGCAATCAGTAAACGATTCTTCTCTGTTCTAAGAGGCCTTGGTGATGAAGAATTTCAGGAGTCTATCCTGATTTTGCCTTCTAATGAGAATGGGGCAGTGATCGGACTCATTCCTGGGCAGGTGGGTATCTGTGGTCTCAAGAAATGAATCGAGAAATTTCAGATTAGCTACATCCCTGTCTAGGTGGCTTTGTTTCAGGCTTGCCTATAGGTGAACCTCTGCCCCGAGAAGCCCAGGTCAGAGAGTGCAGCTTCGAACAAGGTGTCAGCAAACAACATAGAGTCTCGGTGACTTTCAGATTCAAACCCGCTCCTTTCTCCTGGTGAGATTGTAGAGTTGAAATCGCTTGCCATTAACTAGGGCTCACTAATACGGCTTCCCATGTCTTAGATATGACTCCAAAGGAGTTGTCTCACTTGGGATCGAGGGTGAGCATATACAAAAGTAGTGACATACGCTTTATCTACTCTACAAGTGATAATCTGTCTGTGAGTCAGATGATCTCTACCTGGCATATGGCAGTGTTCCAACATACCCAGATGCCTCCCGAGAAGCCATGGGCTTTAGATCTGTGGGAGTTGGAGAAACCAAGACATTTGATTGCCCTGACAGCATTCTCTCCACTAATTCTTGGTTTGAGGATGACACTAAGAGCGGGTTTATGGAGGGAGATAAGCTCCTTGAGAATTCTGATAGTATTCGACTTGCAAATTCCCTTCACATTCCAGCAAAGGATGCTAACCATTAATATTGGTTGAGTGGGAGGAGGGGTCGACGTCTGCTATCGACAAGTTTTCCTTATCAACTACATCTTTCAACACCTCTAATATTGCCTCTATGGTGGAGTTATTCCAGTTCCTAGGACTTCTACAACGGTCTGGGATTGGTATTGTCTTACATGTTCTTTTCATTTTAGTTTCACTCCCATTGAAGCTTTTGTTGTTAGAGCTGGTTTCTATAGTGTTGTGTTTCCTTGAATGCCCACTCTATTTTAGAACTGCAGTAGCCTCAGTCTCCACTATACTACTAGAAATTGGTTGGGCTGTGTTAGCATCGACTCCTTGAATGACCTCATTAACCCCCAGATCCACCATGGTAGTTGGTTGTATTGTGCAACCCGTTATTGTTGTTTTGAGTAATCTGCTTATTGGAAATGTCTTCCAAGGCATTCCTTTTCTGGTCTGGCATTTCCAAATGGGGAGTAGTTTTCTTCTTCTTCCAACATTTGTATTCATACAACTATTATTAATTAAATTGTCACATGATAAGATTCATTTTTGTAATCATGTCTTACACCATAAATAACTTTGATTACTATGGTTATTAGGAATCTAAGCCTATATAATCCATTGTCTTCCTGGTTGTAGTATTAGTACATTGTATATGTGTGTATACCAACAAAATAGAATAGCATATAATGGATTGACTTATTCAATGTGTTGTATCATTATCTTGTTAACTGATTTATTAACAATTGAAATGCAAGAATGAAGAGATTCTAACCTGTGGAAATATGGAGACATTCCAGATCATTGTAAGGATATGGGTGGCTCACATTCTTCATCTTTTTTCCCTTAATAAAATAGGAATAAAACCGGGTCAACTGCAATGGGTTGATTATGGTGGCATTATTGTTCTTCAGATTAAGGATCGTGGTGAAGAAAGATTTTGTTTGGCCAGAAGCTATGTAGATTAGTCCTAGGCATGATGTACAATAATAGGGCATATTAGGAGTGGGGAAACAAGGGCCTAGGATGATGAGGGGTAAGGAGGAGGGATGGCAGTGGAATTTCAATGGTGGCGGAAGCCCTGTTGGCATGGTGGTTGATGGAAAGCCATTGTTTCTTGCGGCTAGGATCTATTGGCATGACCACAATGGGGAGGAAGAAGGAAGATGAAGAAGAATAGGAGGTGGTAGTGCAAATCGATGAGGGAGGTGGCGTCATTCTCTATGATTGTAGGTGGCGTCGTCCTACAGTTTGATTGTTGGGCATTGGGTGATGAAGAGATAGCAACGTCTAGGATTGTTGGTGTGACTGAGGGCTAGGAGGGAGAAGAAAGGAGAATGGGTCTTATCAATCTGAGTTGTAGGTGGGTGGTGGGCTACTTGAATTGTCGCTGCAATTGCCACCTTGCAGCCAAGGGATTGTAGGTTTCGAGATGAAAGATGCAAATGATTCGGCAGTAGTGACCCAACAGAGTGATGTTGGTAGACCTAGCATTGAATACGGTAAAGCATTGTTGTGCCTGATCAACTAGAAGCCTCCACTTGTGACTATCAACATGGATGGTGACATCTATTATAGGTTTTCAGCTTTGACAACTCTCGTATATGCAAGTTTGCGGTGGGGATGTAGCACCATCACCGTTGGCATATCAGGTGGACTGAGGATGAGGATAGGAGACTTCTCAGGTTTGTAGAAGGCTCAATGAAGGAATGAGGAAAAAGGAGAGAAGAGGGTAGGTTGATGGACGATAAATAAGAGAGGGGGTAGCGAGGAGGAGAAATAGGATAAGGATAACATGGTGTGACAGTCGCGGACGCATTGATCACATCAAAATGCGGGGAGAGAAGAGGTGGAGGAGGAAAACAGAAGATGAGAGAATCACAACATTTGTTTCTCAGAGTTGGGTCTATGGGAGGGATACAACAGAAGGAAGGGGTTTGTAGGGAAGAATTACATGAAGTAAATTAATGTGATAATAAACCAAATTGACTAAATGGTAACCCAATATAGTGTATTATTTCATTAATCAAGTTGGGGTAAATTTAGTGTCTAATTGGCTTGAATAATTATGAATACTAAGATCATCAAGGTTAAATATATCAATGAAGTTGTTAAAGTGGGTCTTGTGTATTTTTTTTATAAATGGTCATGCAATTCTATTAAAATTCAAAATGCTACAAATATGTAGGCTAGCTTCTGCATGAGATCATGTTTGTTACAAACTAAAGCTACGGATATGATGAGATAAAAACTGCGATGAAGAAAACAAATGTTGCATGGGGAGGCATCCCTTAGACAAGCCTCTAAATGATGAAAATCATGAGCTAAGAAGACTAAAAACAAACACCTACTGGTCTAGCCGAAACGCTCTATCATGAGCTAAGGAGACTAAAAACAAGCATCTACTGGTCTAGCTGAAGCGCTCTATCAGAAATCCAATTCTTCCAAACTCTCCTCCAGGGTGTAGAAGACATCTCCTACTGTTGCATTGTTTTCCGAGCTTTCTTCTACTGGAGTCATCCTAGATGACGTCAACGCCTGTCCTGCAAGTATGTTGAATAGCAAGATCATAAGTTATCTTTAATAAAATAATATGAAGTAGATTTTTGGCATTATTAAATATTCTATGATTTCTTTCATCCAAATACTCCATAAGATGGTGATAATGATGTCTTCTGGGTAGAAATTGCTACTCTGTGCAGATGTTTTATATTGAAAGGTATAGCTATAAGATTTTGATTATCAGATCAAAAATTAAGAAAGTTTTTTATGACAAGTTTTGAGATGGGACAATTTTTGAAGATATGTTCTGTTGTTTCTAAATCGGCTAGGCAGAGATAGCATCTGGAGGGCCCAACAAATCCTTGCTTAGTAATGTTCTGTTCGGTGAGAAACTTGTTGTTTTGTAGGAGCCAGAAAAAAAAATTGTGCTTCTGAGACCATTTGTTTTTCCATGTGAGGGAGTAATCGGGGATCTTATTTTTTGTGTTGAATTCCGACTCATGAATGATGTTGTTTATTTCTGAATTTTCTAGGTTTGTGAGAATGATCCACTTGAGTGCATTTGTTTTTTTGTTGGTGAGGAGACTGAGGGCTTTGGCCATAGCAATAGAAGATAATTTTTTTGGTATAGACCATTGTGGATGCAGATTTTTGATAGTATTTTGATGGAACCAAGGGTCTTTCCAGAAGTTTATGTTGCAGTGGGCATGTGGAGGGGTATGAATGATGTTCCTGATCAGGGGGATGTGTTTGTTTATGTATTTCCAGAGAGGAGAAGCAATGTGTTTCGTGGTTTTAAGCCATGGTGGGATTTTTATGTAGTATTTATACTGGATGAGGTCACTCCAGATCTTGTTTTTATTGTTTGCCAAGGTGTTGATGATCTTAATCACTAGGAATAGAGTGTGAGTTTCAAGGTCTATGATGCCTTGTCCTCCAAAGCCCGTGAGATCTGAGTTGGTGTTCCAGTTGACCAGGTGGAAATGTTCACTTTTGGTATGTGAGTATTTTTTATTATTCCAAAGAAAGCTCCTCCTGATTTTGTCAATGATATTTTTTTATTTTGGTAGGCAAGGGGATGAAGCTAAGGTAATGTGTTGTGATGGGGGTAATTACACTATTCAGGAGAGTTAGGTGACCGACAAGATTCAGGAAGTTATTTGTGCATGAGTTTAATTTTGTGTTGATCTTGCCTATAATGGGAATCCATGTAGAATGAGTTATGTTTAGAGGGGTGATTGGTAATCCACGATAGTTGATCGGGAACTCTTCATGCTTGCATTTGAGGAGGGTTTATATTTGTTGATGATGTGATGATCAGTGTGAACACCAAAGAGGGTGGAAGGGAACATCACCCAGAACATAGGAAACAACATAGAGGTCAGCAAAGGATGAGTATGTACACATAATAAACTTTGGACATTATATTGGGGTAAAAGTGCCAAAAAGAGATGTTCCCACAAGAAGGGGTCTATTTGCAACTAGGTAAGTTAAAAAAATAATGACAAGAGAAATGAGGCGTATAAAAATCCATATTACAAGCATGATAATAAAAGTATCTTGCCATAACAGTTTACCATCAATATCAATATAAAATAATAAATGTTTGCATGCATAATAATGTAGACTAAATATACCTAAAACAAGGCCCTAACACCATAGGATCATGACCTAAAACAAATAAGGGTGGAAACGCACACCCCGGGAAGAAACACACACCCTATATAAGTATGGTTGTACATAAGTACCACTATTCTAGATATTCTAGTCAAACAAGTAGCATGCATAAAATAGAGAGGCAAGACTAGAATTTTAGTCACATTCTCATAAAAAGACAATCATCGCAAGTGGGATCCAAGAACCCATATAAACAAGGTAGTCCAAAAACTACATGGATATAATGAGTCAACATCAAGAGATATAAATGTCCAAGAAATTAGATTTCATCAAGAATAGCAGTTCAAGAGATGCCTCATTAAAAGAAAGTAGGTTTTAGTCAAATAATGCCCAAAATAAAATAGGAGATGTGCATACCTAATTTTCATGGCAAGTGGTTAAATCAATGGGTATACTTTATCCCTGAAGTCAAGTATTCATCCTAGGAACATATTATGTTGTTAGTCAAACCAAAACTAACATGTCCATACATTCCTATTATATATTTTCATGTTGTTCTTATTCTGGTCCCAACCTAATGACATTTTATGATTTTTAATTGAACATATGATCCACTAGATATGTAATTTAGTTCTAAGGTTCATCTTTTGTCACATAACTCTAGATATGTTTAAGTTGCATATTTATATGGTTAATAATATGAATTCATTCAATTCAAGTCTTGTAATTCATTTCTCTCTTTATATCATAAATCTTAATTTGGTCAAATAGGTCAAAGATGTGCTAAATGAGATAGTATTAAATCAAAATACCCTAATTAGGGGAGTCTAGGGTTTAAACCCAACACACTCATATATTAGTTTACTTTTCTCAAGATAAAGTAACCCATACATATACTTATTAAATTAACCTTCCTTATTCTTTCTATCATATGTCAATTTATTCAAATTGGACCAATCTAGTTAAAAGCATTACTCAAATCCCTACAAATACCTATTCATCGTCAAATATATCTATGTGCATTTGGGGGGCTTGTTTCTCAAAAGCTATTGAGGGTTTTGAATGTAGTTCAGAAAATTAGTAAGATTACATATTATACCTAAATAATTGTAATCCAAGACATATATGTAAGCACACTAATAATTAGGGTATTCGATCAAAATATATAGTTTCCTAATTTGGTATAACTACTAATAAAGTTCAATCATTAGGCTTACATGAATTGAATATACATATATGCATATTTTTGTTACACATACACCAACATTTTTATTTAATTTTTATTTTTAGGGAAGCCAGACAATACTGTTATTCATCATGCTCGTCTTCTGCATGCAAAACGGGGGTAAAATTACAAACCGACTCTATGAATTTGGTAGTAAATATGGTAGTACTACTACCATTACAGACATCACCCTCACATTTCTCAAGCACCCAATCAGGGGGTCGAGTGTAGTGAATGGTGCCATGTTTGTTTTTAAAATGGAATTTTGCTAAGGAATCAGCCAAACGATTGCCTTCTCTTCTACAATATCTGATAATCGTCGGGTCAGGGATGAGCTGTTGTATCTCCCAAATTAAGTTGGCATAGTGAGGATTCATAGTATGCTCCTGTTCTATAATCTTGACCGCCTGAAGATAGTCCGTTTCAATCCCAACATTGCTATTGTTGTAGGTCTTGGCCAAGCGAGCAGCTACGATGATGGCTTTGAGTTTAGCCTGAAGGGGGCAGTCTGCGTTGATGGATTGTCCAAATCCCCCACGCCATGCATGAGTATGGTCTCGGGCAATAACAACTACCACGCCTTTCCTCCTCTTGAACAAAGCATCAATATTAATCTTAATGTTGTTTGTCACCGGAGGAAGCCATGTATCCTCATGGTTATTCGCGTTGGCCATCTCAGTCCGGTGCCAAGATTCCATGCTAAGGTTGGCCTCCTTCCTTATCAGGTACACTTGCTGCTCAGTGGGGCAGTTGATCCCTTCAAAGATGAAGTGGTTGTGCTGCTTCCAAATGCTCTAACAGGTAATCAGAAAAGTTGTCTGATGTGTATTATTGAATCTGAGATTCAAGTTAATCCACACTTCCCAGTAGGATACACTCTAGAACTCTGTGGGGATAAGGGATGCAGATAACACCGACTACCATATAGCTTTTGACTGAAGACAATCTCGAATGGCATGGAGGTTTGTTTCCTCCTCCTGGTTACTCCTAGTACAGGTGATGATTGTAGTCATACGTTTCTTATCTCTCATCACATTAGTAAGGATAGCATTATTAGTAGCTAGCCACATTAACATCTTGACCCTTGCAGCTACTTTAGCTTCCCAGATTAAGGACCATTGACCTTGCCTTCGAACCTCTTTACCCTGGCGGATGGCCGAGTAGGCAGACTTGGTAGAGTACAGTCCGTTGTCAGTTATCCTACAAACTCTAATGTCCTTTACATTATGTTGGGAAGGTATTTCAATCTTCTTAATCTGAGCAATAATGTGTTTTATGCACCAGATTTTCAGGAAGTCTAATTCACATTTACTGTCAAGATTAACAAGGCTACTGACTTTTATGTCCATGAGGTCATCCGGGACCGGTTGCAGAACTTCATCCTTGATAAAGGGACCCTTCGGTAGCCAACGATCCTCCCACACATTAATCGACTCTCTGCTAAGCGGCAATAAGTAGGAATTGTCTTCTATAAAGTGTTTGGATTGAACTACAAACTTCGCTAGTCTCGACCAGTTGGAGCAGCTATTGCTGTCTTTGTTCACAACTTTTTCTGCCATGGTTGCACACCATAGAGATAGACATTTATTGAGAACATCCCAGCTATTCTTCATAAGTAAAGTTGTGTTCCAATCACACATACTTTTGAGGCTGAGGCCGCCGTGTTTCTTCTTGCTAGGATCCTATCCCAGGATAGGAGGAGTATCCCTTTTCTATTGCCACCTCCACTCCACAAGAAATTATGAACATTGCTATCTATTATATCACATAGCCTAAAAGGGAGTTTTGCAGTTTGCATAATGTAGGTGGGAATAGTCATTAAGGTATTTTTTTACCAAGAAAACTCGACCTGCAAGAGAAAGGGTCCTCACAACCCAAGAGTTAACTCTGCTAGTGACTTTGTCCAGAAATTCACTATAAGTAGATTTTGTCACTCTAGAGTGTATAATGGGGACACCAAGGTACTTGCCCAGGTTTTCAATTTTCTCAAGGCCACTCAACCTACAAATATGATCAGCCTCAGCTCTCCGCACACTTCTGGAAAAGAACACCCGTGTTTCCTCCATGGAAATGGAATGCCTCGATGCTTTCTCAAATTTTTTAAAACGGTTCAGGATAGTTGATATGTTCTTCACGTCTGCCTTAGAAAACATGACAATGTCATCTGAAAAGCACATGTGGGAAATGCGCGGACCTCCTCTACCCATCTGGATAGGGTGCCACTCTCGGTTGTCGATGCACTCCTAGATCATCTGACTAAGCCGCTCCAAGCAAAGAACAAATAGATACGGGCTAAGAGGGTCGCCCTGCCTGAGGCTGCGTGCTGGTTCAAAAGGGACTGAGTTTTTTTCATTCCAATTTATGGTGTACGTGCCTCTAGAAATGAAGATATGATAAAGTTAATAATATTTCTCAGCAGACAGGTTCATTCTAGAGTATCTCTCATGAATCCCCAGTCCATTTTGTCATAAACCTTCGACAGATCGATCTTTATGGCCATTGTCTTTGCAGTCGTCTTCCTGTTCATGGAGTGAATTATTTCCTGGACCGCCATGATGTTGTCCCTTATTCTACGACTAGGTATGAAGGCACTCTGAGCAAGACTCACCCACCGTGCAATACATGGCTTGAGTCTTTCCACTAACACCTTAGACGATAGTTTGAGAATAGAATTATTAAGAGAGATGGGTCTAAAGTGACTACTGACCTATGGTCTAGGGCACTTTGGAATAAGAATGATAGTCGAGTCACAGGTGTTGGTTTCCAGCATCCCTCTTCTGAGAGCATGATTAATATATTTCACAACAGAAGATTTTAGAACCGGCCAGTTGTTCTTCAAGAAATGTTAAGAGGCACCGCCGTCAGGGCCAACAGCTTCAAACGGGTCAAGACTACCCACAATCTGGGTTACTTCAGTGTCGCTAACCTCTGCTTGTAGCATCTGACACTGGGTTTTAGACAAAGGTTCGAAAGTAGTAGAGACGCTGCACATTGCATTGGGGTCGGCACTGCTAGGTGAAGTGAACATGTTAATAAAGTGATCGCTTACTACTTTGAAGATCTCGTCCGGGAAAAATTCCCAAACACCCTCAGGATGTTTGATTAAGTTAACCGTATTGATCCTTTTTCTTTGGTTTAGAAATTCCTGGTAGAACTTAATGTTGTTATCTCCTTGCTTCAGCCAGTTCACGTGGCACTTGTGCGTCCAATCCTCCTCCTTCTTTTGTAGTAAGGCATTCAACTCAAATTGCATATCAGTGCACATTCAGTCCAAGATGCTATCGTAGCCCTTGGCCAAATATGATTGTTACCTATCGATATTCCGGAGAAGTCAGTCTTTGCTTGCTCTCCGGTCCTTCTGCATCTTATTATCCCAGTGCATCAAGTTGTATTTAGCCTTCCCGAGAGCCTCATGAAACTGAAGAGTACTATCCCAGGCCGATTGGAGGCAATCAGTAAACGATTCTTCTCTGTTCTAAGAGGCCTTGGTGATGAAGAATTTCAGGAGTCTATCCTGATTTTGCCTTCTAATGAGAATGGGGCAGTGATCGGACTCATTCCTGGGCAGGTGGGTATCTGTGGACTCAAGAAATGAATCGATAAATTTCAGATTAGCTACATCCCTGTCTAGGTGGCTTTGTTTCAGGCCTTGCCTATAGGTGAACCTCTGCCCCGAGAAGCCCAGGTCAGAGAGTGCAGCTTCGAACAAGGTGTCAGCAAACAACATAGAGTCTCGGTGACTTTCAGATTCAAACCCGCTCCTTTCTCCTGGTGAGATTGTAGAGTTGAAATCGCTTGCCATTAACTAGGGCTCACTAATACGGCTTCCCATGTCTTAGATATGACTCCAAAGGAGTTGTCTCACTTGGGATCGAGGGTGAGCATATACAAAAGTAGTGAGATACGCTTTATCTACTCTACAAGTGATAATCTGTCTGTGAGTCAGATGATCTCTACCTGGCATATGGTAGTGTTCCAACATACCCAGATGCCTCCTGAGAAGCCATGGGCTTTAGATCTGTGGGAGTTGGAGAAACCAAGACATTTGATTGCCCTGACAACATTCTCTCCACTAATTCTTGGTTTGAGGATGACACTAAGAGCGGGTTTATGGAGGGAGATAAGTCCTTGAGAATTCTGATAGTATTCGACTTGCAAATTCCCTTCACATTCCAGCAAAGGATTCTAACCATTAATATTGGTTGAGTGGGAGGAGGGGTCGACGTCTGCTGTCGACAAGTTTTCCTTATCAACTACATCTTTCAACACCTCTAATATTGCCTCTATGGTGGAGTTATTCCAGTTCCTAGGACTTCTACGACGGTCTGGGATTGGTATTGGCTTACATGTTCTTTTCATTTTAGTTTCACTCCCATTGAAGCTTTTGTTGTTAGAGCTGGTTTCTATAGTGTTGTGTTTCCTTGAATGCCCACTCTATTTTAGAACTGCAGTAGCCTCAGTCTCCACTATACTACTAGAACTTGGTTGGGATGTGTTAGCATCGACTCCTTGAATGACCTCATTAACCCCCGGATCCACCATGGTAGTTGGTTGTATTGTGCAACCCGTTATTGTTGTTTTGAATAATCTGCTTATTGGAAATGTCTTCCAAGGCATTCCTTTTCTGGTCTGCCATTTCCAAATGGGGAGTAGTTTTCTTCTTCTTCCAACATTTGTATTCATACAACTATTATTAATTAAATTGTCACATGATAAGATTCATTTTTGTAATCATGTCTTACACCATAAATAACTTTGATTACTATGGTTATTAGGAATCTAAGCCTATATAATCCATTGTCTTCCTGGTTGTAGTATTAGTACATTGTATATGTGTGTATACCAACAAAATAGAATAGCATATAATGGATTGACTTATTCAATGTGTTGTATCATTATCTTGTTAACTGATTTATTAACAATTGAAATGCAAGAATGAAGAGATTCTAACCTGTGGAAAGATGGAGACATTCCAGATCATTGTAAGGATATGGGTGGCTCACATTCTTCATCTTTTTTCCCTTAATAAAATAGGAATAAAACCGGGTCAACTGCAATGGGTTGATTATGGTGGCATTATTGTTCTTCAGATTAAGGATCGTGGTGAAGAAAGATTTTGTTTGGCCAGAAGCTATGTAGATTAGTCCTAGGCATGCTGTACAATAATAGGGCATATTAGGAGTGGGGAAACAAGGGCCTAGGATGATGAGGGGTAAGGAGGAGGGATGGCAGTGGAATTTCAATGGTGGCGGAAGCCCTGTTGGCATGGTGGTTGATGGAAAGCCATTGTTTCTTGCGGCTAGGATCTATTGGCATGACCACAATGGGGAGGAAGAAGGAAGATGAAGAAGAATAGGAGGTGGTAGTGCAAATCTATGAGGGAGGTGGCGTCATTCTCTATGATTGTAGGTGGCGTCGTCCTACAGTTTGATTGTTGGGCATTGGGTGATGAAGAGATAGCAACGTCTAGGATTGTTGGTGTGACTGAGGGCTAGGAGGGAGAAGAAAGGAGAATGGGTCTTATCAATCTGAGTTGTAGGTGGGTGGTGGGCTACTTGAATTGTCGCTGCAATTGCCACCTTGCAGCCAAGGGATTGTAGGTTTCGAGATGAAAGATGCAAATGATTCGGCAGTAATGACCCAACAGAGTGATGTTGGTAGACCTAGCATTGAATACGGTAAAGCATTGTTGTGCCTGTTCAACTAGAAGCCTCCACTTGTGACTATCAACATGGATGGTGACATCTATTATAGGTTTGCAGCTTTGACAACTCTCGTATATGCAAGTTTGCGGTGGGGATGTAGCACCATCACCGTTGGCATATCAGGTGGACTGAGGATGAGGATAGGAGACTTCTCAGGTTTGTAGAAGGCTCAACGAAGGAATGAGGAAAAAGGAGAGAAGAGGGTAGGTTGATGGACGATAAATAAGAGAGGGGGTAGCGAGGAGGAGAAATAGGATAAGGATAACATGGTGTGACAGTCGCGGACGCATTGATCACATCAAAATGTGGGGAGAGAAGAGGTGGAGGAGGAAAACAGAAGATGAGAGAATCACAACATTTGTTTCTCAGAGTTGGGTCTATGGGAGGGATACAACAGAAGGGAGGGGTTTGTAGGGAAGAATTACATGAAGTAAATTAATGTGATAATAAACAAAATTGACTAAATGGTAACCCAATATAGTGTATTATTTCATTAATCAAGTTGGGGTAAATTTAGTGTCTAATTGGCTTGAATAATTATGAATACTAAGATCATCAAGGTTAAATATATCAATGAAGTTGTTAAAGTGGGTCTTGTGTATTTTTTTTTTTTGATAAATGGTCATGCAATTCTATTAAAATTCAAAATGCTACAAATATGTAGGCTAGCTTCTGCATGAGATCATGTTTGGTACAAACTAAAGCTACGGATATGATGAGATAAAAACTGCGATGAAGAAAACAAATGTTGCATGGGGAGGCATCCCTTAGACAAGCCTCTAAATGATGAA
This sequence comes from Alisma plantago-aquatica, assembly GCA_963693085.1. Lineage (NCBI taxonomy): Eukaryota > Viridiplantae > Streptophyta > Magnoliopsida > Alismatales > Alismataceae > Alisma > Alisma plantago-aquatica. The sequence continues at coordinate 1,034,434,230 of OY856412.1, forward strand.
AATCATGAGCTAAGAAGACTAAAAACAAACACCTACTGGTCTAGCCGAAACGCTCTATCATGAGCTAAGCAGACTAAAAACAAGCATCTACTGGTCTAGCTGAAGCGCTCTATCAGAAATCCAATTCTTCCAAAATCTCCTCCAGGGTGTAGAAGACATCTCCTACTGTTGCATTGTTTTCTGAGCTTTCTTCTACTGGAGTCATCCTAGATGACGTCAACGCCTGTCCTGCAAGTATGTTGAATAGCAAGATCATAAGTTATCTTTAATAAAATAATATGAAGTAGATTTTTGGCATTATTAAATATTCTATGATTTCTTTCATTCAAATACTCCATAAGATGGTGATAATGATGTCTTCTGGGTAGAAATTGCTACTCTGTGCATATGTTTTATATTGAAAGGTATAGCTATAAGATTTTGATTATCAGATCAAAAATTAAGAAAGTTTTTTATGACAAGTTTTGAGATGGGACAATTTTTGAAGATATGTTCTGTTGTTTCTAAATCGGCTAGGCAGAGATAGCATCTGGAGGGCCCAACAAATCCTTGCTTAGTAATGTTCTGTTCGGTGAGAAACTTGTTGTTTTGTAGGAGTGAGAAAAAAAATTGTGCTTCTGAGACCATTTGTTTTTCCATGTGAGGGAGTAATCGGGGATCTTATTTTTTGTTTTGAATTCCAACTCATGAATGATGTTGTTTATTTCTGAATTTTCTAGGTTTGTGAGAAGGATCCACTTGAGTGCATTTGTTTTTTTGTTGGTGAGGAGACTGAGGGCTTTGGCCATAGCAATAGAAGATAATTTTTTTGGTATAGACCATTGTGGATGCAGATTTTTGATAGTATTTTGATGGAACCAAGGGTCTTTCTAGAAGTTTATGTTGCAGTGGGCATGTGGAGGGGTATGAATGATGTTCCTGATCAGGGGTATGTGTTTGTTTATGTATTTACAGAGAGGAGAAGCAATGTGTTTCGTGGTTTTAAGCCATGGTGGGATTTTTATGTAGTATTTATACTGGATGAGGTCACTCCAGATCTTGTTTTTATTGTTTGCCAAGGTGTTGATGATCTTAATCACTAGGAATAGAGTGTGAGTTTCAAGGTCTATGATGCCTTGTCCTCCAAAGCCTGTGAGATCTGAGTTGGTGTTCCCGTTGACCAGGTGGAAATGTTCACTTTTGGTATGTGAGTATTTTTTATTATTCCAAAGAAAGCTCCTCCTGATTTTGTCAATGATATTTTTTATTTTGGTAGGCAAGGGGATGAAGCTAAGGTAATGTGTTGTGATGGGGGTAATTACACTATTCAGGAGATTTAGGTGACCAACAAGATTCAGGAAGTTATTTGTGCATGAGTTTAATTTTGTGTTGATCTTGCCTATAATGGGAATCCATGTAGAATGAGTTATGTTTAGAGGGGTGATTGGTAATCCACGATAGTTGATCGGGAACTCTTCATGCTTGCATTTGAGGAGGGTTTATATTTGTTGATGATGTGATGATCAGTGTGAACACCAAAGAGGGTGGAAGGGAACATCACCCAGAACATAGGAAACAACATAGAGGTCAGCAAAGGATGAGTATGTACACATAATAAACTTTGGACATTATATTGGGGTAAAAGTGCCAAAAAGAGATGTTCCCCCAAGAAGGGGTCTATTTGCAATTAGGTAAGTTCAAAAAATAATGACAAGAGAAATGAGGCGTATAAAAATCCATATTACAAGCATGATAATAAAAGTATCTTGCCATAACAGTTTACCATCAATCTCAATATAAAATAATAAATGTTTGCATGCATAATAATGTAGACTAAATATACCTAAAACAAGGCCCTAAGACCATAGGATCATGACCTAAAACAAATAAGGGTGGAAACGCACACCCCGGGAAGAAACACACACCCTATATAAGTATGGTTGTACATAAGTACCACTATTCTAAATATTCTAGTCAAACATGTAGCATGCATAAAATAGAGAGGCAAGACTAGAATTTTAGTCACATTCTCATAAAAAGACAATCATCGCAAGTGGGATCCAAGAACCCATATAAACAAGGTAGTCCAAAAACTACATGGATATAATGAGTCAACATCAAGAGATATAAATGTCCAAGAAATTAGATTTCATCAAGAATAGCAGTTCAAGAGATGCCTCATTAAAAGAAAGTAGGTTTTAGTCAAATAATGCCCAAAATAAAATAGGAGATGTGCATACCTAATTTTCATGGCAAGTGGTTAAATCAATGGGTATACTTTATCCCCGAAGTCAAGTATTCATCCTAGGAACATATTATGTTGTTAGTCAAACCAAAACTAACATGTCCATACATTCCTATTATATATTTTCATGTTGTTCTTATTCTGGTCCCAACCTAATGACATTTTATGATTTTTAAGTGAACATATGATCCACTAGATATGTAATTTAGTTCTAAGGTTCATCTTTTGTCACATAACTCTAGATATGTTTAAGTTGCATATTTATATGGTTAATAATATGAATTCATTCAATTCAAGTCTTGTAATTCATTTCTCTCTTTATATCATAAATCTTAATTTGGTCAAATAGGTCAAAGATGTGCTAAATGAGATAGTATTAAATTAAAATACCCTAATTAGGGGAGTCTAGGGTTTAAACCCAACACATTCATATATTAGTTTACTTTTCTCAACATAAAGTAACCCATACATATACTTATTAAATTAACCTTCCTTATTCTTTCTATCATATGTCAATTTATTCAAATTGGACCAATCTAGTTAAAAGCATTACTCAAATCCCTACAAATACCTATTCATTGTCAAATATATCTATGTGCATTTGGGGGGCTTGTTTCTCAAAAGCTATTGAGGGTTTTGAATGTAGTTCAGAAAATTAGTAAGATTACATATTATACCTAAATAATTGTAATCCAAGACATATATGTAAGCACACTAATAATTAGGGTATTCGATCAAAATATATAGTTTCCTAATTTGGTATAACTACTAATAAAGTTCAATCATTAGGCTTACATGAATTGAATATACATATATGCATATTTTTGTTACACATACACCAACATTTTTATTTTATTTTTATTTTTAGGGAAGCCAGAAAATACTTTTATTCATCATGCTCGTCTTCTGCATGCAAAACGAGGGTAAAATTACAAACCAACTCTATGAATTTGGTAGTAAATATGGTAGTACTACTACCATTACAGACTTCACCCTCACATTTCTCAAGCACCCAATCAGGGGGTTAAGTGTAGTGAATGGTGCCATGTTTGTTTTTAAAATGGAATTTGTCTAAGGAATCAGCTAAACGATTGCCTTCTCTTCTACAATATCTGATAATCGTCGGGTCAGGGATGAGCTGTTGTATCTCCCAAATTAAGTTGGCATAGTGAGGATTCATAGTATGCTCCTGTTCTATAATCTTGACCGCCTGAAGATAGTCAGTTTCAATCTCAACATTGCTATTGTTGTAGGTCTTGGCCAAGCGAGCAACTACGATGATGGCTTTGAGTTCAGCCTGAAGGGGGCAGTCTGCGTTGATGGATTGTCCAAATCCCCCACACCATGCATGAGTATGGTCTCGGGCAATAACAACTACCACGCCTTTCCTCCTCTTGAACAAAGCATCAGTATTAATCTTAATGTTGTTTGTCACTGGAGGAAGCCATGTATCCTCATGGTTATTCACGCTGGCCATCTCAGTGTGGTGCCAAGATTCCATGCTAAGGCTGGCCTCCTTCCTTATCAGGTACACTTGTTTCTCAGTGGGGCAGTTGATCCATTCAAAGATGAAGTGGTTGTGCTACTTCCAAATGCTCCAACAGGTAATCAGAAAAGTTGTCTGATGTGTATTATTGAATCTGAGATTCAGGTTAATCCACACTTCCCAGCAGGATACACTCTAGAACTCTATGGGGATAAGGGATGCAGATAACACTGACTACCATATAGCTTTTGACTGAAGACAATCCCGAATGGCATGGAGGTTTGTTTCCTCCTCCTGGTTATTCCTAGTACAGGTAGTGATTGTAGTCATATGTTTCTTATCTCTCATCACATTAGTAAGGATAGCATTATTAGTAGCTAGCCACATGAACATGTTGACCCTTGCAGCTACTTTAGCTTCCCAGATTAAGGACCATTGACCTTGCCTTCGAACCTCTTTACCCAGGAGGATGGCCGAGTAGGCAGACTTGGTAGAGTACAGTCCGTTGTCTGTTAGCCTCCAAACTCTAATGTCCTTTACATTATGTTGGGAAGGTATTTCAATCTTCTTAATCTGAGCAATAATGTGTTCTATGCACCAGATTTTCAAGAAGTATAATTCCCATTTACTGTCAAGATTAACAAGGCTACTGACTTTTATGTCCACGAGGTCATCAGGGACCAGTTGCAGAACTTCGTCCTTAATCAAGGGACCCTTCGGTAGCCAACGATCCTCCCACACATTAATTGACTCTCTGCTAAGTGGCAATAAGTAGGAATTGTTTTCTGTAAAGTGTTTGGATTGAACTACAAACTTCGCTAGTCTTGACCAGTTGGAGCAGCTATTGCTATCTTTGTTCACAACTTTTTCTGCCATGGTTGCACACCATAGAGACAGACGTTTATTGAGAATGTCCCAACTATTCTTCATAAGTAAAGTTGTGTTCCAATCACGCATACTTTTGATGCTGAGGCCGCCGTGTTTCTTCTTGCTAGGATCCTATCCCAGGATAGGAGGTGTATCCCTTTTCTATTGCCACCTCCACTCCACATGAAATTATGAAAAGTGCTATCTATTATATCACATAGCCTCAGAGGGAGTTTTGCAGTTTGCATAATGTAGGTGGGAATAGTCATTAAGGTATTTTTTTACCAAGAAAACTCGACCAATAAGAGAAAGGGTCCTCACAGCCCAAGAGTTAACTCTGCTAGTGACTTTGTCCAGAAATTCACTATAAGTAGATTTTATCACTCTAGAGTGTATAATGGGGACACCAAGGTACTTGCCCAGGTTTTAAATTTTCTCAAGGCCACTCAACCTACAAATATGATCAGCCTCAGCTCTCCGCACACTTCTGGAAAAGAACACCCGTGTTTTCTCCATGGAAATGGAATGCCTCGTTGCTTTCTCAAAATTTTTAAAACGGTTCAGGATAGTTGATATGTTCTTCACGTCTGCCTTAGAAAACACGACAATGTCATCTGAAAAGCACATGTGGGCAATGCGCGGACCTCCTCTACCCATCTGGATAGGGTTCCACTCTCGGTTGTCGATGCACTCCTGGATCATCTGACTAAGCCGCTCCAAGCAAAGAACAAATAGATACGGGCTAAGAGGGTCGCCCTGCCTGAGGCTGCGTGCTGGTTTAAAAGGGACCGAGTTTTTTCCATTCCAAGTTATGGTGTACGTACCTCTAGAAATGAAGATATGATAAAGTTAATAATATTTCTCAGCAGACAGGTTCATTCTAGAGTATCTCTCATGAATCCCCAGTCCATTTTGTCGTGAACTTTCGACAAATCGATCTTTATGGCCATTGTCTTTGCAGCCGTCTTCCTGTTCATGGAGTGATTTATTTCCTGGACCGCCACGATGTTGTCTGTTATTCTACAACCAGGTATGAAGGCACTCTGAGCAAGACTCACCCACCATGCAATCCATGGCTTGAGTCTTTCCACTAACACCTTAGATGATAGTTTGAGAATAGAATTATTAAGAGAGATGGGTCTAAAGTGACTACTGACCTATGGTCTACGGCACTTTGGAATAAGAATGATAGTCGAGTCACAGGTGTTGGTTTCCGGCATCCCTCTTCTGAGAGCATGACTAATATATTTCACAACAGAAGATTTTAGAACCGGCCAGTTGTTCTTCAATAAATGGTAAGAGGCACCGCCGTCAGGGCCAACAGCTTCAAACGGGTCAAGACTACCCACAATCTGGGTTACTTCAGTGTCGCTAACCTCTGCTTGCAGCATCTAATGCTGGGTTTTAGACAAAGGTTTGAAAGTAGTAGAGACGCTGCACATTGCATTGGGGTCGGCACTGCTAGGTGAAGTGAACATGTTAATAAAGTGATTGCTTACTACTTTGAAGATCTCGTCCGAGAAAAATTCCCAAACACCCTCAAGATGTTTGATTGAGTTAACCGTATTGATCCTTTTTCTTTGGTTTAGAAATTCCTGGTAGAACTTAATGTTGTTATCTCCTTCCTTCAGCCAGTTCACGTGGCACTTGTGCGTCCAATCCTCCTCCTTCTTTTGCAGTAAGGCATTCAACTCAAATTGCATATCAGTGCACATTCAGTCCAAGATGATATCGTAGCCCTTGGCCAAATATGATTGTTACCTATCGATATTCCGGAGAAGTCAGTCTTTTCTTGCTCACCGGTCCTTCTGCATCTTATTATCCCAGTGCATCAAGTTGTATTTAGCCTTCCCGAGAGCCTCATGAAACTGAAGAGAGCTATCCCAGTCCGATTGGAGGCAATCAGTAAATGATTCTTTGCTGTTCTAAGAGGCCTTGGTGATGAAGCATTTCGGGAGTCTATCCTGATTTTGCCTTCTAATGAGAATGGGGCATTGATCGGACTCATTCTTATCAACTACATCTTTCAACACCTCTAATATTGCCTCTGTGGTGGAGTTATTCCAGTTCCTAGGACTTCTGTGACGGTCCAGGATCGGTATTGGCTTACATGTTCTTTTCATTTTAGTTCTGCTCCCATTGAAGCTTTTGCTGTTAGAGCTGGTTTCTATAGTGTTGTGTTTCCTTGAATGCCCACTCTATTTTAGAACTGTAGTAGCCTCAGTCTCCACTATACTACTAGAACTTGGTTGGGTTGTGTTAGCATCGACTCCTTGAACGACCTCATTAACCCCCGGATCCACCATGGTAGTTGGTTGTATTATGCAACCCGTTATTGTTTTTTTGAGTAATCTGCTTATTGGAAATGTCTTCCAAGGCATTCCTTTTCTGGTCTGCCATTTCCAGATGGGAAGTAGTTTTCTTCTGCTCCCAACATTTGTATTCATACAACTATTATTAATTAAATTGTCACATGATAAGATACATTTTTGTAACCATGTCTTACACCATAAATAACTTTGATTACTATGGTTATTAGGAATCTAAGCCTATATAATCCATTGTCTTCCTGGTTGTAGTATTAGTACATTGTATATGTGTGTATACCAACAAAATAGAATAGCATATAATGGATTGACTTATTTAATGTGTTGTATCATTATCTTGTTAACTGATTTATTAACAATTGTAATGCAAGAATGAAGAGATTCTAACCTATGGAAAGATGGAGACATTCCAGATCATTGTAAGGATATGGGTGGCTCACATTCTTCATCTTTTTTCCCTTGCTAAAATAGGAATAAAACTGGGTCAACTGCAATGGGTTGATTATGGTGGCATTGTTGTTCTTCAGATTAAGGATCGTGGTGAAGAAAGATTTTGTTTGTCCAGAAGCTATGTAGATTAGTCCTAGGCATGTTGTACAATAATAGGGCATATTAGGAGTGGGGCAACAAGGGCCTAGGATGATGAGGGGTAAGGAGGAGGGATGGCAGTGGAATTTCAATGGTGGCGGAAGCCCTGTTGGCATGGTGGTTGATGGAAAGCCATTGTTTCTTGCGGCTAGGATCTGTTGGCATGACCACAATGGGGAGGAAGAAGCAAGATGAAGAAGATGAAGAAGAAGAGGAGGTGATAGTGCAAATCGATGAGGGAGGTGGTGTCATTCTCTATGATTGTAAGTGGCATCGTCCTACAGTTTGATTGTTGGGCATTGGGTGATGAAGAGATAGCAACGTCTAGGATTTTTGGTGTGACTGAGGGCTAGGAGGGAGAAGAAAGGAGAATGGATCTTATCAATCTGAGTTGTAGGTGGGTGGTGGGCTACTTCAATTGTCGCTGTAACTGCCACCTTGCGGCCAAGGGATTGTAGGTTTCGAGATGAAAGATGCAAATGATTCGGCAGTAGTGACCCAACAGAGTGATGTTGGTAGACCTAGCATTGAATACGGTAGAGCATTATAGTACCTGGTCAACTAGAAGCCTCCACTGGTGACTATCAACATGGATGGTGACATCTATTATAGGTTTGCAGCTTTGACAACTCTCGTATATGCAAGTTTGCAGTGGGGATGTAGCACCATCGCCCTTGGCATATCAGGTGGACTGGGGATGAGGAGAGGAGACTGCTCAGGTTTGTAGAAGGCTCAATGAAGGAATGAGGAAAAAGGAGAGAAGAGGGTAGGTTGATGGAGGATAAATAAGAGAGGGGGTAGCGAGGAGGAGAAATAGGATAAGGATAACATGGTGTGACAGTCGCAGATGCATTGATCACATCAAAGTGCGGGGAGAGAAGAGGTGGAGGAGGAAAACAGAAGATGAGAGAATCGCAACATCTGTTTCTCAGAGTTGGGTCTATGGGAGGGATACAACAGAAGGAAGGGGGTTTGTAGGGAAGAATTACATGAAGTTAATTAATGTGATAATAAACCAAATTGACTAATTGGTAACCCATTATAGTGTATTATTTCATTATTCAAGTTGGGGTAAATTTAGTGTCTAATTGGCTTGAATAATTATGAATACTAAGATCATCAAGGTTAAATATATCAATGAAGTTATTAAAGTGGGTCTTATGTCTTTTTTTTGATAAATGGTCATGCAATTCTATTAACATTCAAAATTATACAGATATGTAGGCTAGCACCTGCATGAGATCATGTTTGGTACAAACTAAAGCTACGGATATGATGAGATAAAAACTACGATGAAGAAAAAAAAATGTTCCATGGGGAGGCACCCCTTAGAAAAGCCTCTAAATGATGAAAATCATGAGCTAAGCAGACTAAAAACAAACATCTACTGGTCTAGCCGAAGCACTCTATCATGAGCTAAGCAGACTAAAAACAAGCATCTACTGGTCTAGCTGAAGCGCTCTATCAGAAATCCAATTCTTCCAAAATCTCCTCCAGGGTGTAGAAGACATCTCCTGCTGTTGCGTTGTTTTCTGGGCTTTCTTCTACTGGAGTCATCCTAGATGATGTCAACGCCTGTCCTACAAGTATGTTGAATAGCAAGATCATAAGTTATCTTTAATAAAATAATATGAAGTATATTTTTGGCATTATTAAATTTTCTATGATTTCTTTCTATCCAAATACTCCATAAGATGGTAATAATGATGTCTTCTGGGTAGAAATTTTCTACTCTGTGCAGAGGTTTTATATTGAAAGGTATAGCTGTAAGATTTTGATTATCAGATCAAAAATTAAGAAAGTTTTTTATGACAAGTTTTGAGACGGGACAATTTTTGAAGATATGTTCTGTTGTTTCTAAATCGGCTAGGCAGAGATAGCATCTGGAGGGCCCAACAAATCCTTGCTTAGTAATGTTCTGTTCGGTGAGAAACTTGTTGTTTTGTAGGATCCAAAAAAAAAAATTGTGCTTCTGAGACCATTTGTTTTTCCATGTGAGGGAGTAATTGGGGATCTTATTTTTTGTGTTGAATTCCAACTCATGAATGATGTTGTTTATTTCTGAATTTTCTAGGTTTGTGAGAAGGATCCACTTGAGTGCATTTATTTTTTTGTTGGTGAGGAGACTGAGGGATTTGGCCATAGTAATAGAAGATAATTTTTTTGGTATAGATCATTGTGGATGCAGATTTTTGATAGTATTTTGATGGAACCAAGGGTCTTTCCAGAAGTTTATGTTGCAGTGAGCGTGTGGAGGGGTATGAATGATGTTCCTGATCAGGGGGATGTGTTTGTTTATGTATTTCCAGAGAGGAGAAGCAATGTGTTTCGTGGTTTTATGCCATGGTGGGATTTTTATGTAGTATTTATACTGCTCCAGATCTTGTTTTTATTGTTTGCCAAGGTGTTGATGATCTTAATCACTAGGCATAGAGTGTGAGTTTCAAGGTCTATGATGCCTTGTCCTCCAAAGCCCGTGAGATCTGAGTTGGTGTTCCAGTTGACCAGGTGGAAATGTTCACTTTTGGTATGTGAGTATTTTTTATTATTCCAAAGAAAGCTCATCCTGATTTTGTCAATGATATTTTTTATTTTGGTAGGCAAGGGGATGAAGATAAGGTAATGTGTTTTGATGGGGGTAATTACACTATTCAGGAGAGTTAGGTGACCAACAAGATTTAGGAAGTTATTTGTGCATGAGTTTAATTTTGTGTTGATCTTGCCTATGATGGGAATCCATGTAGAATGAGTTATGTTTAGAGGGGTGATTGGTAATCCACGATAGTTGATCGGGAACTCTTCATGCTTGCATTTGAGGAGGGTTTATATTTGCTGATGATGTGATGATCAGTGTGAACACCAAAGATGGAAGACTTTTGGAGGTTAAGTTTCAGTCCCGAGATGTATGAAAAGATTCTAATGATTCTAATGGTATTTATGATGGTATCGTCTTTTGGTGAAACCAAGATGACAATATCATAAGCAAACTAAATGATGTTCTCCTTACATTCAGAGGGGGAAGAAATAAGTCCATGGGTAGCTCCAAGATTTATAATCTTTGTGAGAATCGATGTCACTATTATAAACAAGTAAGGGGAGAGTGGGTCACCTTGCCTGAGCCCATTTGTGTTTTTAAATTATCCAAAAGGTGAGCCATTTAGGATTGTGGAAAAGTGATTTGTGCAAATGCAGGCATGTATCCAGTCTATCCAAGGTTCTGGGAAACCAAAGCCAGCCAGAGTTTTAGTGAGACAATTCCAGTTGATATAATCAAAGGCCTTTTCAAAATCAAGTTTGATTGCAATCGAAGGGGTTTTATTAATATGGAACAGATGAATTGTCTCATTTACCATCAGGTAAGCATCTTGGATATTTCTATCTTTAAGAAAAGCATTTTGGTTAAGAGGTCTGATGTTGTTGATGCAGGGTTTCAATCTATTTTCCAAGGTTTTAGCAATGATTTTGTATGATGTATTGATGAGGCTGATGGGACGGAATTGTGATATATGCTCAGGATGATCAGTTTTTTTATAAGAGGAATGAAAGTTTTGTTTAGATGTTTGAGGATGTTGTGAGAATTATTGTGTTTGTAGATTTCTAGAAGCAAAGCCAAGAAGTCTTTCTTGAAATGGTTCCATTTAGCAAGGTAGTATTCCACATTTAGCCCATCAAGCCCAGGAGACTTGTTTTTCCTGAGTGACTTTATAGAAGAATCAAGCTCATCAGAACAGAAAGGCTTGATTAAGATTGTTGGAGAATCTATCTTTAACGGGCAAAGAATCTGCCAGTTTATGGAGTTAAGGAAGGATGGACTGTGGTGGGTATTAAAAATCTTTCTAAAGTGTTCAACAATGTGAGAAATGATCAGGCATTTATTTTTGGTGATGGCCCCTTGAATGATTAAAAATGCAATTATATTTCCCCTATGGTTATTGTTGCAAACTTTGTAGAAGAATTTTGTGTTTTGTTACCTTCCTTATCCTAAGTAAATTTAGCTCTTTGTCTCCACTTGATATCTAGGAAGTTTTTAATATTCTCAATCTCCGACTTGATAGTAAGAACAAGAGTTGGATCAGTTGAGGGGTCTCTATCAACAAAAAGATGTTGTTGTTCAAGATCTTTAAGAGAGTTTGTAAGGTTTAGGGGTTGTCTGAGTTTCCAATCTAAGATCTTGTGTTTTATGATTTTGGTGTTTCTCTGAATGTGGAACACCAGATTTCTTGTTCTGTGATCTGCCAAGATCCTGTTGTTTTCACGAAGTTTGACAAATTGGGGGTTTGTGAGCCAGAAGTTTTTGAATCGAAAAGATTTTTTCCCCAAACTTCTCTATGGGTGTCAATGATTAAGGCAAAGTGGTCTGAGATAGGCCGATGGGCAATATGGACTGAAGCTAGAGGGGAATTTTCTTCCTAAGAGGAGGAATAGATGAAGTGGTCCAATCTGGCTCTGGTATTATTTCTCGTCCAAGTGAAGCCAGCATTAGAGGGAGGAAGGTCCATCATTTTGTGTTTAGAAAGGTAGTGTATAAAGCTTTTGTCAGCTGGAGTAAGGGAAGATGATGTTGAGAATAAGTTATGCCTATCGGTGACCCTGGTGGTGAGGTTGAAGTCCCCTCCAAGTAGCCATGGTTTATGATAGTTGGCTTGCATGATTTCTAATAGTTCCAATAGAAAAAGAGATTTGTTGTGTCATGTTCACCATATAAACCAGTAAAAATCCAGCTGAAGTGATCTGATGAGTTTGTCAAAGAGATAGAAATGGAGAATGTATTGAGATCCCAGTGAGAGATAGTGAAAGTGTTCTTATTATATCCCACTATAAGTCCCCCTTTGAATCCATCTGGTGGGATTTGAAACCATTCAGTAAACTTGTTTCCTCCTATAGTTTTTAAAAGTAAAAGGAGAAAGTGTGGTTTTAGTTTCTTGAATGGTAATTATGTCTATGTTGTTTTGTTAGATGTGGTTTCTAACCTCTTTTATTCTATGTGCATTTGTCGCACCACAGACATTCCAGCATGTTATTCTCATTGGATCAGAAGAGAGAACAAACAAATCAGGATGAATAAGAAAGAAAGGTAGTTAAGTGATGCTAAATAAGTTGATCTTTTGGTTTGTCTCTTCTAATGGCCTTCGGTTTGTCCAGTTCATAAATTTTTCAATGTCATTCAATGCAGTGATTGCTATGTTTTCCTCTTCAAATTGTATTCCTATTTTGTTTGCAAAACTGGTAAACTTTGTATATCATGCCATAATGCTAATATCGTGGTCTTCTATTGAGGAAGATGATGATAAGATAGAATTTGAAATAATATCTGAGTAGGGAGAAGAGAAATAAGTACATGTTTCTAGAGCAGCAAACATGTTCCTCCTGAGAATCCCTTCTGGGCTGCTTTGCATGGTGTTGATGGACTTGATAATATTTGTGTCCTTTCCTTTTCCCTTCTTCTTTGGTCTCTGTGAAGATTTAATCTCATCAATGATAGCTGTTTTGAGCTTCTTAATAGTATCTGAATCTATGTTTAGAGAAAAGTTTTCATCTTTTGGAATCGAGGAAAAAGGTTGATATGTGCCATTGGGGGAGGGAAAAGAATTTTTGGCTGGTGGAGAATTTGTTCTTTGTCTTTTGAGACTGTGAGATATGTTTGTGTCAGCAGAGGATTTTGAGGTGGCTATTTTTTTCCTCCAAAACCAAGTTCCTATCACCTGGTTTGTGGATGGGATTGTAATATTTTTTATTGTTGATCGAGGAGTACCAGAAAGGGAGATGAACATAAAGATCAGAGAATGAAATTTTGATGTCAGAGGGGTGCTCAGCAGAGAGTTTGATGTTGTAGATGATTTCTCCCAGTCTGATATTCAGGAAAGATGGGAGACAGGTGGTTTGTTTAACAGAGAACAGGAAGAAAGCTTTGATAAACAGTGAGGGGTGTAAGGTATCCAGACTGATGTATTGGAGAGTAGCACCAACTTCATGAGCAATGGATCTGAAGACCTCTACTTCCCAAAGGTGTGGGGGGAGGTTGTGACCCACCCTGACCCTCCCGACTGGGCCTCAAAAGCCCCTTGTCCAGATGTCCATTTAGAGAGGTTGGCTTGAAAAAAGCTAGACCCACAAGGAATCGTGAGGATTTTTCTGAAAAGGTGTTCTATCTTTGTACCTTCAAGGATAGACTATAAAAGTTGTGAAGATGAGAGAAATTTTGGTTTGAGCATAGTGTGCCCAGGGATTAGCAGGGCAATGGCTCTAGTGACATCCAATATATTGATCATGTTGTTATCCAAGTTGTTTTTAATAGTAGTCAGGACACTTCTTGATGTGAAGACCTTCAGAAGTCTCATAGAGTTGGCTGGGAGATCAAAGGGAATAGCAGACTCAAGGTAGACAGCACCCGGAAGAAGAGTAGTGGTTAAGTTGGGTTCATAAGGATGGGGTGTGGGTCCTTCAGGAGGTGCCATAGAGGGCTTAAAAAGAGGACGTGAGGAGAGCTTGTCGTGTGCATGGGGTTTAGATGGAGGGAAAGGTGGATCTGCAACACATGCAAAAGAGTTGTTTTGAATCAAAAAAGAATGATTAGGATGTTTTTGCTGATGGGATTTGTCATATCTGAAAAAGTGTTTAAAAGGTTGTTTGTGAGCTTCTTGACCTGGATGAGTTCTTGGGAACTGCCTAAACTTTTTTGGAAAATGATTTAGGGTGGATTTGTAGAAGCGCCAGGTGTGGCCCCTCTCTTGGCAATTGAAGCAGATCACTTTTTTGGTGCATCTGAGTTGTGAGTGGTGCAGGTTGTGGCAATATGTGCAGTGAAGGGCTCTGAAGGGTAATTGTCTAGGGGTCGTTTCCCAAGTTTGAGAGTGTCTCTCTGTCTCAAAGCACTGCTAAGTAAGAGTAATCGCTGGGAGGTGTCCAAGAGGTGGAAAAGTAAGATTTAGTTGGTGAGGGCCAGTTGGGATGATATTATCTTTTTTTTGGGTGTGGTGTTTACTATCAACCCTGCAAAACTCAGATGGGATAGATTTCTTGTACCTCGTTGCAATCGTGTTTCCGATAGATGATGATGTAGTTGTGTCTTACATATCTTCATTATCGAGTATAGACGATAGGGAGATGGGCCATAACTTATAACCAGTGGGAGGCTGGTGCTCTTTTCTCACAAAAAGATAATCAGCTGAGCTAGAAGTAGAAGAGGAGATGTGCTCTTCCTTGCTGAAAAAGAGTGGGTATAGTTGTTGGGGAGGGGTTTGTTGTTGAAATCATTTACCCAAACAGTCAGTGTTTTATGAGATGAGGGTTTTATGAAGATGGTCCACTCCTACTTAAGCTTCAACTTAGTGATCATGCCTGCCCAGCCTTCAGTGATGTAGAGGTTGGATTTTCTGATGAGTTCTATGGTGACTGGGAATGATTTGTTTCCAATGAGGATAGTGTTAGGACCAGGTGAAATGTCAAATTTGTGGTATATCCATGCTTTTGGGAGGGGTATGCTGGTGAGGTACAAAGGGTTGGATAGGTTGTAATCCATGAATGGGAAGCAAGAATCCATATTTAATAAAGTAGGTGGGAGGTGGTCTATTTTAGCAGGGGTCGGTGGTTTCTTATAAAGCATAGCATGTTTGAAAGAAGCTAAGATCATTTTCTTGCCTTTTATCCTCTTTTTGGTACTCAGAGAGGCAGAGATGGTTCCTCTAGTCCTCATATTGAAGATTCTAAGGGACCTAGATTGGGAGGGTGGCTCGAGAGTGATAAAGGGACAACGATTAATACCAGGTGCACCAGTGATGGAAAGAGGTACCACAGAATGTAATCGCTAAAGGTAGAGAAAGTCTCTCTAGTAGAGTGAGGGAGAAGGCTGTGCATGCAGGGAGTAGGAACGGCCAGGGGGCACCCATAAAAGGGATGATCGAAACAGTACGAGAACAGGTGTAGGGCAGCTCAAAAAAAAAAGAGGGGGGCGATCGATTCTGGAAGATGCAGGTGTGTGAGTCCAGATAGGTGGTACAATCGCAGGATTAGAGATGTTGTAGAGCCGATCTGGAGGAATATCATCTAGAAGAGCTCACCTGAGTAAAACCCTAGGTCAAAAAGCTCACCTGATCAGGCCCGTGGAAATTCTAGATGTTTGCCTCAGTGGTGTGTCGTCAGAGGCTCCGAGAGATCAATGCACCGTAAACCGCAGACGGAGAGGCCGGTTGGTGATCCAGAGGTATGGGCCATCGAGTAGTTGGAGTTCAATTCTCTGGAGCTCGCCGAAGGAGATAGTTGTTGATGTTCTAGAGGTTGGGGCTAGAGAGAAGTTGGAGCTTGGCCTTGGTATAGTGGTTTAAAGTTACAATCATATCTTAGAGGTCTCAAGTTCGATCCTTTGTGCATGCATTATTTATTTAGGTGACCACAAAGAACATGCACTAAAATGGGTCTTGTGTCTAGCGATCGGATAGTGTGGATTGGATCGCTTGGAGGTGAACGGAGTCCTATTGAAATCACCAAACAGAAGTCAAGGTTTGGAGGAGAAATTGCATCCAACATAAGTGCATTACGGAAAATGTCTTTATTAGAGGATGGATCGCCATACAATCTCAAGAGGGACCATGAAGTTTAAGATAAGGAGTGAATGGAAAGTGGTAGTGATAGGGGTGTAAACGGTGTTGGTATGGTATGGGTCTAGTCATATTCATACTCGTATTCTATTTAATCTAAGGGGTCTGGTTTTGGTTCTAGACCCGCATTATAAAAATCTAGACCTGTACCATACTCATACCCGTAATAATAGAAGTTATGTGGTGGGGTATGTGGGTAAACAGTTATCTATGTAATATCAAATTATTTAGGTAAACAAATTACAAATACGTTCAATTAGTTATAATACAATGAGATATTATTATCACATAGGATGTTAACATGATATAGTTATATTAAATAATGTAATACTTTATATATTGAAGATTACTTAATTGTTTACATACTTGTAGTTATTGTCAGAGTGTTTTAATTGTGTAGCATATAATGCTACTATTTGATTTTAAGTTTACATATGTTGTTCATGATTGCAATTAGAATAATTAATTCTCAATTAGATGAGTAGTCTCAACCTTATTATAATTATAAGTATTATAATAGGGTGACTAGTAAAGTATGATATAAATCACATATTATTTACATAGTTATTTACCTATAGCGGGTACGCGGATCTAGCAGGTCTGGGTCCAAGCATACCCATCAGTAGACTCACATATATGCGGGTCCAAAGGTATGCGGATCCACAGGTATGCAGGTACAAAAATTTAGACTCGTGACAGATTTTTGAAGGATCCGGATTTGCGGATTTGTGGGTCTACTCGTACCCAACTTCCCTGTTCCGAGCAGCCTATTGTATTGCTCAAAGCGGAGGGAAGTAATGCATCAATACTGATGTGATCGACAGACCAAATTTCGTTGTCACAGGAAGTGTCACAGGAACTGGGAACTGCAAATCTGGTCCCCCGCGTTAGAGTAGTTTAGAACAGTGTTATCATGTAAGGTATTATTCTAGCCGATGCGGATATCTGGCGTAACCATGAGTAAATTCTATAACCACCAAGAGAACGAGGTTGAGTGTAAAAAATGGATTATAATCTTGATTTTTTTTCCTAAAATTCCCCTCACTTTTCCTTAAATCTCAGAAAGGCCCCCTCGGTTTTTGCATAATCCTAAGCAACCCCCTACACCATCACCCACTATTAGCATCTAAACAGCACAACCATTTTGTTCTACTTTACGGCTTGCCTTTGTTGATTAATTCTATTTGTTTCATTTATTAATATTTCTACATGATTCTCCATGGAGACAAGATGTTTCATTGAAAAATATAATTAATACTTTTAATTTTTTTTAAATATATCAACTTGACTCAGTTCAACATGAGAAAAAATAATTTCAAGTGTGCATATTATTAATCTGGGTTGGTTGTGAGTTTTGACGAAGAAGTTTAAATTGAAATTGAGTTGGTTATTCATTTAAAATTTGTCAATTTGAATACATTTTATATAGAATATTGTTTGTAACCAAGGGTGGCAAAAAAAATGAACCTACCCAACTCGCCCCGATCTGATTTGGCTTGAAAATTTATGTTTTTATAGGTTTGTTCTATTTCCTGATCGGGTTTGGTCGGGTCAATTTTGATTAGAGTCAGGCCAGGACGACTCTTGTCTGATTCTCTAGTATTGATCGGGTTTCAGATTTACCAACTTTTTTGCTAATATTATATTGCATGACATTTTCTACAATTTCGAGGGCAGTTATATTTTGGGTTGTGTTAGTGTGGTTTCAAGTCCAATCTGGTCCATTTTGGTTAGTTCTCTTTCAAGTTGGATCTTTGAATGTTTGAGTCGGGACTATTTGGGTCAGGTTAGCAACCCGACCTATTGTCAGGCCGACCTGTTACACTAAAATGAGATTGAACCCAAACGAACTTGTTTGGACCTGAATCCACACAAGTGACTGTACTTGAAATTGTAGAAAATACAATGTTATATATAGTAATAAAAATTGATAAATCTAAAACCTGACCCAACATGAGAAAAATTAGACAAGACTCATCCTGACCTGACCCCAATCAACATTAACTCAACCGGACCTTGTTAGATCTAAGGGCTCTAGAGGGGGTGAATAGAGCTACAAAATTTCTCACAAAACAAATTAGATCTTCAAATTATATCAATGAGAAACAATATCTTAATGGTAATTTGAAGTCCTATCTTACAAGCACAGTAAGGATGAGAGAGATTGATAGCAAGCACTTGACAAAGGGATGTAGAGTGGTTCCACACTTCAAACTAGAAGTGAGTCACTCTACTACCTAGAGAAGTCAACCTCTAGGACTTTGCAAGTGCTTTTCTCTATTATATCACCATAGAGATTTATAGCAATAGAACACCAAAGGACTTACCCATCCAACCACAAGGAGATCTTCACCTTAACAAGGAACTTACCCACTTAGCTTGAATCTTCAACCTTCACCTAGGTCTTACCCATTCAAGCTCAAGTCTCCCACCATGAAGGACTTTGCTTCTCCTTTTGGATCTTTAGCCTTTGCCTTCTCCTTCACCTGGATAAGATCACCACCTCTTCATCAACCTTAAAGAGGACCAGCTACATCTCCTTCTACACTTGATGGAGTTTGCTTCGGATTTTCTTCATGAAAGAAGGGGGATAGGGAAGTAGTGGAAGATTGAGAGCTTTACATGCACAAAGGTGGATCTCTCTTACAGTAATCCTAACTCACTCACAAATCATGAAATGATGTGTAAACTAGAGAGATAAAGGGGCTCAAGGGATGGTAGCACACTCAACAATAGCAATGACCTTGTGTGTAGTGAATGAGCAACCTTGCAATGAACTCCAAGCGGTCCTATTTATAGCTGGGGGTCCTCCGTTGAGTTGGGGAACACTTAGGGTAAAATTATAGCCCTTTTTGCCCAAGACAACAGATATATTTTCGTCCAAACAAGTCACCAACGGTTAGAATCACTTTTTCTGCATTTTCTATACAGTACATTCTATCGAGATTCAATAAAGGTAACTCGACCGATCGGCTAAAAGACAAACCCAATTTTCAAACTATAGGCAGTAAGAGTAAAGTCCATCGGCTTGGTATACTCCATCCCAAAGTGCTTAAGTAGTTCATTGGTGTACTTGCCTTGGTTGATGAACTTCCCATCTTTTGTTTGCTTGATTTGAAAGCCGAGGAAGAAAGTGACCTCACCCATCATACTCATCTTGAATTTACTCTGCATAAGATCACTAAATTATTTACAAATATCAAGGTTAGTTCCGCCAAAAATGATATCATCAACATATATTTGAATGATAAGAAAATTATGAGAAGTGTGCTTTACAAACAAGGTAGAATCCACTTTGTCCATGATATAGCAATGATCTAACAAAAAGCTCTTTAATTTCTCATACCAAGCCCTTGGTGCTTGTTTGAGTCCATAGAGAGCTTTTTGCAACTAATAAACATGGTTAGGTAGATTATCATGTTCAAATCCCGAAGGTTGTGCAACATACACTTCCTCTTCGATTGGACCATTTAAAAACACACTTTTAACATCCATTTAATACAAAAGAAATTTTTTATGACAAAAAAAACAAGCAACATACGAATGGACTCAAGTCTAACTACGGGTGCATATGTTTCATCAAAGTCAGTACCTTCCTGTTGATTGTAGTCTTGATCCACTATCCTTGCTTTGTTTCTTACCAGTTTGTCATTTTCATCTAGCTTGTTGCGGTAGTCCTATTTGGTACCAATAATCTTTCTATCACTTGGTCTTGGCACAAGGTTCTAAACTTTGTTCTTCTCAAATTATGTCAGCTCCTCTTGCATAGCTAGGATCCATTCTTCATCCCCAAGAGCTTCCTTGACATCTTTAGGCTCTAGTTGTGAGATGAAGGTGATGTTGGCTTGTTCTTTGTTGAATGCATCCCGTGTCTTCACTCTCTCAAATGGATCACCTAAGATCAGCTCCTTAGGATGATTCTTTGCAAATAGGGGAGTTGAATCCTTCTTTTCATCATTTTTGTCTTCTTATTGAGCAGCCACCTCTTTTCCCTTTTAGTTGATGTTGAGTTCTTTAAGAATAGAAATTACTTCATCTGTAACATCATCATTTGAAACAATATCCTTAGAAATAGAGGGGTTAGTCTCAATAAATTTTACATTAATAGATTCTTCTACCTTAGCAAGATCAATATTATAAACTCTATATGCCTTGCTAGTAGTGATATAGCCAAGAAAGAAAGCCTTATACGATTTCATATCAAACTTGTCAAGAGAATGTTTCGTATTCAAAACAAAACAAGGACATCTGAAAACATGGAAATACTCGATAGAAGGCTTCCTACCACACCATAGTTCATAGTGGGTTTTCTTAAGCGAGGCATGAGTGAAAACAAGATTTTGCACATAACAAGAGGTACTGACAGCTTCAACCCAAAACTTTTTAGGAGTATCAAACTCAAGAAGCATGGTCCTAGCCATCTCCTGTAGAGACATATTCTTCCTCTATACAACCCCATTTAGTTGAGGTGTTCAAGGTGAAGAAAAGTTGTGTGCATAACCCGATTCTTGGAAAAATGCTCAAAAAATGTATTTTCAAATTCTCCCCCATGGTCACTACAAATGGAAACAATTCGACAAGAAGCTTCATTCTCAACTTGTTTACAAAAACTAGAGAAAACATCAAGTGTATCACTCTTTGAAGTGAGAAAGAAGGTCCAAGTATATCTAGAGAAATCATCGACAATAATAAGGAAATACTTGGAACCACGAAGCGATTGCGTCTCATTGGTCCAAATATATCAGTATGAAGAAGCTCAAGATCTCTCTTAGTGCTAAGGACTCCTTTGGATTTGAAGGAGGATTTGGTTTTCTTTCCTCATGTACAAGGTTGGCATTCCTCATCCTTTTAAAAATCCAGTTTAGGAAGTCCCTTGACTAAGTCCTTTTGGCTCAACTTCTTTAATTGATGCATATTTACATGACCAAGCCGGCGGTGCCAAAGAGAAATATCATTCGAGTTGGCTACAAGGAATCTACCAACCATAGGATTAATAGAGTTCAGAATAATAACATAAAGATTACCACTTTTAGTTCCCTTATATATAACTTGGTAGGTGAGGGAATCTAGAATCAAACATTCAAAAGCAGTAAATAGAACAAGGTAACCATTATCACAAAGTTGACTAACACTTATTAAATTATGATGTAGGCCATCCAAAAAAATAACATTCTTGATGCATAGGGATCCACCTACATCACCCTCACCTTTGACTTTACCTTTCTTGTTGTCCCCAAAGGTGAAAGATCATCCTTTATTCTTTGTGAAATTGTTGAAATGGCTTACATCACCCGTCATGTGTTTTGTGCAACCACTATCAACAATCCATCTATCTTTTCCCTATAAGAAAGGATAATATCAATTTTCAACTCAAACTTTGGGATCCAGAGTTAGCTTGGGGACCCATTTCATCTTTGGGTTGGTCCCCTTAGGCTTGTAAGGACAATAAGTGGAATAATGATCATCACATTTACAATAAGAACAAACCTTAGTATTCTTAGTGCCTGAAGATTCTCCTACAAGAAAGAGATCTCCTTGCTCTTTTTCTTACCATTGGTCTTACTCTTGCCCTTTGAGGCCCCCCTACAAATCCCAAACCACTAGTACGACTTTGTTTGGTAGAATGATCAATGATTTCATTTACGGAGTTCTTCCCTTTAAGGAATTTCTATAGGGATGCACTCAATCTATGGTTATCATCATTCAAAGAAACTATAGTAGAAGATAAACTAGAAATGTCATCCCTAGCATGCACAAATCAGCCTCAAGACATAAAGCTTTAGTAAGATATAAATCATTTTCAAGATAGATAGAAACAACATTTACACTAGGCAACAAAGGTCTAGAAGATAGATCATTTACTTGACTAAGAAATGTAGCATTTTCATATTTTAGCATTTGAATCTCTTTGAGATAAACATCTCTCTCTCTTCTCTATGAGAATCAATAAGTAACTTAAATTTAGTATTTTTAGTTTTAATTAATTCAAGTTATTTTAGCCAGTTTATGTTCTATTCCTTAAGATTTTCAATGTTCTTAAGGTAGATACCATTCTCAATTTCAACCCTATTGTAGTGGAGCTCAAGATCAAGGTATTGCCCTTGCAAATTATCAATATTCTCAAGATTAGTTTTCTCATTCAATTCCAAAATTTCAAGCTTAGCATAAAGATTATCAATGATTTTTCCTAACCATTTTCTTTTAGATTCACATTTAGCAAAAGAATACCAGGTAGTAACAAGCATGTCAATAATAACTTTTTTAGGCAGTTCATGCAAACTTACCTCACCAATGTCTTCACTTGTAGAGGCCATAAGAGCAAGGTGACACTCTCCATCTTCTTCAGATCTAGAGCTGCTTGAAGATGAAGCTTTCCAAGCTGCATTAGTTGTATTCTTGTGTCTCTTTTCCTTCTTGTCCTTCCTCTTGTGCTTGCCCTCCTTCTTGTAATCCTCTTCTTTCCTTGAGCTGCTCTTATGGTGAGACTTTCTTGACTTTGGGCATTCACTCTTATAGTGCCCCTTTTAGCCACACTTGTAGCATCTTGGAGTAGAGGAGGAGGAGGCTTGTTTTCCCTTGAGGTGCTTGCCCTTGGTGTAGTTGACTTCATGTTCACTAGGGCCTTCATATTCACTAGAGGAGGGAGAAGAGGTCCAACAAGAAAGTTGTTGTTGAAGGATGAAAACCTCCACTTGTGCTTTAAAAGCACTATCTTTAATCTTCTTGGCTTCCTTCTCTTCTTTCTTAGCTTCTTCTTCTTGCTTGTCAAGTGTAGGCTCATGGGCTTGAAGATTGCCAATGAGTTCTTCAGTTGGGATGTCACCAAAGCTCCTCACTTCTTCAATGGAGGTGACCTTTGACTCCCATCTCTTTAAAAGAGTTCTCAAGATCTTAGAGTTGATCACTAGTAAAAATTGGGCCATTATTCACGAGTGAGTCCTGTCACAAACCCCTCTCTACAGGCCCTCACAAATAGGGACGGTTGTTAGTCAGGCCCTCACAGATGGTCCATGAAGAGAACTCACGTGACAAATACCAGTGGCCCTCATGAATACAATTGTCACGGACCAACTGACCCTCAAGAACGTTATATTGAGGGACTATTTAGCCTTCATAAATACATTTTTGAGGGACTATTTAGCCTTCATAATAACATTATTGAGGGCATGTTTAGTTCTCATAAATACATTTTTGAGGGACTTGATGGTCCTGGAGAATATATTTTTGAAGGGATAATGCCTTCACTAAAATTATTTTTGAGGGGCTATGTGGTCGTCATCAATGCAATTTTGATGGTCAATCTGGACCTTCATCAATATATTTATGAGGGACTACTGTAAATGATTTGGTTATTGATTATTGAATGATTTATTAAATGTTAATTAATTGTTACTATAGTGAATATCAAATTTTAAATGAAAACTTTATATACATAACCTCAAGCAATATTTTTATACTAATTCACATGACATCATAAGAAGATTCAACACCAAAATGACACATAAAAATGTTAAATCACCTCAAACCAATTTTTGTTATTGAAGCAAAATATTATCCATATATTACGTGCTCAACGTTGATATAAATAAAGAGTACATATGGTTCTAAAATTTGAGATTGATGACAATCAACATATCATTCTAGAAACTCTTAAGATCTATAATGTCTCCATATTCCTTCAAATGGTGTGGTGCTCTTCATCAATGCCCGGCCTCATACGGTTAGGTACTTGAATATTCTTCTCCTAAAAATGACAAATCATTATATTAATAGAATTTAAAGTTTATACATAAATCAAAGTACAACAAACAACTTACCCTTATATTTCGGTTTTGGTCTACTCCAAGGTGCATTGTCCGTCGAAATCCATCATTAAAAGTAATTCTACCCTATCAATATAAATACAAAAAGGAATCAGAGTGAGTGCAAAGTAGAGATAAATGTAAGTGAACCAACATAGCAGCAACATGCACCCCTAAACTAAAATTATGATTGAACTTAGTAAATAGTACATAATTAAAAAATCATATATGTACTAAACACAAAATTCTAACCCTGCTTCATGGGATTGGCTCGACTTGTCATTGCTTTTCTCAGGAAAATCATATATGCTGTTTTGCTGCTATAGATCTGCCTAAACCACATTCCAGCTGATTCATCATTGGGTTAAATTGCTAACGGGTTGATGCAATAGTTTATCCAAAGCAAAGAGCTAAAGATGTTACCTTTACTACTGCTCTTTGTGAAATTTTGCATGTTACTTCTCTACCCTCTAACAACTAGAAATGAACGGCAAGCTAATTACCAAGGTCTTTCTAAGCATGAAAGTATAATATATTGAAGAACACCATTTCAGTCCAGGTAGCTACCTTATGAGCCACAATAGAACTAACTGCCTAATGCACATCTAATTATATATGAAAGAGATTACAGAAATAATCTTCAGATTTGACTCTAACAAATACTCTCCCTTCAAAGACTGAGTGGACTGGACATAGCACCTGGTCGAGATGTAAAAATGAGTTAGTGGCTTGGGAACAATGAAAGAAGCTAATTATTTTGTACAGGCTACTCTTCTTTGTTTCAGATTATCATGAGTTCCTCTGTTATGTACGAATGGGGTAGTCTACTATTGTGGACCTTGTGTCTTGGAGGCCTTGGAGCTGTCTGTTGTAGTTCTATGTGAAAATGGCTCTCCAGCTGCTGATTTGGATGGTATCATAGATTAATGCTGGCCTATCCGTGCAACTCTGTGATGAGCCACACTGATCCTTTTGGAAGAGCCTCCAAATTCTATGTTTGGCTGAGCTCCTGATGATATTTTCTCCTTTGTTATTATTGGCTCTGCTAATCTACTTTTGTGAAGACACAACTTGTTTTTTCAATTGTTGTTATAAGACCACTGAGATAGGTCCCTAATCCCCTATGCACTATTGATTGCAAACAGTGGTTATCTGGTCATACAAAGCATTTCAAAATGTGAAACAAAAATAATTGTAAATATAGGGTATTCTCTTACATGCTCAACCATCCCCCTAATCAATTAGCTCTAGGGGACAGTGGTTCACTCAAACCGAACATGTTGAGCTACAAACCTAACATTTCAAATTCTGTAATTTTTGGTTATGTTCCATCCTTTTGTTGACAGGAATAAAAATATACAAAACTTAGTAAGCACTTCATTGGGGTTGGCAGGATGCTATTAATGGTAACCATATCATGACTGCTTGTCATATTCAGTTGTGTTTTAAAGAATTATTTTGAGAATCGTTGCAGAAAATACAATAAGTTCATTTGTTCGCCTTGTAGAGGGATATTTTGTTGGTTCTACACAACTCCCCCACCCACCCACCCACCCCCACCTTATAAAGTTGATTGTCTCCTTATGAGGGAGGCTGTTATAAGACCACTGATCTAGGCTCCCTATAATGTTTTCAAGAACAACAACACCTGCCTTCTTGTGTACCTATCCACACTTCTTGAGAAGAAGATACATGTCTTTGGTTTGGATACCGACTGGCCCAAGGCATTAACCATTAAGTAGATTCGTGCCTTATATATTTGATTTGGCCTTATATATCAGATTTGGTATAAGTACAAGATATAGGGATGGATACCCTAGAAGTTTAATCAAGCACGTATTGAATACCTGATTTAAACGCTGAGTTCTTGGTGTGAAAGACACCGATGAAGATGTGCTTGGTGTGCTCTGCATTTGAGGATGACTTTGTCAATTATTACCAGAAGTAGGGCACCAACTTTCAACTGCAGCCTTTAATAAAGTGTACATGTTAATATTCTTATGTGTATGAATATTGAAAATAATGTATAGCTGTTATGAGGTACCTGTGGCTGAAAGATTAGTGGATGTTCATTGCCTTGTATGGAAAGCCTACCTACTCCATTCTCCCTTGAATTGCCTTGTATGGAAAGCATGCCTACTCCAGTCTTCCTTGAATTGCTTTGTCTAGAAAGTCTTCCTAAGCCATCCCCGCTTGAATTATTTTGCCTGGGAAACATGCCTACATCTGCCACTTTGCATGTGTAAGACACTTGTAGTATTCTGATTGGGGTATTCAGCTGCACAATCAACATTAATACCGCCTCCCTATAACAAATAGATCAACAATGTCAAAAAAAATTATATATTACATTGACATAGACAACTGAATCTAAGTTACCTATGATTGATTATACCAAGTCATTATTTGGGAGACTGAGTTCTTCAATCCATTTACTATTTCTTCAAGTTCCTTAAGTTTATCCTGAAATAGAAAACAAATTACAAACATCGATCTAATAGACTAGTTGTAACTAATAGTTCAAGTTTAGTTATAATCCAACAAACATCCTTTGCATTGCTTTCCTCAAGAAGCATTTCATATCTTATACGGGAAGCTTTTCCCCTATGTCCTATCTCTTTGTGCCCAATTCCAAAACCTCGGATCCTAGCCTTTTTGGAAGGATTTAAAACTTGCAAATAAGCATCACGTGTTAGATTATCAACACTTCTAGGATCTATTTCTTCTTGGTTTGCTACTTGGTTTTCCACAATATCAGAGATTTCAAGCTGTAATTAGAAAGTATCATAAAAGGAAAGCTTAAATTGATATATCTAAGCATATGTAGCTTTGTAGACATCATAGGAAAGCAAATATCCATTTTCTAACCACTTGTGGGCTTTTGTCGTAAACTTTTTCCAAAAATTTGTTAAGAGGCACAACGGGTTGATCTTCACTGACCTACACATGATAGATAACATAATAATTGTCCATGTTATATGTTCAACTCCTACTAAGAAAGACAAGTGTCCATTATTAATACCATTTCTGCCCGATAACAACTCCATGGCTTTGATCCTGTGATATGATCCATCACTTTTTTTGCTCTGTTTGCCTTGTTGATCTCGGAAATTTTCTAAACCATAAGAAACATATAATTAGAAAAAGTAGATAGGTATACATGCAAGTTATATGAAACCATTGTACCTTAGACTTCTCGGTTCCCCATTCTTTAACAAGATTTTTAAACTGGTCCATATCTATGGAAGCATTTTTCTCAACTTTCTTCATCATCAATTCTGGTTCAATCTTGTACTTTTCATAGTAATCTTTCTTTACACGTGCCCTCCACACTGATATCCCTTTGCTAATGTGTTCATCAATGTGATTCCATGCATTAGGGTGACTGCCTAAATCGAAGTATTTCTACAAAAACATAGAAAATATTACTTTAGATATAACAATCGTACAATTTTTTGGTCTTTTTATGAAAAAGATTACCTCAATAAATGATTTTCTATCTGCAAAAGCTTGTTGTGGTTGTTCGTTCCACTTCAAGTCTAGATGCCATATGTGTGGTTTCCTTGCTAGCATATGACAATAACGATTCAATTTGGCACCATTCTCCCCAATAGCATTTCCTTCATAATCCCATTGGACCTTGTGACGTGGCTCCCCTTGCTTAGGAAGTAGGCTTTGCACACTTGCAGGCCCACATCCATACTTCCTATTTTCCTGTTCATCCTCAACATTTTCTTCAACTGTTACATCATTTTCAATATTGTTGGACAGTAGAGTAGGTTCATCCTCACAATTTTTTACAATTGTAGATGGAGGGACAGCAATAGGTTGACTGGGTGTGTTGTTACAACTAGATCTAGTGATTCTTCTTCCTGCCATCCTTCAACTGACAAGAAAAAAAAGATTATTAGTGCAGAAATGTCAGTAACAAAAGTAGTAGCTACATTTGAAAAACAAATAAATTGTGGAGAATATGAGACACCAACATATGAATATTCAGCATTTGAAAACATATAAATTGTAGAGTACCTTGGTTTCATATCCCAAAAAAGAATAATGATGTCCTACTTGCTGGTATATGAAACAAGACTAAATAAATTGCAAAGAATATGCCATATAGTAATAGTTTGCCAAAAAAATGCAATAGAACATATTCCCCAAATAAATTATTCTAGACTTGCAAACAAAATATTTTGATGAAAACAGACAGATTAATGAACTAAACATTAGCCCCATCATTCTTTTTTTTAGTTCTATCAACAAAAGATCCCTCGGTGTCACTCCTTGTACAAGACACATCACTAGTTACACCACCATTAATAGCTTCAGATTGTAAACCAGTCAAACAATTCTCAATAAGAGGTACTTCAGAATAATGTTTAGGAGGATGCTTTAGCACTGTGCACCAATCATCAGCATTAGGATCCTTCACATAAAAGCATTGCAATGCTTGAGAAGCCAGGATAAAGGGTTCCTCCTTTTTTTTATCCTTGAAGTGTTGATTTGTGTGAACCCATATTCATCAATTTGCAACCCATTAGAAGTGCTTTCATCATACCAAGAACATCTGAACAATGGAACTTTGATTCCTGGACCATAAGTTAGCTTAATAACCTCCTCTAAGTAGCCATAGTACATGACTTCAACATTTATAGGATTTTGATCTCTACCACTTGAATAACTTGAAGTGTCAGCACACAAATACACTCCACTATTTTGTGTAGTACATGTACTTTCAATGTGCTTTGAACGGAAATGATATCCATTGACCAAAAATCCTTCATAAGGCATTCCCTCAACACAAGGGCCTTGGGATAACCATCTCAAATCATCGCTAATACTGTTCGGCCTAATCTCTCGCATTTGCATTACCTTCATAAAAAAGTAAAACATTAATGTAATCTACACTAACTTGAACATTAAGAGTGACAACAATATTTATGTTTGAGACTTACATGATCTTTCAACCACTTAGAAAACTCCTTTGCATGTTTTGTTTCTAGGGTCCGTGCGGCAATGTTGGGTTCCATATCTTGAAGAATACACATGTGTTCACTGCTTTATAAGAAGTGTCTAAATTAATGTACAACAAATATAAAAATATCAGCAAGAATTTTAGGACGTAATTAAATCTTACCTTCTATAAACATCCAATTCCTCTTTATTGAAAAGGACATAATGATGTGCTTGTTCCAAAGTGTGGATGTCAAAATTTCTTGACACTCCAACTCTAATTGGAGATCCATCAACATTATGAGGAGTGCGGTTGAGTTTTGTCTCAAAATTATGCAAGTACCTAGCACAAAATGTCAAACTTTCTTCAGCTAAATAGCCACTAGCAATACAACCAGCCGGTTTAGCTTTGTTTCTTACATACTTCTTAAATTTCTTCAAGTATCTCTCTATTGGGTACATCCACCTAGTTCGGACAGATCCGGCTTGCCTGGTTTCATAAGCTAAATGAATGGGCAAATGCATCATGATGGTGAAGAAAGAAGGAGGGAAGATTCTCTCCAACTGGCAAAGAGTGACAGCAATTTCTTGTTCCAATTCTTTGAATTCCTCCACATCAATAATGTTAGAGCAAAGCTTGTTGAAAAATGAGCACAAATTAGCAATAGGCTTGTACACATCTAAGCTTATGCAATGTCTCAAGGCAACAGGTAGAAGTTGATGCATAAGAACATGGCAATCATGACTTTTCAGCCCAACAAGTTTTCTATCAGATTTGCTAACACACCTAGATATGTTAGAAGAATAGCCATCAGGAACTTTCAACTTTTCTAACACAGATAGGAACTTATCTTTCTATGCATTAGTCATGGTGTAAGATGTTGGAGGAAAGTAATAGTGGTCACCTACATCTACTGGCCATAAATCTCTTTGAATGCACATTTTCTTCATATCTTGACGAGCTTGTAAGTTGTCTTTACTTTTCTTAGAATCACCCAATAATGTGTTTAAAATATTCTCGCACGCATTCTTTTCTATGTGCATCACATCCAGATTGTGTCTAACAGATAAATACTTCCAATAAGGTAGCTGAAAAAAGATGCTTGTCTTATTCCAACCAGGAGGTAATGGTTGAATTTGATCTCCAAGCCTCTTGCGCTTATTCATTTTTCCAAATGTGATATTTTCATATCCATCAAATTGCCTCAGTATATCTTCTCCAGATAGTGGCTTAGGTGGAAGTCGAAAATCTTTTTCACCATCAAAATTTTTCCTATCACGTCTATATGGATGATTCATTGGAACAAAACGTCAATGGAAACCATAGCATTGCTTTTTCCCAAACTTTAAGTATTTTGATACAGTCTCCACATTACAACAAGGACATCCCAAATCTTTCTTACCTTTAGTGCTCCAACCAGATAAGTCACCATATGCTGGAAAATCGTTAATGGTCTATAAAATCATTGCCCACATTGTGAAATTCCTTTTGCTATATGCATCATAAACTTTGACTCCAAGCTCCCATAGTAGTTGCAGCTCCTCAATTAATGGCTCCAAGTATACATCAAGGTCATTGCCAACCATATGTGGACCTGGGATTAATAGGGACATCATAATAAATTGTTCTTTCATAAGAAGCCAAGGCGGAAGATTGAGAGGTGTCATCAACACAGGCCAGATGCTATGTGATGCACTCATATTGCCAAATGCATTAAATCCATCTGTTGTTAATGCCAATCTAATATTGCGTGGTTCAGCAGCAAAGTCTGGATACCTGGCATCAATAGACAACCATTATGGTGTGTCTGAAGGATGATGAATACGACCATCCTTGCCTTTTCCTTCAGATGGCCAAATCATATCTTTAGCAATAGATGAAGGCATATAGAGCCTCTCTAACTGAGGTATCAAAGGGAAGTGATACATGAACTTAGCAGCTACCTTCTTTCCCTTTGTTTTGTATTGCTTTTCATTCCATCTTGAAGCACCACAAGTATCACAGTTTTCTTTTGAAGATGCATCTTTGCGAAAAAGCATGCAATTATTTGTACATACATCTATAGTAGAATGATCAAGTCATAAATCCTTCATGATCGCATTTGCTTCATAGTACGTCTCCGGGAATAAACAATTTTCTTCTGGAAATCCTGAAATAATCAACTGTAACAACTTTGTGAAAGAATCGTTGGACCATCCAGATTCCTCCTTCAGAAATAGCAAGGCAACCAAATACGATAGCTTAGAATGACTTGTGCAACCTCTATAGAGTGGTTGATCCACCTCTTTTAGTAGCTTGTAAAATCTTTGTGCATCTACATTTGCAGGTTCCTCTGTAGCTTTAGTAGAGTGGTCATTTGTTGTGTCACCCATACCAAACAAATCCTCCAGCATCTGATGCATATTGTCGGTGCTAGGCATGTTTGGTGCCACAACAGGATTGCTCCTACCAATCACCTCCCCATGAAACGTCCAAACATCATAGCTATGCACAAATCCTTTTTGTAATACATGTGAGAATACCTCCTCCTCTGTTTTAAGGTATCTGTTCAAACATACCTTGCAAGGACATATTAATTTCCCCTGTCTAGTTGGTCTCTGATGGATAAGAGAAAACTCAATGAACTTTCGTAACCCTACCTTGAATACATCACTTCGCACTCTGTTCCCAATATACATCCAATGCCGATCTATTATAAAATCCATCTACATGAAGGAAAATATAAATAAGTTAAGCACACATTACAAGATATATATATATATGCAATTCAAATAGTATATTGATTATATTCCTTTCAGTCTATCTAGGTATTTATATTCCTTGATTATATATATATAAATAATCGAGTAACATGATATAGGTCTGATTTAGAGTAAATTTTTTCTTCATATTTTATATCTATAGTATAGGCACCCCTTGGGTGGTGAAAACCGCCTAGCCACCTTGATGAGTATGACTAGTTATTTGTTGTCCATTTATCATTCAACATCTTTAACTCCTATATGTGCAATAAAGATAATCATATATGAAAATATATCAATAATTAATCATCTACTTTTTGAAAAAAGTGCTTGTATGACGATGATGTGGCCATCTTGTCCACCCACCTTGTGCTTCCTGCTTTCTATAATATCAGCACTACTGTTGGAAATTTCAGTCCGAACTATAAACCAATTAGCAGTGAAAAAGTCAGAATGCCCCTTCTAAATGAGGTGAAGGAGGTGGATGCTCAAATTAGCTTTATGAAAGAGTGTTGGTAATTCTCTGGTTGCACGACCCTGTTTGCTTTGCTGAAAAAATGGCAAAACCTCACACTAGTTTGTTGGTTCATAGCCCTAAAGGGACCTATTAAACCTAAAGTGATTGTGAGGAAAAATTGTCAGATGGTATGGATTTTGAAACAAAAGTTGCAGGTTTCTACTGAAATTGGTAAGGTTGTCAATCTTGTTGATATTGATAATGCAGAAGTGTTAGAAGTTCCTAGTCAAGATATAGTGATGATCCATGTTCCTATTCATGTGGTTTTTAAATCATCTTGGGAGACAGTTGGAGAAGATGTGATGAAAGTTGTTCTTAATTTCTTTGAGAACTCTAAATTTTTGAAAGAGAGTAATAGAACCTTTACTACTCTAGTTTGTAAGAGTTTTGAAGCTAATTCCATTAAGTATTGGAGACTGATTTCCTTGTACAATATTGTCTATAACATCATTACCAAGATTATGGCCAACAGTTTGCATGGGGTTCTTCCTGGGTTGATTGATTTAAATCAGGTGGTCTTTGTTACAGGAAAGAAGATTGGTGATGCTTTACTTCTTGCTACTGAAATCCTGAGTTTGTTTCCTAATTCCCATGGTAGACCTAAAATGTGTATGAAATCTTATCTAACAAAATCTTATGATAATGTGAATAGAAAATCTATCCATTTCTTTGTGGGTAAAGTGACCTCATGAAAGGTAAGTACAAAGAGATTTTGTTTGGAGCAGTGAACCAAAGTCAATCTATTCTTGGATTTGGAGGAATCCGCTCTCTATA
This sequence comes from Alisma plantago-aquatica, assembly GCA_963693085.1. NCBI lineage: Eukaryota > Viridiplantae > Streptophyta > Magnoliopsida > Alismatales > Alismataceae > Alisma > Alisma plantago-aquatica. The sequence continues at coordinate 1,034,467,104 of OY856412.1, forward strand.
CGGGATAGGCATATTGATAATTTTGAAATTAGAGTTGGTGAAGGTTGTAACACTATGATTTGGATTGATCCTTGGTGTTCAGGAGGTAAAACTCTTTCTAATATTCTAGGTATCCATTTCTTAGCTAGATTTGGTGATGGTAGCCACTGTAGGGTTGCTGAATGTATTACTAATGGTGCTTAATGTATTGCTGAATTTGTTGAGTTATCGGTCTAACATAATTTCTTAGCTCTTGTCTAATGAATGTCTCCTCGACTATGCAAGATCACACAACAGTGCCCCCTATTTTCTCCAACTCAAGCCTGCAAGTAGGCAAATAAGAGAAGCACAAAGCAGCAAAGAGGGTGAGGAGAGCACTTCCAATGGGCCATAAGGTGAAGCTCTTTGCTTCAGAGCAGAGTAGTATTGGTTAGGTTAGTGGTGAAGTTGTGTTGCTGGAATACAATTTTATACTAACAATACAACTGAGTTACATAGTTTTCATATACCATGTTTGTTTATTAGTCTAACATAATGTCTGAACTCATGTTTTGTTGAATGTCTCCTCGTCAATGTAAAATCAAACAGAAGAACCCCCTATCTACTCCCAACTCCAAGCCTACAAGTAGATAAATCAGAGAAACATTGAGCAGTAGAGATGGAGTGGGGAGCACATCTAATAAGTGAGAAGGTAAAGCAAGTGTGACCCTGGACTTCTACTACACAAGGTTAACATCATGGTACAGTCTGCCTATTTCTTAGAGAAGTGTGTGCCCCTCATTTGTTGTTAACAATTGACTATTCTTCTAATTTTGATTCTTTCATCTAAAAAAATTTCAAGAAAAATAGGTCGATAATAACTTCCACACTGGTAGAAAAACCTTTTATATTGGCACTTATTGTATAAGGACAATGAAAATTTGGATGATATAAGGATTCAATATTGCTTTCTTACACCTTACCTTCTGAACTTTTCTTCCACCAGTTTTTCATGGATCATATTTTCCTTATGCAGAAGGCAACTCAAATGATACTGAGAGACATACCTATTTTTAGGAGGTTTCTGCTCCTAGTTAATTCGAGAGCGTGTAGGAATTGGATAACTTTATAAGCACTCTTGGAAGAAGTTCATAGGATGATAAACCTAATGCATATGAGGGAGATGCCAAGTATATTGAGAGTAATCTTAGTCATAAATATTGAATTAATAAATGGCATATATACCCTGAGATTTGTGTTGGTGAATGAAAATGCCATGTTGATGCAAAGAGATAGTCCATGTAATGATACATATGCTAAGAGCTCTTATTTTGTCTCAGAAATTGGGTAGGATTGTCTGGAATTGTGTGCAGATAACCAGATGATTTCTAATTTAGATAGTGATACTCCAAATGTTACCTCAACTTATATCTTATATATTTAGAATGAACTACTTCCAAAAAGTGAAATTCATCCAATTCTAAGGTTCCAAGCAAATACCTATGCAATAGAATAGGAGAAACTAAAGTTCTAGTCTCTACTCATGCTAAAATTGCAAATATACAATACTCTAAAAACTACACCTGAGCAGTTTGATGATTTGGGTAGAGGATACCTAACCTTCAAACTTTGATTCAAGAAATAATCAAGATGTTCTTCACCCGATCCATAATCTAAGTTTCTTTGGTTACAACAAAGAGAAAACTAAGAGTGATTATGAGATATGGAGAGGAAACATGTAGTTCAAACGCAATCACTATTTTTTTGATAGAAACAAGGGGTGATTCGTTATCTTATGGATGTGGCACTTTATTAAGTGGCAATAGTTCTCTTATAAATCCTAGTTGTACGCATGATTCTTCTATTATCCTACGTACAAGTCCAAGCTATTGAAAGGAATCAGAGGTTCTTTTCTAGTATGTATGGAAAGGTGGATGGCATTTAGTCATCTATTATAGTAGATAGAGATATGTTTGTAAATAAGTAGATACCCCTTATGCCACCCATGACCAACTAGTAGAATAGGTTTATCTATCTTCATTGCCTACTAGATGGATGTGTTCGATGATATGACTCTAAGTAGACTGATAATCACATTACCCCCAAATGGACCACTTTCATAATTGATTGTTAAAACCCTAATTGCTTTTCTTATAGCCAGTGATCATCTAGTTGTCTTCCTTTCTTGCCTTCTTAGTCTGTTTTACATAGTTTATGGTCAATATCCTTATTATTAGTTAGTTTTTACCCTCTCCTTGGTTACCTAATTTCTTCTCTTAGTTGTTAATTAGGATTGTCCTTGTTAGTATAGTGTTGATTGCTTGTCTCTAGTTGATTGCTTTAGTGTAGTTATTCCCTTAGTTTGTTATTAGCCTTTATTGTGTAGGGCTAATCTAGGGTTTAATTCTCGTTCCCTTTAATTTCTTGTATGTTCACTCTTAATTTAACTCAAACCCAAAGATCAAACTCTTGAAACCCTATACTATGCTTTAAGAACCTAGATAAAACAAACATAGATCTAATGCCCTCATATCTGTCTGAGGATTTTCCCTGACTTGCACCTCCTATACCACGTCCCCATCTATGTGCTTATAAATCTACTAGAAAGAGTTGTCTAAATCAATAAATATAGGTATTTGTTATCCATGTGTGTCATGGGCGCATGAATCTAGATTTGATATATTAAAAGGAAATAATATATTAAAATAAGTGTAGCATATTGTTCTCCATGTTAACCAAATCAACTTATGGAATTTAGCTATACTTGGATTTGGCTTGATAAGTAAATCAATGGATACTCGTATATGATGAAGCCTTAATAAAATACAACATATGTCAATTTTACAATGTTGTATACTCTCACCTTTAAAGTGTTTTGTATGCCGTCAAAATTGTGTGATGCACCAAACTTCCTCACAGAGAGTCTTGTATATATAAGGTGTTAAACTTGACTGGATTGAAAATTATGATGTAACTTCATGTAAATGAGGTTCATCACCAAATTATTAAGAAATTAAAACTATGAGTATGGTTTTACCAGAATTCAATGGTCTGCTACAGAGCAAAATGTAGACTTTTCCAAGAATTGTATTGCAGTTTCTATGCTACAAGTTTGATGCTAGATTAGAAAGCCTGCCTCTCCCTAAAGAAAAAATGCTACCAATCTGCAAGGAGGATGCACACAAAATATATGGCATCCCAAATGGAAAAATTGTTGTAATGGTATATGCTACCATGCATAAAGATAACTCAAGAGCTAATTCAATGGTTGAGAAACTCAATTTAAGACCAAGTTGCATGTGTTGTGTGAAGTTAGGACATTGAAAAAATAGGTTTATGTGCTGCGATTGCATCAATGACCTTGAAAAGTTGTACATCCCCATTTACATTGGCAACCTTCTAAAAATATTTAGCTTTTGGGAACTCTCTGTCAATTATCGCCTTTTCTTATAGCCAATTGCAGGAAGTAGAAACTACAATTTGGTGGGTTTCTTTAAGGATTTTTTAGTTTGGGGCCTGTCGAAATTTGTTAACAATAGCTGCAAGTGCTGAAAAATTGGTGGCATGCATATATTGGTGGTAAGATTATGCTTTTATGGAGTTTTAATAACTACAAAAGATGACTCTAATTACTCAATTTCATCTACAATAAAGATGATATGGGGAATTCCCCACATGCAATAGATGGATTGATGTTATAATAATATATGAATGGAATTGCCACATGGAGGAGAAAGAGATGATAGTTGTGGATGAGACCAAGTAGTTGTACAAATTCCCAATTGAAGGTTGTATTTGTAAGGAAGAAGGTGACCCAAATGTGAATTTAGGATTGCAAAGGTTTCTATTGAAGACAAACCAAATGTGTATACAAGGATTGTAAAGGTTTGCATTTCAATGATTGTGTTACACATTTTAATCTTATGGTACATACACTATATTCAACATATATTCATTCTCTTTATTCATATGTCAGCTGGGAGCAATACAGAAAAAATGTGACCAAATGTTGTACTCTACTCAAAGAGGAAGCCATCCACCCAACATTTGATGGAAAATGAATTGGAAAAGAAGAGAACATTACTAGGGGAGGGAAATATAAAGACCCAATCTCTTTTAAACTACTTTAACTTGGATAACCAAGATGTATCAAATGAGAACTTGGACTGAAAACTAATTGTGAATCAAACTAAAGAGGATGAAAAGTGCATGACTCTTCGGCCCATGACACAAAAAAATGATGATGTCAGGCGTGTGAAAAAAAAGAAAACTGGATCAAACAAAGGGAAGATACAAAACAATACATCAGTAATGGAATGTAGCAGACGAAAGTTGGATGACAATGAATAGAAGATGGTTCACATATCGGGTAACATGGTTCACCATGAATGGAAGCTGTTTGACAATTTATAGACCAGTGTTTAGAAAGGCAGACAAATTCACAAGAGTAGGTGGAGTAAGCCCTGGTCTTGGAGGGGATACAATCAACCTGAAGACTTATTGATTTTTGTTCCTTCTATAAATTTTGCATCGAACTATGTATTTTCACACCAACTAGACTATGTATTTTCCCACCAGGATGTTTACGACAAAGTCTATATGCCAAAATGTGTTGTTGACATTGCTTTTAAGGAGGCAGACTATGCTAAAGGGGTAGTGAAAGATTAAGTGGATAAGGAGGGCCAGGGTTGTCAGGAGGCTATGGAGGATGCAGTTGAAGTGAATGATGTGAATAGGAAACGCACACATAATGATAGAAATGTTATGGGGGACCTATATTATATGAAACCCATTTATGAAGACAAAATGTTATGGAGGAAGTGGTCATGAACAAAATGGTACGAAGATGGTCATGAATGACCCAATAGAGTTGATTGGGGTATCATAGGAGGTCAACCTGTCCATATATGATGAGAAGATGAGGATCCAGAGGTTGAAGGAACTAAGAAAGAAATTGAAATAGATGAAAACAAGAACCTGTCGGCGGCGACTGTAGTGGAGTTGGGGCAGCTTTCGGCGCAATGGAGGCGGCGAGGGCACCGTAGTGGAGTTGGGGGCAGCTGTCGGTGCAATGGAGGCGAGGGCACATGTCGGGGAGGGCACCTGTCGGCGGCGACCGTAGAGGTGTTGGGGGCGTCGGCGGCTAGGGCGAGGAAGGAACGCCGCGATCGGCTAGGCAGAGGAACAGAACAGCCTCTCCACCGTGACCCTCTCCAAAATGAAACAGGACATGCACGACGCGAGAGGGAAATGTGCACGTCGTGAGAGGGGAGGGTTTATCTTTTTTTATTTTTGATTTGCAAATGTTGTGATTTAGAATGGAGGGAAGGGTTATGAGATGGAGGGAAATATTTAGCATGGCATTTTTCACGGGGTGATTAGTGAGTAATGTATTTGTGAGGGATTAGTATTCACATAAAAGGTCTAAGGATGTAAAAAACACGGTTGAGGGATTTGGTCCCATGTTTGAAGGATGATCCCTCACAAATAGACATCATTATTCACGATTTTCGGTTCCTCACAAATGTTCTTCAATAAAGGCCAAATGTTTTGTAGTGGATGACGCCTCTTTCCAAAGGAGTGCCCAAAGCAGCCAACCCATTGATGATGGCATTCAACCTTAAATACATCTCCACAATGCCTTCAATCTTTCCCATCTTGAAGTTCTCTAGGAGGCTGTCTAACATATAGATCTTTGCCTCCTTGACTTGTTTTGTGCCTTCATAAGTGATGCACAACTTGTCCCAAATATCATAGGCGATGTCCAATGATGAGATCAGGTTGAACTCCGTGGGAGTGAGGGAAGCGTAGAGGATGCTAATAGCCTTTGCATTGAGTTGATCTTCCTTGAGAGAAGCTTCACTCCATGTTGTAATAGCTCCAGTTGGCTCTTTGTAAGGTGTAACCATCACCTTACACATATCAAAGTTCATCCCTTGAATGTAGAACTGCATCCTTCTCTTACAATAGAGGAAGTTGGTGCCATCAAAGACCGGAGGGCGTATGGAGAAGCCTCCCTCTAGGTTGAGTGAACCAAATAGATTGTCGCCCATCTTCTCGTCTCGTGGGAGATTGTTGGAGAATATCCTTAGCTCTGATACAACGTGTTGGATCTAAGGGCTCTAGAGGGGGTTTAATAGAGCTACAAAATTTCTCACAAAACATACTAGACCTTCAAATTATATCAATTAGGATAAATAGCTTAATGGTAATTTGAAGTCCTATCTAACAAGCACAACAAGGATGAGAGAGATTGATAGCAAGCACTTGACAAAGGGATGTAGAGTGGTTCTACACTTCAAACTAGAAGTGAGACAGTCCACTACCCAGAGAGGTCAACCTCTAGGACTTTGCAAGTGCTTTTCTCTATTATATCACCATATAGATTTACAGCAATAGAAAACCAAAGGACTTACCCATCCAACCACAATGAGATCTCCACCTTAACAAAGAACTTACCCACTTAGTTTGAATCTTCAGCCTTCACCTAGGTCTTACCCATTCAGGCTCAAGTCTTCCGCCTTGAAGGACTTTGCTTCTCCTCTTAGATCTTCTTCATTTGCCTTCTCCTTCACCTAGAGAAGATCACCGCCTCTTCATCAACCTTGAAGAGGACCAGCTACATCTCCTTCTTCACTCAATGGAGCTTGCTTCAGATTTTCTTCATGAAAGAAGGGGTATAGGGAAGTAGTGGAAGATTGAGAGCTTTACATGTACAAAGGTGGAGCTCTCTTACACTAATCCTAACTCACTCACAAATCATGAAATGATGTGTAAACTAGAGAGAGAAAGGGGCTTAAGGGGTGGTAGCACACTCAACTATAGCAATGACCTTGTGTGTAGTGAATGAGCAACCTTGGAATGAACTCCAAGTGGTCCTATTTATAGTTGGGGGTCCTCCCTTGAGTTGAGAAACACTTAGGGTCAAATTATAGCCATTTTTGCTCAGGGAACATATCTATTTTCATCCAAACAAGTCACCAACGGTTAGAATTTTTGCATTTTCTGTATAGTACATTCTGTCGAGATTCAATAAAGATAACTCAACCGATCGGCTAAAAGACAAATCTAATTTTCAAACTATCAGTCGAGTTTTTCCTGGGAAACTCAACCGATCAGTTAAAATCACATTTAGTCAGTAAGCAGTTCGGTCGAGTTCTGGGAATGCACAACTCGACCGATGCACTCTTCAGAAAATTGATCCAAGGGATCGGTCAAGATTGAATCTCGATCGATCAACAGTCTGTGATCAATTTTTAAAAGTGGTTAAAAAGTGATTAAAACTTGGTACAAAGTGTCCCACATAATTTTCTCATCTTAGTTACAAGTCATATCATCAGTACAAGTGATTACAAAATTCTTCTAAGGTCAATTGAATGGATTTCCTTATTAGCACACTTGCATTGCTTTTCACTTGGACTTTGACAAGCTAGGGCTTGTGTAAATTGATTCTTTTCATGTACCTAATATCTGAGATCAATCTTAAATACACATATTATCTTAAATACACATATTAGATACATATGAATGGTATGGTTGAGTCATTATCAAAATATGGACAATATATAACCTCTAGGTCAACAGACCTGACCTAAACGCATAACAAACCTATAGAGAACCCAGACTTTCAAGTCTAATTGGTTTGGATCAAGTTGGGTAGGGTCGGGTTTTTTTGCCACCCTTGGTTGACGACAATATTCTCATATACAACACGTGCTATATACAATATTCTAAAATTGACAAATTTCAAACCAAGAACCAACTCTATATATTTTAGACTTCTATATCGAAACTCACAACTAACCCGGATTGATAACATGCACACTTGAAATTATTTTTTCTCATGTTGAACCGAGACAGGTTGATAGATTAAAAAAAACTTGAAAGCGTTAATTATATTTTGCTACGAAATATGTTGTCGCAATGAAGAATCATGCAAAAATACAAAACAAATGAAACAAATAGAATTAATCAACAGAGGTGGGCAGGAAAGTAGAAAAAATAGTTGTACCATTTAGATGCTAACGGTGGGTGATGGTGCAGGGGGTTGTTTAGGATTATGTAAGACCGAGGGTCTTTCTTGAGATTTACGAAAAAGTGAGGGGGTTTTAAGGAAAAAATCTATGATTTATTGTTCAATGATTAGATCTATTTTATTCGTAGTGATATGGTGTCCAAAGAGGCTTTTTTTATTATAGACAACTCTACTGCTGATGTTCCTGGTACAAATAATCATTGAAAATTGGTCTACCAAGAGTTGTAAAACAGGAAATGGAACGTAGTGAACTCAAACTTCAATGTTTTGCTTTGGTTTGATGTAAATAAAACCAAACTAGTTGCATTGTTTTTATTTGGTATGATATACTTTTCGGCATGAAATCAATCAATTAAGAGGTGCAGGCAACAACAGAATACAATGATACAACAAAAAACACACATCGGAAGGCAGAAGAAGATGAACTGCACCCTTTTTGGGTACAGTTATATTTTCTCCCATTTTTGTACATGTTTGAAACCAGCTCTGGAGTTGCATTTCTCACCAGGGTTCCAACTAATCAGAATCAAACATAATGATTTGGGACGAAACTTGAGTTGCAGCTGCACATGTTGTATTTCTGCCCAACCAAATGGGCCCTACAATGGTTCGAGAAAAACGAGTGTTTTCTTCCGATCCCGTCGTAATGATTTTCCTTTTTTTATTGAAGATAGGGAGCGCGCTCAATTTCACAATATTAGAACGTCACGACTGATTTTACATTTTCTTATATTATATATTTGTGACCAGTGCAGAAACGGAGCAAAATTTTAAAGCAAGGACTTCTTGTTTTCTTATTCTTTGATGGAAAAGGAACTATACACATTGTGTTATGGATATATAAATAAGAGAATGTCTGGCAACATACATTTTTGGTTTGGGCCCATAAACTATGTCGCACGCGTCTGTGATTTCTGCAAAAGCAGCGACGGTGCAGAGGGTTTGAGAAATGAGCTATGACAAAAGGAACCCATACAAACGAGGTCTGCATTTTTTTAAATACTTTGGCATGTAAACTGGTATTAATCGTGTTATCATGTAATGCCTTGTTTGACAAAAGGAACCCATCTACCGTTGTATCAAACAATATGAATTATCGATGTGCCAAAACGCAATTTCTAGCGATCATCAATCGGCGCGACATAAATATTAGGGGTCGTTCCACTTTTTAGACTGCTGGTATTTAATACATACTTGCGGGGTGCACGTACTAAATACATGAATTTTAATTAAAATTACTCATCAACTGAAATTCCGACATAATTATATATAATTATTTCTTTTACACTTCAAATTGAAATTTTTATGAAATAAGTTTGTGTTTAGATAATAAAATATACATTAATTTAATGAGTGACTACTAAACATGTTCTTGCAATACACTATAATAAAGTTGGTTTTTCTAGATCGGTTGAGTTTGGATCATAACATGTACTACGATGATATATACTTTAATTCTATACTTCACTCCACTTTGAGATATAACTTGCACAGAAGCATGCATAGCCACTACATATGAAAGAGATTGTTCACTTGGTGATAAACTAGTAATCATCGAGTTATAGACACATAAAAGAATACTAAGAATGTATTTGTCATGATCAAGATTATATGAGATTTACTTTTTGTACATGTGTTTGTAGATGCTAATATATAATTAGTAACTACAATAATTTACATGCAAGACGCTAAAAGAACATCTCAACTAAATATCAGTCGTCTCCCTCTACCTTGTAAGCGTGATTATTAAAATTTCTTGTGTTGCATAAATTATATAATAAGTACTCGCTACAAGAAAAAAATTGATCAATTGTGACCTAACTCCCTCAAACTTAAAGCATGAGATTACCAAAATTATCGACGTATCCTTCTCGCGATGTGGTTGTTGACGACTATTATATAATCATCACTGAAAACATTTAAATACAACCTGCTAACATAAAATAATTCGATCAACTACTGGTTGACTTCTTGTAACATGTATCATTTGCCTCTAAAAATGCTACACAAAAATAAATTGGACTATTATGCTTACAAACAAACTACTAAAGGGCGTAGGCATGCTGATGAATTTCTTTAACCGAAGCATGTGATTATTAAAATTATTCCTACACTAAAAATAATAAACAATTTGTTTATAAATGCTAAGCACAAATAAACCAAACTATTGTGCTCACAAACAAACTACTATAAGTTGGTAAATTCCTTTAATTGGAAGTATATGATTATTAAAAATACTTCTACTCTGAAAAATACTAAGCATTTTGCGCTAAATAGAGTGGACTACTGTGTAGGACGGTCAATAGGGAGGGTATGGGAAGGGTAAGGTCTTACCCTTATCCTTACCCACTAAGTGTGGCGGGTAAGGGTATGGGTAATTCCCCACTCCATCAATATCTTTATCCTTCCCTTACCCTTACCCTCTTACCCAGAGGGTAAATAGAGAGGGTAAGGGTGAAGTGGAGAATTTATATGTCTTCTTAAAATTTGTGCAAATATTGACAATAATGGATTAACTAATATATATATATATATATATATATATATATATATATATATATATATATATATATATATATATATATATATATATATATATATATTTGAGTGAAATATCAAGATGCTCCAGAATGACTTTTAAATATTCAAAATTATTCTAGTAAACTTCTACAACACTATATAAATGGTTTATGTTGTATTGAGTGCATATACAAATGGTAATACCCTAACATTGGTATTTGAGTAAATAAACTGTTCCCAAAAGATAAAGATTGTTGTACTGAAATGATATTAAATGATAATAAGTCACAAAGAGTTATTGCTGGAACATACATATCTTATACCCTCTAAAATGTTATTCTATCTGAAAAATAAAACACAAAAAAGTAGATAACACCGCCTCATATGTATAACATGGTACATTAAAGAATAATCTTATTATTATCTACATGTTTGTCTTACACCGCACAAATTTTTAATGGAACCTAAACTATCTTTATACATCTGTCTGGCACCTTTAAAATAGTGTTGCATACACAACCAAGTTAACTACATAACAAGTAGATAAAAATATTATGTATTGTATATAATGATAACAACATAATATTACATATTACATAGATTTGAACAACATAATGACTATAAATTTAATATAAAATGCATACATATGGACGGGTAGCGGGCTAGAGGGTATGTGTAATGATTTACCCTTACCCTTAGCCACTAAGGTAGCGGGTAAGAGGGTAGTGGGTAGGCAGTTAAAGGATAAGAAAAGCTTTATCCTAATCCTTCCCCTACAGGGTATGGATAAAAAGGTAAATGGGTTTATCCTTACCCATTGACAACCCTACTTACTGAAGTACATAAACAAGTTGATGAAGTTTGTAATAATTAAAAATCACTCCTACTCTAAAAAATAGTAAGCAAGTAATGATAACCACATAGACAGATTGAACCGCCAGCGTCACACATAGGTTGCTGAAAAAGAAGGTGTTGAATTAAATTTTCTACATTACGGCTAAAGTCTCAAATGACGGTTGAAAAATAAAACATTGTAGTTGTATGTTACTTAACCGTTTGTGATAATTTTATCGTTTCAACCAGCTATCAATGGACAAGAGAAAAAATACTCAAAATACAATGGTCCGATTTTGTGCTCAAGCTTTGTGCTTCTTTCGCTTGAGACTGTTAGATATAAATTGGACATTGAAATAAAAAAATATAAAAAGAAAGAAAAGTAAAATAAATAAGTGAAGTAGACCACTTAGGGAACGTTTGGTTTGTTGGATTTTTAAGAATTTTGTATTTATGTCATCCTATATTTGTAAAATACTGCATTGTTAAAATCCTGCAAATACAAAATTTATGTTTGATTTCTCATATTTGTAAAATATATGATTTAGCCACAGTTGGATTTTGACGTCCGAGAGAATTTTGATGGAAATCAAAATGCCGGATTCCTATTATGTTTGAATATTTCGAGATTATCCCCTTTTTTGAAATTCTGTAAATCAAATATAAACTTTCAATACAGTAAAATTCAGAAAATTAAACATGCCCTTAATAGAAATGCGCCAAACACCGGTGAACTCGTCCACATAAAGAGTCAGATTGTGCAAAGTGGACCAATGGGATGGTTGAGAGTCAGGTTTCTAGAGGGCATTCGACGTTATCCTTGTTTTGTCCTCCTTTCAAGTGTTTCACTCTCCAGAACCAAAACTAGTAGTATAGGACTCCTATACTTATTGTATAGGACAACTAATGAGAACACCAAAAACCCAACCCATAAAAAAATTAGTGGGGAGAGAAATTATTTTTTCAACATTTAAATGAATTTTTTTAATACTATACAAAATTCTGATTGGTCTCCTACCATCTTTCTATAGGAGGCCTCCTATAGGATAGGCGTCCCTCCGGAACGGGCAGAAGTAAACTAATAAATAGGTCAGGAAAAGAAAACCACAGAAGCTGTGAAAAAGATAACCAAGCAGATATATCTAGAAATTTTGCACGATGATCATTCAGCACTTTCGTCAAATAACTCTTGCTACCGTAATTGTGTGTCCAAGCTGGTTCAGGGAGTCCGTCCGGACAGAAAGGCGGTGATCATAAAGTCTATCCAATTTTGACGTGTTTTGTGAATGCACGTTTTAGCTGCTAAATCTATACAATGTAGCATTTCTTATTACCATGTAAACTATATTATAGCAGCTACTGTACAAGAATGCCGCGTTTTCAAATCTCTCTCCCAAACTAGGCCTAAAGTCACCACATCAAAAAATAAAAAGGGTTTTGACCGGGGAGAATGAGTAGCTTGCGTATTTGTAGTTTATACGGCGACCATGGTGATTGGGTCAGAAGATTGGCTTTTCATGGTTGATCCTCATCACCACCTCTACAAAATATCCACGTTCCTTTTCCATTTCTCGGACATGAGTGATATCCTTGTTGGGGTTCCCTCATAAAAAGAAGTTCCTTCTGAATCTGATGCTTCATTGCTGCACTCGCCTCTTTACTTCTTTGATGTTGTTTTGATACATGTAATTATCAAGGTTAACGTTTAAGTTAACATCCTGCAAGTATATGGCTCGTTGCAGTTGTATTAAGAGTAATCTTTTATTGGGACGCCCATTGTTCACTTGTACTTTAGTATTCTTCAAGTGGTTAATAGATGATAAAAAAAAGTAGCCAACGAGAATTCCAAATATGCATAAATATGTAAGAATTGATACATATACAACAAATGAATGGTCGTTAAGGTTGGAAATGACTTCTGTTTAGGGATCACACTCCTCTTGTAGAATATGAACTACACAAAGCCATAAAATTTATCTCAAATTGCGTTTGCACTAGTTCAGCTATCCGCTTTCTACCCAAGAAAACAATTTTCCTAAGCATTGCATTCCCAACATCTATCACATGATATAGAAGTTGTACATTTTATACCCTAACTCAACTCTAATGCTCACATCGTTTTAGATTTCAATTTTCATATTAAGCAAACCGACTCTACACCGTCCCCACTCTAAGCATGAATCAAGAGCATACAAACAGAATAGTTGGCTCAGGCTGACCGTACCAAAACACGCACTAAAGTAGCATTCTTTGCACGGAATGTGAGAACGACACGCATTGCAATACCGAACTATCATCTACACATATTTAGGCATGTGACCAGCCTATGCGTGCTCGTAGTGTACAGAATGTCAACATTTTCATTAATGAGATCGGTGAAAAACGATCTGTACGAATACTCAAGCTTTATTGAAGATACAAAATGTACCATTCAGAAATGTATTCAAGATTGCTTTGGATTCAAATTGTGAAGGAAAAATTGTCCTTTGTATTTGTGAAAGCCACAACCTTTTATCGTGGTACATAGTTGTGAGGCTCACCTGTTGCGTTATTTCAATTCTGTTCGGAGAGCGAATGTGCAATTGTGAAAGGCTAGCTGTTCATGAATGACAAGTTAGTTTTTGGGCCTGAATCCAGCAGGAAGCGGCGTGGCCCATGTTCAACATCCACCTGCGAGCCTAATGAAAGCATCTATACTATATAAGAAAGCTCGTTTAAAGTTTTTCGTGCAATTTTTATACTCATTTTTTGGAATCACCAACTAATCCTTAGCTCTATTTGAGAAGTAATATTTATAACTTTTTTGGGTTTCTTTGCAATATTCACTATCTTAGTGGTGCGAGGGGTCGACTCTGGACTCCTCCACGGCTTTCGAGTTCGCTCGCCTCTAGGATTCTCGCTTGCAGGGTGAACGTCAGAGGAGCCACCGTATGCAGTGGATTTAGTGGAGGAGCCATCGGTCGTAGTTTCGGAGTCGTCGCACACTATGCAGTAGAAGTCGTCACTCACAGTAGAAAAGGATCCATCGCACGCAGTATAGAAGGATCCGTCATCGCTCAATCCTCATATATAGTAGGTAAGCCGTTGTTCACTATTCCTGGATCGTTTTGCCCCTCCATTCTGCTATCTACCTCTGGCGGCCAAGCTATTGCATGAGCTATTGTTTGGGTTTTTCTATTTTGGATTCATCAACCACGACGACCTCCCTTTTGCTCTCCGTAGACGATCTACAATCTGAAAGCCACGGTCATCCCCCTTCTTGTCCAAACATTGACGGTGGATTGAAGTAGGGGAATCTCCCATGAAGATATAGAGAGTCTCCGCTTCATGAGAGTCTATGAGCGGGCCAAGACCTTGTGTGAGAATCCGAATTCAAAGTTGCAGCAACAATGAATCCATATGTCTTCTTCCAGTTAAGTGACAGTTCTCGTGTTTCTCTCTGAAGTGGACCTGCTCAGAGTGTCTCAATTCCATCGGTGTCGGACAAGATTTCCAGCCGCTGACCGCTGCATTTTGGACACCCCATGTCGGCATCAAGGTCCTGATATCGGAGGTGAGCTATTTAATCCCATCAAAGTCAATTTTGCGCCCGTAGGTACCTGTGCTTTGGCTCCCTTTTTGTCATGCTCGCTCTGGTTTTCCCATTGAACAATTTTACTATTAGATGGGCCTCTTCTTTTTCCTTTCGGGCATTCGTTGTCCATCTCCAGTGCTCGTTTGTAACATTCTTTGTTTTCTTCACTCGAAGAAGCAACCAAATGGAGATTTTATATTATGGAGTTGACCATCAAAACAACATGGATGCTATTCCAAGTCTTCGTTCAAGTTTTGATCATTTCTCGGTATCTGATGATGCACATCTTCAAACATGTTATCTCCCCTTCCTCATCCCTACTTTTTTCTCCTTTTAGAATCTTGGCAGTGCCGAAAGGAACTCCTGCTCGCACCACGCCCGTGACAGGAATTGAATTGTGTTTCCCTGATCTATTTGAGAACGTCTACAATTTGATTAAGATATCCAAATATGAGGTATGCCGAGGAGGGACTCGATTCTCCTATGGTTCTACCAGTTGACCGCCTAACTCAGAAAAAAAAGCATTCCTATTTTCTTTTCTTTCGTCTGCTTTCCTTTTCTTACTTTCTTTTTGGATATCTAGCTTCCAAGAACAAGTAAATGAAAACATGGAGTGATGTGATGATATATAAATATAAAATCTTATGAAATATTTTGTTCATCATTTCTCCTCTCAAATGTAACTCGATAAGTTGCTATCATTCTGGTGACTCATGTCATCGAATGTGCTCCAATTATAAGGTAATCTCCATAAAATGTATATTTTATTAACTTTTACAACTATGAAATATACTTATAAAAATTTCATTCATAATAGGTTTAAAGTATGGAAACATTTGAGCTAGAATTGTAATATTTTCATGTTTCAGTCATGCAGGACTTCAATCTTTACTAGCTAATGAAAAACCAGAATAAGTCGCTTTCTGAGGTTGAGGTGTTAACTGGTGCTTCCAAATATATTTGGCTTTTGCATAAATCCACCATAGAGGGTAATTCCATCGTGATATGAATCCAAGTAACTATAGCTTTTCCTATGTCCAATGTAGTTAATGTCTTTGACATTCCTATCACATTCCCTATTGCAAATGGCTTTATACCTATGTTTTCTCTCTTTTGGGTACAATTATTTGAACGTCAAACATGTCAATTTATGTGTTTGCCTTTAAGATCTATACTTAAAACAAATGATACCATTTTTTATTCATTGAAGTGGTTTTGGGTCTGAGAAAGAAATTATTAAAATTCCCAACTATGGGAGCCGATATGAGTGTGATGGTTGTATCAGCCTCATAACTTTTTCTTCTATTTGATCATTTTCGTGACATCTTCTTAGATTCTTCCAAAATCTTTAGTATGGTTTCTAGATTTTCTTGATATTTCAAGATTCTCCCTTACTAGCTGCATCATCCGATTTATACCACACCGGTCTTTCCCTTGTAGGAATTTCCTTAATTGGTACCACCTATATAATGGACCAGATTTGAACATAACTGACATCTTAAATGAGCCTCACTAAAAAAAACTTCATACCTCAATGGAACTAGGCACTGCTAAAATTCTCATGTTTTCTAGTATTTAGGCTAGCTCCTTGATAATTATTGTCTAAACATTTATAGTTAAGTAAACAACTCAAATTTTCAATTGAAAGATTTGAGCAATTGCAAACATCAATGGGTAGAGTAGAGGTACAAAAGCACTTCATCGATTCGACCATGCCCAACCACCATGTCACCTAGATATGTCATCAATGCCATCTACATGTATCCTCATCTTCTGCATCATCCGAATGACCCAGTTGTTGAGCCCCTCACGTATGTCAGCTTAGTTAAACTGAGATGTAGATTATGGGCTGTGAAGAGTGATTTTTACTTGGCTTATACAACCAAGTAGATTTAGGGAAAATAGGTACACTTGTATCAAGTACGTGATAGTAAATTTTCTTTTTATCAACTAACATCACTATCCCCAATGATTATAATCTAATAGGTTCACTTGTATCAAGTAAAGTATACTAACAAAATTTTTTATTAATTAACATCACTAAAGTTTATTTTTAGTAGATATGTAATCTAAGGGGATACATGATTCAGTTTCTAGGATATCTATCCATAGAATAATTCATAATTGTTGGGATGTATGTGAATTATTTGAAATTTTAGTGTTTATAGTTTAGCATGAAACATCAAGCAAAGGAAGATGCTTATCAAGGTTTTCTATAAAATGACAAACCAAAATTTAAAATGGTAAATTTAAATTAAATTTGAGTACTTAGATATGAATGTATGCTTAGGGGTTATTTCCCTTCCCCTATTTTTTGTGAAATTAGCTCAAGATGGTTATGTATTATAAACATTTCTCCTCCTAATCTACTTTTGTTTGTCCTAACTAATTTATGGAGATGGAAACCTACACAACCACCCTTCACTTGAGCCCTATTACCAAGAAATAATAAGATCATTCATCTCTTATAGTCAGAATATCCACCATTTCATACAAGCAACTAGTTGTCCTACGGATGTATCCCTCTATGATGCCAAACACTATGTTCAGAGTCATACTTGAATTATCTAGAAGCCATGTTCTCAATTTAGCCTTGCCTCTATAATTACAGGTCGAGGTGGAAGAACGGTGCTTTGAAAGGTCTCAACCTTGATCTGGTCACCAGCAAGGAGCTTGATGTTAGAGACTATATAGAGATCATTTGATGAGCTAGAACCTGAGGATGACATTAATCAACATTTAGATCTAACTTGTTTGAGGCAATTTTCTTTCTTCAACTAACCTCGTGTGAAATCAATCTAGATTGACATAAATCATGCTTTAACCAAATCTTAGTTGAACAAAATAAACTCCTCCTAATTATACCAGACCCAAAGCTTCCTTGTCATGGATTAATAGTTGAATTTTAACCCAATTATGTACATGGTCAGGGGATTAGCCCCAACCCTTGAAGTACTGAATCAACTGAAAAAAGTTAACAAATATACATAAATTGCTTCCATGTACTATGTATGTATGTCTAATTGATTTGCTTATGTTTCTTAAACTCATAAATTAGATATGATGAGACCTACAGTTTCTTGCATTACATGTGTGGATCTCAAAATGTGTGAAGAGTCTGTGTTAAAATTTGAGTCCTCACCTGGATATTTGATAAATTGGTCAAATATCATTTCTTACTATAGGGTGTTGATGAATCTGTACATGGTTAAGAATGTGGCACATTTTTATTTTTTCCAACTTATTTGTTGATGTTGCTTGAGCCTATATTTTTTTCCTTGAATGCATAATATACACATTTTTTATATTCTATATCAAGTAGTATCTCTTCGTTTCATGTAGTTGAAAAACATGCCTAGCTGGTTTATAAGGAAGTTTGTAGAATCTGATAATTCATCTATTAGTTGTCAAAAAGGTTGCAAAAAAAAAACACCCCTAAGAGATATAGCTTGTGCATATACTTCAGCGTTTATTTTATGGAATTGCTAAGAAAAGGAGACCTACCTTAGATCCACCTTCAATTTTTGTAGAAAGAAGTTATATATAATATGAAGGCTTCCTAAACTGCATAATCTTTTATAATTTTTTATTGCTCTTTTAGTTTTTAGACTTTTAAAGGTGGCACCAAGGTGAGGAATTGGGCTCTCTGCATTAGAAAGCATGTCTTCTCTGTTGTAAAAGAAACAAGTAACTACTACGGTTTTGAAAATAGTTATAATTTTGAGGTCCAGGGTAACCAAGGAATAAAAATTATATGGTGGATGAGACATCTAGTTTGATCACACTCTGTGATGTAAGGGACGAGAATAGTATTGGAGACAAAAGATGCTTGTGGATGGGTGTGAATAGAGACGGTCATCAAGAGAACAATTCTACTCCAAATTTTATTATGCAATTTCACTTTAAGTTGTCATGACACTCATGTGATGTATTCTGTATAGGATGACATTTTTTTAATTTTGTCAATGGTGTAAAGTGTTCTTGTGATTAAGGTTTGTTGTATCATGATAAAATATTATTGAAAATTTTATATATCCTCCTTAATTCTTCCATAGAAGAATCTAAAATGATGTGAAGTTTAGACACTCCACAAGATCGTTAAAATTTTCTTAATAGTTATTCAATGCTTGAGGTAATGATTTTTCACATTCCGACCAACCTAAGGATTCTGTGTTATATGTATTTGGTTGATGCTTCCAGAATTTTTTGAGATTTTAAACTCAAGTGTGGCATAAAATATACCAAATTCAGCATGTCAGAATCATGCCTACATACTATGTATATATCATGCAAATTGAAGATCATCAGAGGTGGTTAATTCAATTTCCAAAATATAAAATATATGAATGAATAAGAACATCTAAAACATAAAAGTGCATGTATAATTTCCGTGTGTAGCACGGGTTCATGCCTACTTTCAGTAGGACTCATATCTGTTGTCCAGATCGTTTCTAACTGTACATCTATTTCAAAGATTTACTCATGAAAGTGAATAGGGTTTTCTACGGTAAGATTATCGTAGCACGCTCGGGACAACGTTCTACAACAGCAAATTTGTTCAGTAGGGTCGTTCGGTCCCCAACTTCATAACTACTGGTAATTATACGTAAACAGATCGTTACTTTAATTTTCAGATGTTTTGTATACTTATTTTGATCGGTGTTTATCCATACATATCAGTGAGATTCATAATCACGCCATCATCACAACACAAAGCCCAAGATGTGAGAATTACGCCCCACACATAATGCTAATATGTGACGGCCGAACGCTTCATGGATCTACTAGGGCCCGTCACATGGGGCCGGTAAGCTAAAACCTCTGTCGCCTGTGTAACATATGACGCTCATGCACCTCACTTGAAAGGCAGGCCACAGATGCATTATGCTCAACTCTACTCTAGAATAAGGTTAGCGGTACCTCGGTCACATAATGTACGCATATGCATCACACGTGAATGACAAACAACAAAAATATGTATTGTGAAGCAGTGATACAACAAATATCCATGAATCCAGTTCTTAAAATTTATTACTTTATGAAAAATGATGAACAAAGGGGAGGATATCTAACTTTTTTTTCTATAACTAGCTAAATGCACATGCTAAGCACGTGAGTTGCGGTTAAAAGTATACCTATTTAGGATATAATGTATATATTTTAGAATAATGAAACCCCAAGCAAGCTATTCAGATAGATACCTTCACTTTTCAGAAAAGAACCTGAAGGCTACTCGAATAGTTGTTGTCATTGCTCTGACAAATAATTCATTCAAGGTAGATTGTTTGAATATTAATTGTGTGTTCTAAGATATAATGATTTACAAAAAGTCACATGATTCTTCTATTGGACTAAGTGAAGAAAATAATGACCTTGATTAATTTTCCAAGAATATTTAAAAGTTTAGATAAAGAAAGTAACCATGTCGTTTGCACCAGTTAAAAAACAAGCGTACAAAAATTCACAAAAACAACTGGTTGAATAATAGGTAGATGGACACTTATAATAAAAAATAATATATATAACACTTGGCTGACTTCCTCGAACCTCCAAGGTCACAAACAATCCAGACTGATTAATACAAAGATAGAGAACTTGTTAGATTGCCTCCCTACATTTTATCTCTCAAAATTACCTCCGTTACTTGTCCATGAGCGGACTAACACGAGTTCAAATAAAAGACATGTATCGAAGCATACACGCTTGATTTGCTAAAAAATAGGCAATTAGCACGTTCTTAGTACGTGCATTTAGCTAATATATTATATGTCTTGGATTTTTTATTCAGAAGATAACCCAGGCAACCACGATCTGAAGTGGGTTTTTACTTCTCGATAAGAATCTTCATTTAGAGGCAGCAGATTCATTGCTCTTTGGTAATAATTAAACCCAGATATCATAAGAAGAAAAAATGTCTAAAAGTGCAATATTGTTAACCATCCGCAGATCAGAGCAGCAGATGAGATCGGTCAGATATTCTGGAACTGTTGGATTGGACCACATCTGCTATGAGTGCAGGCCGTTCGAGTAGTGGCCTTGTGTATTCCTATTCAGTGGGCCCATGTGCCCCTGCATCCTCAAAACTGGTACCAGGTGAACTTGAAGACTCCAATGCAATTGAAACAGATAAACATCAAAGCACAGTTCACCTACTTCAGTCTAGCTACTAATTAGCTAGTAGCTAGCTTGAGCTGTGTAGCCGTGCGCTTTTAATTTTTTTATGTTTATCTGTTACGTTAATTGCATTGAAGTGTTCCTGTTTACCCGGTAGCAGTAGTGGGATGCATTGTCAAATTGGCAACACAGACGCATTATGGGCCCACCAAATAGAAATACGCAAGGTCACTTAAAGGGCTTGGACAGTGACAGCGCATGCGGTCCAATCCACCAATTTGAGGACATCTGACCGATCTCATCTACTGCTCTAATCTGTGTGAACCGTTAACAATATTGTACTTGAAATTTTTTTTTCTAATATTAGGATTTAATTAATACCAAGGACCAATGTATTCGATGTCTTTAAATGAAGATTCTCATCGAAGAGAGAAACCCCACTTTTGCCTAGGTTGTCTATTAAAAAAGAAATCCAAGGTGTATAACATACTAGCTAAATAAACATGCTAAGAACGCGAGTCTAATTGCCTATTTTTTAGTAAAATAAGTGTGTGTGATCTGATATATGTTTTTTTATTTGAGCTATGTGTTAGTCATGGACAAGTTTGGCTACCATAATACTGTCCCAAGTATCCCATGAGTCAATTGAAGGTTCTTTTGAGAAATATAGTGTTGGAGGTAATCTAACAAATTCTCTATCTATGTAGTAATCAATTTGAATTGTTTGTGGCCTTACATATCGCAAGAAGTCAACTAACTATTATGTATCCTATTTTTTATTACAAGTGTGTCTTTGTGAGATTTTGTCCATCTGCATGTTATTTGACCAGTTATTTTTGTAGATTTTTGTCGGCTTGATTTTTTAAGACAACATACTTCCTCAATTTATTTATTTTAACATTCTTGACAAGTTAATCAGGTTGATTGTGTTCTTCACTTAGTCAAGTAGAATAATCATGTGAATTTATATAAATCACCATATCCGACAACACACAACTAATATTCAAATAATCTACTTCGAATTAATTATTTCTTTTAAAAAGAGAAACGGCAACAACTATTTTGTTAGATGCCTTTAGGTTCTGTTTTGAAAAATGACATTATCTGTTCGAACAACTGGCTTGAGATTTTGTTATTCTAGAATAGTTATATGGTATACCCTAAACAGTTATATCTTTAACCGCAAGTCATGTTCTTAGCACGTGCATTCAGCTAGTATATATGTACTACCCCTGTTATAATAGGATGAGGTAAGTGATGTATTATTCTCTCATTCACGTTCCTATATTACACCCCCTCCTCCCTACGTCCATAAATCATTTTCTTCTTCCTCAATATCCAAGGCATCTTCTTCTTATTCAATTAACCTCTCTTTGTTTTCCCTCCAAGACATTTTAGAGCAGAAGTCCATCAACACCTCTATGTCTCACTAACCTGGAAATGGAATGTCACTGCCCACAACCCCTCCCTTAATGGAAAAATTAATGGTAATCATGTCCTTCAACACTGACATGCTTCCATATCGAAACAGAACAGATTGTCATGACCTCGTACACCCTTCCATCTACAAGCGGGGACACATGTTGGATCAACAATCGGGGATTCCAAGATGCTATGAACTTGCAGCTCTCTTGCGGTGGCTATAAGCTTTCATAAAAGGAACAACACACATCAGTTTAAATGAATGTCCATGATTCTATATAGCCTTACAATCTATCACAAAAAAGTGAGAAGATGTGGAGTTGCAACAAGCTCTTTGAGAAGTGGTGCAATATGACTGGAAGGTGCAAAGAAAAAATGCACAAAATAAGGTTGTTGTGTCTATTTTGAAATATATTATGCTAAGCGGTTTTTGTGACTATACTCACTTCTTATCCCCCACATTCAATCTCTATCATAATATAGGTGGATTTGCATGAATATTATGATCTAGATTGGAAATTGGGATGATGTTTTGTAGAAAAATAGAAATTTTAATCACTGAAATATAAACTGGCCCTGCTAAATACAATGCTAAAAAGGACACATGGTAGACCAATAGTATAGCTACCAATATAAAGTCCCACCTCCAGCATTTCCAAAAGTCTCGTTTAACTATGTTCTAGTGATGAAATATCAACAATAGTGCAAATATTCCTTTGCTTTCTCCTCCCATAGGGGCATAATCCTATAGTACCCTGGAGCATCTATAAGCGTCATGGTCATTCGCCCAGATGGTGGCATCATATGGTTCAAATTATGCCAACAAATTTTTAATGTGGATTCCCTTGCTATTATCTATTTCCCTATATTTTTATATTTCTTGTTTGAGCTTATTAGTTATCGGCACTTCATTGTAAGCTTATTCCAAATAGGAAGTAAGGGATTCCATAGATGTTCAGGTACAACAAGAGATACTTGCATGGTATGCAAAAATTTATTTATAACTAGTTTGTACCTATCTTTATATGTGCATGAATAGACAAAAAAAATCTTGGTGATATACTAGTAGACTTAACAACAAGAGCCCCAATTCATCATTTACCATCTCATTTACATTTGTTTAGTAGATTTTAGGTTGTATATCGCTCCATGAGAAGTAGTAGACATGAAGCGCACTAGCAAAGATGCAATGTTTCATATGTTTGTGGCTGCTAAGAATTCCTTGCTATCTCTTATTGATGATAAACGTTTGCATTATATGACCCCATTTATCATAGTTACCATTGTGAACTCTCTACTTGATGAAAATTCATGCTTCCTTATCACTCCTTCACAACTCATGCTCTTCCTGTTACGACCCGCGTCGAGCTTATCCCGTAAGTAAGTTGTTCAGCATGTGTTTAGCTGATGTGTTTAGATATAAGCCTGTTTTTGTTGATAATGCTTAAAATGGACATGATATGTGCTTAGTGTGTTTTCTAGCTTCTAAAGTGTGTAAAATCTTACGCTTGGAACGTTGCCAGAGAAATCGTTCGAATCCGACCTTCGAGTCAAAAGTTGCATGTTTTTGGGCTTCTAGGGACCCGATGGCAATTTGCGAAAAAGTTCGAAATTTGCGATTTGGCCCCTAAGTTTTTCTTCCTTATCTTCCTTTCTCTCTTCTCTCGGTTCATTTCACAGAACCGCAGAACGAAAGAAACGTTCTGCTCCAGCGAGAGAGAAAGAGAGAGAAGGAGAGGGAAAGAGAGAGAGAGCTGAGGAGGGAAGCTGCGGAGCTTCGTTTTGCTCCGATCAGTTGCGGTAGATCGTTCCTTTCTTCTGCAAATCTTCTTCTCCGTCGATTTGAACCAAGTTCGCAGCCGGAGCTGCGTTTGTGAAGAAAACGGCTGAGAAATTGGGGTGCACGGTGCAGCCCCAGTTCGTTTTCTTGCTCCTTTCAGGTACGGTTTAGTCGTGTGGATCATTTGTGATCGTTTGGTGTTGTTTGCGCGAAGTTTGCCCGTCGATTCGTGAGAAATCGACTTCTGCAGGTCGTTTTTCTGTTCTGTCTGTGCGCGGTTCGGCCGAGTTTCCTAATCGGTCGGCCGAGTTCTTATTTAGGGCTTTTGCACAACGTTTTTCCGGATCGGCCGAGTTTCGTCTTGATCGGCCGAGTTTCCTGAATTAGATTTGCGAACAGGGATTTGGTCGGCCGAGTTTGGTTCTGATCGGCCGAGTTTCCTATGTAGGTTTTCAAGCGGTAAGTCTGTCGGCCGAGTTTGGTCGGCCGAGTTCCAGGATCTGGGAAGTGATCGGCCGAGTTTCACAGTGTTCGGCCGAGTTTCAAGTGGTGAGTGGCAGTTCACCTAGAAATCATTATTTAACTCATTTTAAATGTCTGATTGCTTCAGTGATAGTTTAAATAGAACTATTGGGACTTGAATTGTGTAATAAGAACGATGAGAAAGAGGAAATTCCGTGTTTTCAGTTATAATGTGTTATTTATGTTGTTTGTTAATCAAGTATAGACTTAGATGCCCTAACACCGTAGAACCCCTAACATGTGTCTGCGATTTAGGGGTGAAACTCGTGTTGCAACATCATCCATGCGTGTGTCGCGGACAAACGAGGAAAGAGAAAAGAGGGCAGTGTCTAACAACAATTGTGCTTGTGTCACAATGGCACTGCGGTTTCACCAGGAAACACGGTTATCTAACACCATTCGTGCGGAGTCGCGAAGGTAACCCTGTGACACTCCGCCTGTGTGCTCAGGTTGAAGGAGGGGTCGAGAGAGAGCACTCAGAGTAGTGCATTGAGGCCAGAGAGCCTGTGGTCCTGTGGCAGAACAGGGCTGGCGTCAGATTCAGCATCCCCCGGGTGTGTCGCTGAGTCTTGTACGGTGGGGCCGTAGCATGAACTTGCTGCGGATCTTTATATGCAGAGTACACTGCATATATTTAGGGCATAATAATAAATGAATAAATAATCACATAGGATCACAGTAAATTTATATAACTGTCTATCCATTTGAAATGCCTGAAGATGCTTAAGAATATAATTGGTAATTGAATATCTGCTATGTTAGTAGAATTGCTCTGCTTAAACTGTATATTTGTTTACTTCCAGTTAATGAACCTGACGAGTTGTTTATTGATAGCTAAGTGAAAGGTTATTCACTGAGCGAGTAGGCTCACCCCTCTACTCAAAAATTTTCAGGTCAGCCTCAGCTTCAGGAGTCAGAAGGATCGTTCCATCCCAACGCTTAATAGATAGAAGGTTTGTAGTTAGTTTAGTTAGAGGTCTCTTAGTCCATTCCCCTTCGATCTACGGGACAAGGTGTGAGTGAGAGAGAGAATATGTATATTGATGTAAATTAACTGTTGTGTCTTAGTTTATGTTGAATAATGTTTATGTTGTAGACTTGTTTAATTTCTTATCAGTTAATAGAAATGCTTCCGCGGTTTGTTCAATTTCAATTGATATTGATATCTTTAAATGATTCAAAAAGTAATGAATGGTTGGTTATGTGTTGATCCCACCTGCCGTGCCCTAATCCGGTGGTTTGTGCTTAATGTGAGGTTGGGGCGCGACAATTTTTGGTATCAGAGCTTAGGTTGAGTACTTAGTTACTCAAGGTCAGGGGACAATAAGAGACCAATAGGATTAAGGTTTAAGTGTCTTTCTTCTATCTGTAATTTTCTAATAGGAAATATTCTATTATATCATTGCAGATGGAAGGAAGAGGTTTTGATCGTGATGATCAAGCTGAGAGCCATGTTGGCCCTGATCCACGATACTTGGGTCCAGGTGGTGGTGACCACGTGGATGAAGCATCCCGGATGTACAGGATGTTCCTGGAAACCAAGGAGAGGTACAAGGCAGATAGGCGAGAATCTTCTTCTTCTAGCAGTAAAGATCTGATGCGATCATATGAGCTTGTGAAGAAGCTTGGTGGCACAGAGTTTAGTGGCACCACAGATCCTGCAGAAGCTGATGAGTGGTTTAGACAGATTGAGAAGGTCTTCCGTCTGATGGAGCTTCCAGAAGATAAGAAGATCAATCATGCAGTCTATCTTCTGACAGGCGATGCAGAGTTGTGGTGGCGTGGTGTGGAAGAAAAGAGGAGAGGCACAGAGCTTTCCTGGCAGAATTTCTCTGAGGAATTTCATCTCAAATTCTATCCACCCACCTTCCTTAATGAAAAAATCAGGCAGTTGCAGAATATCAAGCAGGGGGACATGACAGTTACAGAATATGAAGCGCTTTTCACACGTTTGGCGAATTTCTGTCCACAGCTTGTTCCTGACAACATAGAGAGATGCAGAAGGTTTCAGGAAGGGCTAAGGCCAGAGATCCGGCATACAGTTTCTGCTACTAGTAGGAGGAACAGAGAGAACTTTGGCGAGTTTGTTGAGGCTGCCAGACAGGTTGAAGAATCTGTGAATGCTGATAGGGTGCCTGAGTCTAAGAAAAGATCTGCAGAGTTCAGTGGAGGACAGTCCAGTAGTGGATACAGAGGTGGAGGTAGAGGTTTCTTTTCTAAGCTTGGGCGTGGCTTGGGTTGTTTTGGCAGGCAGAGATCTGAGGATGTCACTACTTCTAGAGGTAGAGGAGGATACAACCCAGGAAGATGGAGCAGTGCTGATAGTGGACAGTCTTCTGGATCGTCAATGTCAGTGACTGGTCCACAGAAACAGGAAAAGCGAATATGTAATACTTGTGGAAGGTTACACTCTGGACAATGTTGGGGTCCAAACCCTATAGAATGCTACCATTGTGGACAGATGGGACACATAAAGAAGTTTTGCCCTCAGCTTCAACAAGCAGCATCACAAGCTTCTCAGTATCAGTTTTATGATGTTCAGAGACAGCCTCCAGCTGAAGGACCAAGTTCTTCTGTGGCTTCTGGTTCTAGAGGAGGTGGAGTATCTAGTGGCAGGAGTGGTCAGAGAGGACAACGTGGCAGAGGGAGAGCTTCAGCACGTTTCTTTTCTTTGACACCTCAGGAAGGTATAATTTCTTCACAGGTTGTTACAGGAGAAATGCTTTTGTTTAATAGAATACCAGTTTCAGTTCTGATAGATCCGGGAGCTACTCATTCTTTGATACGACGTTCTTTGGTTATTGAGCTCAATCTATTAACTCAAGAGTTGGCAGATGAGTTAGTGTTGAGGGTTCCACTAGGTGGACCGGCAGTTTTATCTGAGTCCTGTCCCGGATGTTTGTTATTTTTTGGAGGTTTTACCTTTGCTGCTAATCTCATACCCTTGGATGTAAATACTTTTCAAGTCATCTTGGGTATGGATTGTCTTGAAACATATCGAGTGCAACTCGATTGCTGGAAAAAGGAAGCTACCTTTCAATTAGGAGAATTTTCTTGTGTCTTTACTGGAGACAGGAAAGTTCTTCCTACGTGCATAATATCAGCTGCTGTAGCTGATAAGATGTTACAGAAAGGATGTGAAGCGTTCCTTGCTCATGTGGTTGACACCAGAACAGAGAGGAGCACTACCAGTGTTTATGATGTACCTGTAGTTCGTGAGTTCTCTGACGTTTTCCCAGAAGAGTTGCCAGGCTTACCTCCTGTCAGAGACATTGACTTTGAAATTCAGATATATCCAGGTAGTCATCCAGTAGCGTTGCCGGCCTACAGAATGGCACCTGCAGAGTTGAAAGAACTCAAGGTACAGTTGCAGGAGTTGTTAGATAAGGGTTTCATTAGACCCAGTTTTTCACCATGGGGTGCTCCAGTCTTGTTTGTTAAGAAAAAGGATGGAACCATGCGTCTCTGTATAGATTACAGGCAGCTGAATAAGATTACAATAAAGAACAAGTATCCTCTGCCAAGGATAGATGACCTGTTTGATCAGTTGCGTGGGGCGACGATCTTTTCTAAGATTGATTTGAGATCCGGATATCATCAGCTTAGGATAAAGGCTTCTGACATTCCTAAGACAGCTTTTAGAACCAGGTATGGGCATTATGAGTTTTTGGTCATGTCGTTTGGGCTGACCAATGCCCCAGCAGCCTTTATGGATATGATGAATCGGATTTTCAAACCTTTTCTAGATCAGTTTATTGTAGTTTTTATAGATGATATTCTGATCTATTCCAGAGACGTGGAACAGCATGAGCAACACTTGAGAGTAGTGTTGCAGTTGTTGAGACAACACCAGTTGTTTGCTAAGTTTAGCAAATGCGAGTTCTGGTTGGCCGAGGTAGCATTTCTTGGACATGTTATCTCGAGAGATGGAGTCAGTGTGGATCCTAAGAAAGTTGAGTCTGTGCTTCAGTGGGAACAACCTACTACTCCTACTGAGATCAGAAGTTTCTTGGGTTTGGCAGGTTATTACAGAAGGTTCATAAAGAATTTCAGTGTGATAGCATCACCTTTGACACGCTTGACAAGGAAGGATGTGTCGTTTGTTTGGTCTGATAACTGTGAGAGAAGTTTTCAGATTTTGAAGAAAAGGTTGACCTCAGCACCAGTGTTGGTTCTGCCAGAAGCAGAAAAAGGCTATACAGTGTTTTGTGATGCTTCTAGAAGGGGTTTGGGCTGTGTACTGATGCAAGAAGGTAAAGTTGTTGCTTACGCATCTAGACAGCTTAAGAAAAACGAGGAGAATTACCCTGTTCATGATCTGGAATTAGCTGCTATAGTTCATGCTCTAAAGACATGGCGTCATTACTTGTATGGTGAGACATGTCAGGTGTTCACTGATCATAAGAGCTTGAAATATATCTTCACTCAGAAGGAGTTGAATTTGAGACAGCGCAGATGGCTAGAGCTGATTAAAGATTATGACGTGACAATCGATTACCATCCTGGTAAGGCGAATGTTGTAGCTGACGCTTTGAGTAGAAAGTCTAGTTCTTCAGCCAACGCATTTTCTATGGCATGTTTCAAGAGAGACTTGCTTGTAGATATGCGAAGGTTGAACTTGGACTTGGAGGTGACAAGACAGAGTGGGCTGATTGCACAGATGCAAGTCAGACCTACCTTTTATAATCAGATTAAAGAGTTGCAGCAGAGTGATAATGATTTATGGCTAATCATGCAGGAGATGTCAGAGGGTAAGAGGACAGAGTTTAGATTTTCTGATGAAGGCATGTTGTATCTTCATGATAGGCTGTGTGTACCTGGAAATAGTGAGTTAAAAGAGCAGATTCGTGAAGAAGCGCATACTTCTATGTATGCAATGCATCCAGGTAATACAAAGATGTACAAGAACCTCAAAGAGCTGTACTGGTGGACTGGCATGAAAAGGGATGTGGCTGGATACGTAGCTAGGTGCGGGGTGTGTCAGCAAGTTAAGGCTGAACACCAGAAACCTGCTGGTATCTTGCAGTCGCTTCCTATACCAGAGTGGAAATGGGATCACATCACTATGGACTTTGTGGTTGGATTACCCAGAACGCCTAAGGGTTCAGACTCGATATGGGTGATTGTGGACAGACTAACTAAGTCTGCTCACTTTCTTCCTGTCAAGTCAACCTTTGACGTTTCTAAGCTGGCTAAAGTTTATGTGGACGAGATAATCAGGTTGCATGGGATTCCAGTTTCTATTATTTCTGACAGAGATCCAAAGTTCACATCTAGATTCTGGAATCAGTTACATCGTGCTTTGGGCACAAAGCTGAAGTTCAGTACAGCGTTTCACCCACAGACAGATGGTCAATCTGAGAGGACCATACAGACCCTTGAAGACATGCTGAGAGCATGCGTGCTACAGTTTAGAGGCAACTGGGAAGAACACTTAAGCCTAATAGAGTTTGCTTATAATAACAGTTACCATTCTAGCCTTGGGATGGCCCCATTTGAAGCTCTTTATGGTAGGAAGTGTAGATCGCCAGTTTGTTGGTATGAGGTGGGTGAAAAGGAAATTCTTGGACCTGAGTTAGTCGATGTGACTACTGAGAAGATATCTGTGATTCGGGATCAGTTGAAAGCTGCACAGGATAGACAGAAGAGTTATGCGGATAGACGACGTCGACCTCTTGAGTTTGAGGTTGGCGACGAGGTTTTCTTGAAAGTTTCACCGTGGAAGGGAGTTCTGCGGTTTGGCAAGAGGGGTAAGTTGACCCCTAGATATATGGGTCCATATTCTATTGTTGAGAGGATTGGACCTGTAGCTTACAGGTTGGATTTGCCGTCTGAGTTGGCAAATATACATGATGTTTTCCACATATCTATGCTGAAGAAGTGTCACCCTGGTACAGACAAGATTCTAGATTCAGAACCAGTGCAACTTAGGACAGATGTGTCCTATGTTGAAGGACCTGTGCAGATAGTTGATTACCGGATCAAAAAGCTTAAGAACCGCGAGATTCCTTTAGTGAAAGTTTTGTGGAGAAACCACAATCTTGAAGAAGCTACGTGGGAGCTAGAGTCTGATATGCGTAGCAAGTTTCCTTTTCTCTTCTAGGAATTTCGAGGGCGAAATTTTTATAAGGGTAAGAGGAATTGTTACGACCCGCGTCGAGCTTATCCCGTAAGTAAGTTGTTCAGCATGTGTTTAGCTGATGTGTTTAGATATAAGCCTGTTTTTGTTGATAATGCTTAAAATGGACATGATATGTGCTTAGTGTGTTTTCTAGCTTCTAAAGTGTGTAAAATCTTACGCTTGGAACGTTGCCAGAGAAATCGTTCGAATCCGACCTTCGAGTCAAAAGTTGCATGTTTTTGGGCTTCTAGGGACCCGATGGCAATTTGCGAAAAAGTTCGAAATTTGCGATTTGGCCCCTAAGTTTTTCTTCCTTATCTTCCTTTCTCTCTTCTCTCGGTTCATTTCACAGAACCGCAGAACGAAAGAAACGTTCTGCTCCAGCGAGAGAGAAAGAGAGAGAAGGAGAGGGAAAGAGAGAGAGAGCTGAGGAGGGAAGCTGCGGAGCTTCGTTTTGCTCCGATCAGTTGCGGTAGATCATTCCTTTCTTCTGCAAATCTTCTTCTCCGTCGATTTGAACCAAGTTCGCAGCCGGAGCTGCGTTTGTGAAGAAAACGGCTGAGAAATTGGGGTGCACGGTGCAGCCCCAGTTCGTTTTCTTGCTCCTTTCAGGTACGGTTTAGTCGTGTGGATCATTTGTGATCGTTTGGTGTTGTTTGCGCGAAGTTTGCCCGTCGATTCGTGAGAAATCGACTTCTGCAGGTCGTTTTTCTGTTCTGTCTGTGCGCGGTTCGGCCGAGTTTCCTAATCGGTCGGCCGAGTTCTTATTTAGGGCTTTTGCACAACGTTTTTCCGGATCGGCCGAGTTTCGACTTGATCGGCCGAGTTTCCTGAATTAGATTTGCGAACAGGGATTTGGTCGGCCGAGTTTGGTTCTGATCGGCCGAGTTTCCTATGTAGGTTTTCAAGCGGTAAGTCTGTCGGCCGAGTTTGGTCGGCCGAGTTCCAGGATCTGGGAAGTGATCGGCCGAGTTTCACAGTGTTCGGCCGAGTTTCAAGTGGTGAGTGGCAGTTCACCTAGAAATCATTATTTAACTCATTTTAAATGTCTGATTGCTTCAGTGATAGTTTAAATAGAACTATTGGGACTTGAATTGTGTAATAAGAACGATGAGAAAGAGGAAATTCCGTGTTTTCAGTTATAATGTGTTATTTATGTTGTTTGTTAATCAAGTATAGACTTAGATGCCCTAACACCGTAGAACCCCTAACATGTGTCTGCGATTTAGGGGTGAAACTCGTGTTGCAACATCATCCGTGCGTGTGTCGCGGACAAACGAGGAAAGAGAAAAGAGGGCAGTGTCTAACAACAATTGTGCTTGTGTCACAATGGCACTGCGGTTTCACCAGGAAACACGGTTATCTAACACCATTCGTGCGGAGTCGCGAAGGTAACCCTGTGACACTCCGCCTGTGTGCTCAGGTTGAAGGAGGGGTCGAGAGAGAGCACTCAGAGTAGTGCATTGAGGCCAGAGAGCCTGTGGTCCTGTGGCAGAACAGGGCTGGCGTCAGATTCAGCATCCCCCGGGTGTGTCGCTGAGTCTTGTACGGTGGGGCCGTAGCATGAACTTGCTGCGGATCTTTATATGCAGAGTACACTGCATATATTTAGGGCATAATAATAAATGAATAAATAATCACATAGGATCACAGTAAATTTATATAACTGTCTATCCATTTGAAATGCCTGAAGATGCTTAAGAATATAATTGGTAATTGAATATCTTCTATGTTAGTAGAATTGCTCTGCTTAAACTGTATATTTGTTTACTTCCAGTTAATGAACCTGACGAGTTGTTTATTGATAGCTAAGTGAAAGGTTATTCACTGAGCGAGTAGGCTCACCCCTCTACTCAAAAATTTTCAGGTCAGCCTCAGCTTCAGGAGTCAGAAGGATCGTTCCATCCTAACGCTTAATAGATAGAAGGTTTGTAGTTAGTTTAGTTAGAGGTCTCTTAGTCCATTCCCCTTCGATCTACGAGACAAGGTGTGAGTGAGAGAGAGAATATGTATATTGATGTAAATTAACTGTTGTGTCTTAGTTTATGTTGAATAATGTTTATGTTGTAGACTTGTTTAATTTCTTATCAGTTAATAGAAATGCTTCCGCGGTTTGTTCAATTTCAATTGATATTGATATCTTTAAATGATTCAAAAAGTAATGAATGGTTGGTTATGCGTTGATCCCACCTGCCGTGCCCTAATCCGGTGGTTTGTGCTTAATGTGAGGTTGGGGCGCGACACTTCCATTGAATGTAAGCTTTCATCTATTTTCTCAAGTCATTTTATAACTTGTATTTTACTCAATTACTTTAGCTAGACTAGGATTTTAAAATAAAATTTCTTGAAATGTATCTAAACACAATACAAGTCAATAAAATAAGAAGTTAAGCCTCTATCTTTCTGTAGTCAGTGTATAACATTTTTGTAAGATGTTGGAGTCCAAGTGTCTGTTTCAAGCTAAATTAGACTATGGTGTGATCAAGTCCAATTTGGGAAAATTAGGTTTGATGATAAGATATGCTTGATTTGGGGAAAACATGTCTTTTTTGGGGAAATTAGGTTCATTTCACCAAATTAGGGCTCATCTTTGGTGTGTTGTTTCTTGTTGAGTTTTTTTTGCTTATTTTTGTTGAGTAGCGCTTTCTTCTCTTCTTCAATAGTTTTCTTTCCTTTTGATGAACGATACACGAAGCACATGTGTTACCTAGAGATATATTTCTTTTATAGGACCCTATTTGAGATCAGATGGTGAGGTTTCTGATGTTGGATATATTTTATGTTGAGATTGACCTTATCATACTTTTGATGTGTTTGCCTGTTGATGGATGTAGGATGAAATGACACTATAGAAAAGAGCAACAGTTTGGACGGGGGGTGTGACGACCTGACATCGAATCAAGCCAAATCACAACCAATAATAATAGCGGAATAAACATAAGCAGCGGATTAGCACAAATCACTAAAAATAAAAACCATTTTGCAAAGAGATCCATTTCCAGGAAAACTTCTCAAGAAAAGAATCAAAGCTTTATACATATCATGGTTCACATTGTACATACATTGTATCATTTCATCTTGAGGACAACATATAAAAGTTGCTTTGTCAAAACCTATACATAAGCAACATAAAACCTCGAGGTAATCAAACCAAAATCTCAAATCGTTCATAAGACCATTACATACCGACTCCAAGGACTTGAAAGTACAGAGACAACACATAGGACTTATATCTACAAGACATGACAGACAGTACACTCAACCTGAGTTGTTATTGATGCCCCTACTACTGTTGTTCTCTCTCTGCAGTAAGGTCTCTACCTCCTCGTCCGCATCCACCTAAAAAAATTATAGATCCCACGGGGTGAGACACTTGTCCCAGCGAGAGATATAACTCTCCGCCAACAATGTTATTATCACAGGTACACAATATAAAATTGAGCAGAGGTTCTTTTATATTAATAAGCAAGATGAATCACTATTAATAAGCAGATTAGAACATTCTCATCTTCAAGAGCATTGCAACTGTCTATGATAGAGCAATAAATCATCTATTCACTTTATAAGGAATATCAAGAACATATGAATCATTTACCCATCATACTATACCAACATCTCAAGCTTATCCTGTGATAATATTATCATGGTATGATATCAATGAATCATTCTCATTTCTAGTTATTGTCCTCAACCAATCTTCTAGCCAGATATTGGTTTCTGCCAATCCGGTGAATATCCATCATTATGTCCCATCCAGGTATTGGATTATACCAATCTTGTGAGAGTACAGCCAGGTATTGGATTGTACCAATCTTGTGAGATTATAGCCAGGTATTAGATTGTATCAATCTTGTGAGAGTACAGTCAGGTATTGGATTATACCAATCATGTGAGATTATAGCCAGGTATTGGATTGTACCAATCTTGTGAGAGTATGACCAGGTATTGGATTGTACCAATCCTGTGAGAGTACGACCAGGTATTGGATTGTACCAATCCTGTGAGATCATAGCCATATTGCTAAGGATTCCATAGTAGCTAGAATTCCCTTATGTTTCCCTTTCACTTTCATCATCAGATATCGATCCCTTAAACTCATCATTGAATACCACATCACCTTTACTAGGCATTATACCTCGGTCAAGCCATCATACCCATTCACATCCTTTATGTGATACAAGTATTTCTCATATCTCAATTTAGCATATTCAAAACACTATAGCCCTCATTTGGCTATGTATGACCAATATTTCATTATTATTATAACCATTTCCTTAGGTTATTTTGAACATTTTCATCTCTTACATCGATCTCTGGATCATGAGACTATTATAAACAACTTGTCACCTCTCACTAGGTAACATCTATCTCTAGGACATAAGACCTATATAAGCATTATACTTGTTGTACAACTATTTCACATGGCTCACAAGACCCATATAATCTGTATTATATGAACATCATAGCTCATACTTAGTTATGCTCATTATCTCATGATTATCAACATGGTTAGTATTTCATGATAACAACAATATCAATTATTTATCATCACCATGTAATACAAGAGAAATACAACCTTCCTATCAATAGGGTTAGGGTTTCCCTTTCTTAATGATTGGGGTTTCAAGTCATATCAACTTCCTTTACTAGGTTTAGAGTTTCCCTCTATTAACTGATTAGGGTTTCCAGTACATGCATCAAGAATCAAAACCCTATTTCATACTCCACACATATTAAGAGTATCAATTTATACTCATTACATGAGTAATATAAAAGTATAAGTTTCTCTTTCACCCTCACTAGGATGTTAATTACATCATAATATAATTCGGTTGGCTCATTCCTTCTCTCAAGGTACGTTGGCCCATATTTATCGAAATGCATTAACTCTTTATATCTTAATGTATCATTTGACATAACACACTACATGTGTCACCCAATCAAGTGTATTAGATTGAGGTACTTCCTCCATATCAAGTATAGAGGTGTAGGTATGCTTCCATATCGGGTATAGAGGTGTATCCTCATCACTATATCATGCATGAGATATATCCTTATCTCCATATCATGCATCCATATCAGGTTACTCAACCTTTAGGGTTTGCATATCGAGTTTGACCCTTATGCTCATATCCCATCAAAACCTTCATGGTATCATCCTACCCTTCATCATGTGATGAGTGATAGGCTATACAACTGATTAGTCTCAACTAGCAAAAATGTACAAACCGATAGGGGTGTGGGGTTCCAATGCATATCGTATTTCACAACACCATGTTGGGTTTCAACATCATATCGGGTTAGGGCGTATACACAACACCATATCGGGTATAAGGTGTGTGCTTGATCCCATATCATGCACAACATGTGTGTATATGTGCACTCATATCGTCCATGAGGTATACATTTATCACTATATCGTGCTAGTGGTGTATTCATATCACCATATCGGGTTACTCATCATCTAGGGTTTGTCATATCGGGTTTGAGTAAATACTTGACTCTATGTCGTGCATAACGTGTATACTTGACCTTATATTATGCACATGGTGTATGATTGACACCATATCTTGCACAAGATGTATACCTTATTATCATATCATGTATAAGATATATGCATCCTCATTATATCATTTTAGTGATATGTTCACTTCACCATATTGGGTTAGAGGTGTGTCAACCCAATATCGGGTTGAACCATGATTATGTCATCATCATAAACTTATAGACTCTTGTTATTAAAATTCTAGTTCATGGAAAATAGTCCTAGTTCATTAATATAATTCATGGATTCATCAATTTATGCAAGAAAATTTGAATTGAAAGTAAATCATCAACTATGGCAAGATTGATGGTAAATAATAACATAATTGAGTTCAAGTTATATAACCCACCTCAAGAAAAACTTCAAAGCTCCAAACTCCAAATATTCACATTCCCAAGGTTGAATACGAGCTTATCAAAGGACCAAGACTTGAACCCCTCAGCACTATGCATGATACTTCACCACTTATGGCCGATATCCCTTCACTTGGCCGATATCACTTTGCTAGGCCGATATCTCTTCTCTATGGACGATATCACCTTGCTATGGCTGATACCAAGGCTCTATACACGACACCCCTCCTCCTATGCATGATACCAAGACACTATGCACAATAGTAAATTTCAAAAAGTTTCACTAATAGGTGAAAGGAGTGGTATATATAGTTGAGGTTCATGAAAAAGAGTGTATATGAGGTGTCATCATTTTAAGCTACTACGTGCCACGTGTCCATGCATGGTTGACACGTGTACATGCATGAAATAATATTTATATTGACATGCAAAACACTTAAGGATAATCTAGATATGATATTTTGACCATCACTTATCTTGTTGGATAAGATATATCAACTCAATCACCACTTTATTCACAACCCGATACAACTTTTTCAAGGAAGTTGTAAACCTATACACTTCACCTCCTTGAGGTGCTTAGGCCATCATGTACAAAGCCAAGAGTTCACAAACTGAAATGAGACTCCCTATATGGCTCCTTGGCTGAAAGCCACTCTCATATGGACTCTACAACTCAATACAACTTAAATTAGGGTTTCACATTCAACCCTTTCTTGGTCTTGTCATCACCAAGAGTACCATCACTCAAATATGATTCAAACATGGTGAATCCATCTTTATCCCTCCTCTAAATGATACATAGAGGGATTAGGGACACTCTAGAGGTGGTGATTTGCATATCAACCCTATATTTGGGTAAATTACAATTTGTACCAAAATTGGTACACAAGGTACTAGCATTCTTCAACCAAGCTCAAATTTGGAATTTAGGCTTTCCACAAGTCACCAATTGGCATCATTCTAAGTCATATTCAACATGCAACATATTGCAATATAACCCCTTATCTTGGGTAAATTGCATTTTGGTCCAAAATAAGAGAACATTGCCCAAACATCATTCAAACAGGACCAAACTTGCAACATAAGTTTGTCACACCATAATAAAATACTTTAGAGGATTATATTAAAGTTCTAAGAAACTATTTAAGACAAAAAATAGGGTTAGCCATAAACCCTGGTTAGGGATGTTACAAGTTATAAACCCCTAACAAGGATTTCGTCCCCTAAATCCCCGATGAAGGGAGACAATTGTTATTCATGCGTTACATACTCAAGCCTCCACATAACACCTTGATGTCATGGAGATGCCATAGAACTTTGATCAGCATAAAGTCCTTCCATACAGGGTCATCATAGAATCTGTCATACATGACAAATACGCAACTGTCCTTTTCATTAATGACTGTAATGTCAATCCTGTGTTAGGTAACACTTTCTTAGTCAGAGAAGTACTATACATACTTTGAATAATTTGGTTGTCAAACTTCATTTCTTTTTCACCTTCTCAACTTACATCTTTTATGTAATAAGATTATTGACCTTGGGACTTTCCCATACCCCTCACTTAGTTTAGCATTTGTCCTTCAAGGAAAGACTAGAGTTACATTCAGTCACCCATTTGGGACTAGAAGTCTTATCATGCTTCTCTTGTGCCATTCTAATCTACTAACAAAACACTAACTTACTTATGACTTGTACTAACCATCCTATTAGCTATTTATTTTCTTGTCATAAGGTAAGGCTACCTATCAAAGAAGAACTATCTCAGAGGTATCTGTAGATGTCATTAGTATAAGCTACCTCAACAGATCTAAATAGGTATATTATAAGGAATTATACTTAGCCTTATAAACTTTTCCCAAGATGATCCTACTATTGTCCCTTCAATTAATTCATCCTTATTGATGTCATGTTTATGCATGTAAGGCCCCTAACTTGCTTAATGAGATGAACAAGCTTAATTATCATAATTGAATGCTTAGAACCCTAATATAACTTTGTGATATTCTTTGAAATCATAATACAAGCTTAAGTTTCAAATTTGGTCCAATTTGGACATTGTTTGAGCAAGTTATGCAATTTTATGCATATTTTGGACTTTTATTCAATTTACCCAATTGAGAGGTTTTCTTTGCAATTTATCACTTGCATTATGTTCCATGGATATTATTTCATCATTATTAGGCTTTCTGATGCATGGGGTGCCTATTTAAACCTTGGTTTGAAGGTGTTTTCTCCAAGGGTATTTTAGGGTTTATCCCTTCACATATGAGCTACCTTTAGTAGCTATCAACTAATGAATTATTTGATTGGCTGGGAAATTCGACAAAGAAAAGCTAAGAAGGTCTATACACATGGTGTGGGAGCTTCTTGTGTGTGCGCTTTTATATTTTTAATAAATTAAGGCCATGGACACTTGGATAGATACTACAACTTCAACCTTTTCTTTTTCTTTATCTTAAAGTGTCATATACTTATCCCCAAGCACCAAAATGAGCCATTTTCTCTCCACCACCTCCCTCCATCTCCCAAACTATTTCTACCTCTATTTAGATGCAAATTTTTCTGCCCAAGGAAGAAGAAAGTGGGGATCTTCTTGGAAAAAATTCTAGGGTTGCAATTGATTTCCTTTTTGGGTCTAAAAAGCTTCCTCCTAGTGATGTTGACCTAAAAGTGTAAGTTTTACCTTATTTCCTTCGTTTATTTCTTTGTTATCCTTCCTCCTAGCTTTCTCCAGGTCAGAACCTTGCTGTTCCATGGTAGAAATTGCTCTAAAGCTCTAAAACCCTACCTTTCTTGCTCCTTATGCTTAGGGTTTGCTCATTTGATGAAGAAAGCACTACTACAGAAACGGTCTTTGGCGTCGGTCGTTTAACCCCATTTGGCGTCGGTTTCTGACCGACGCCTATGTGGGCGCCGCTAAAGGTCGAACACTTGGCGTCAGTTGTTTAACCGATGCCTATTTAACCTATAGGCGTCGGTCTTTTATTAGATAACCGACGCCAAAAGGGTTCACGCCACATAAAACGGCGTCAGTTAGGGCACTTTCTGCGTCGGTTATTTACTAAAAGACCGACGCCTATATTCCATGTAGTGTCGGTCTTTTAGTAGATAACTGACGCATAAACCTAGATGACGCCATTTTTTGTGGCGCGAACACTTTTGGCGTCGGTTATATACCAAAAGACCGACGCCTCTAGTTTAAATATGCATCAGTTCGATACGAATATCCGACGCCATTTCTAGGACTGCTTTGGCCACATCAGGCGTCAGTTATCTATAAATAATCGACGCTGTAGGTCTTTGCTGTCGGTTATCTATAAATAACCGACGCCTATTGAAATTTTTTTTTATATCAGTTTGCAGGCCTGCTGTGGCTGGTCAGCAGGATGAGAACCTACAGTTCAGTTTTCTGAACTGCAGGTTTACGACATCCATTGATATCAGCCTACAAACAGGCCGCAAACCTGCAAAAGTCACAAGGAAAATTTCACACAAGTACATACATTCAGACATCAATTCAATTCTCACATTCACACATATAGAAACATTCAAATACATGTATTAACATTCAAAAATATTCATTTACAAAGTATCATTCATTATCGCTATCAACATCCCAATTATATCTTACAGTTGCCACTGCTTGTATGGCTTTTGCCCATTATTCTCTTACTTCATTTAATACTTCCCTCGTATATGGAGCATGTACATTTTTTAAGCGTTTGCCTATAGTGTGGTCAGTTTTAAACACCTGCAAAGAGAATGATGTATATATATAAGTAATAATATAAAAATAAGATTGATATATTTCATACTAACTAATGAGACTATATATAATACCTCATGTATGCTATCGATTTCCAATGCGGCATGTTTGATAATCATCTGCATAAATCGCATCACATAGTATGCGCATGCCCAGCCATTTGAAAACTACTAGAGGGGGGGGTGAATAGAGTTTTATAGATAATTTAACAATTATTGAACTCAAACAACCACAATGAAAATATTGGACAAGGAGACACAAGGTTTAGAGTGGTTCCAACTATAGCAAATACTATAG
This sequence comes from Alisma plantago-aquatica, assembly GCA_963693085.1. Classification (NCBI taxonomy): domain Eukaryota; kingdom Viridiplantae; phylum Streptophyta; class Magnoliopsida; order Alismatales; family Alismataceae; genus Alisma; species Alisma plantago-aquatica. The sequence goes on from OY856412.1 coordinate 1,034,507,951, forward strand.
CCGTCAATCCACTACCCGGTTGCTTACCCAACCGGGAGCAACCGGGATTTGAAAAGAAATTTATTTTATTACCTCTCAAGGAATTTACATAAAATACAATCTCTTTTCCTAAACCCTTCAAGCAGCCTTCACCTAGAAGTAATCGCCAACCTTGAAGCAGCCTTCCCTTGAAGTAGATGCACCAACTCCCATTGCACCAGCCTTCTGAAGTAGCTTCCCTTGCGATAGCCTTCTTGAAGTAGCTTGAAGTCCCCTTCTCCACCTGAGAAGTCAACCCTCTCCAATCTGCAGCCTCCAACCCTAGGAGTAGCAAGGAGAGTACAAAAGATAAAAAAAAAAGGAACAAGAAAGAAAAAGGAAATTACAACTTATCCTTTAAGCCCAAGGCTTGATATGCCTAGATCAAGCATATAGATCTCCTAGCCAAGTGTGTGAACTTGTGATTGCTGTGGATAGGAGAATCTAGCCTATAGGACACGAAATTGAGCTAAGGAGAATGTAGACTAATGATCACAGTGCTCAAATTGCTTGCAATAGATTGCTCAAGTGTATTCTCAAGTGTAACAAGTGAATTCTAGTGTCCTATGGCTTGTCCTATTTATAGGAATGGCCTAAGTATGCTTAAGGACGTTCTAGACAACTTCTAGGGGCTTCTAAGTGCTTAACTAGCCGTTAGGTACAAAGTTGTTGCTTTAACAACGGCTAATTAATTTATTCTGCAGTTGCTGTCAGAGACCATCTCGGTCGACAAATGGTCGACCGAGACACCTACTCGGTCGAACTTTTGTCGACCGACAGGCTCTCTGGAACAAGTGATTTGCAACGTCTTTCTTCAACTGCCAACTAACTTGTCTGTTGTGTCTAACGGCTACTTTGGATCTTTCTCGGTCGAGAAGATTGTCGACCGAGAGTGTCTCGGTCGAGGAGTTTTGTCGACCGAGAATGATCCTGTTTCAAGGTTTCAATTTAGGCACTAATTATATGTGTGAGTGTGCAAAGGTGATCCTAATTAAATGGGATGGTGTGTCTAACTATAGTGTTTGGCTAGGGAAAATCTAACGCTTGATTTACATGCAATTCTAAGTACTTGTACATTATATATTTGTACAAGTTTTTACAACAATGATTACATTGCATGAAAATATAAACATTTTAGCTTGGGGATTTTCCCTAGTTGCTTTGCCATCCATCTTAGTCCTGCACACTCAAGTAGCTCGTTAGATTAATAAGAATGAAATGTTTGTCATCATCGAAACAAAGGGATTTATCATAATATCCAATTTATCCAACAATCTCCCCCTTTTTGAAGATGACAAACATTTCCAAAATATGAAATAAGGAAATATAAAGCATGTGAGTTTCATACCTGAAAATTACCTTTTGTAGCCATCTATGTTTTGCAAGTGAGTGCTGGCCAAGATGTTATGAAACTCATTTATATTTTTGATTTTTATATTCTTTCTCCCCCTTTGTCATTTCAAAAAGATATCCAAGTTGAATATTTTATTTTTCTTCTCCCCCTTAGTTGAATATTTTATTTTTCTTCTCCCCCTTAATTTTATATTATGCTCCCCCTTAAATAGATATCCTATTAGGAACATGAATTTTTGTCTAATTTGTCCACAATTTGTTTCTCAATCATTTGCAAAGGATGTTAAGCCTTGAAATGATATGAGATTCCCTTAAGAGTATGATGAATGTATATTTATTTCTCATTTATCAAAGGATGTTAAGCCCTAAAGTAAATGAGAATCCTCTAATCTTAGAGTACATAAAAATGTCTCCATCCAAATGTAAGGGATGTTAAGCCCTGTTTTGAGTAGAGAGTTCCTTCAAGTACAAGATACCATTTTCAATAAATTCATAAGTTTCTTTATAATCAATGAAAATTTCCAGCTACACATGGTGGTTACAATGTTTTTGTAAGCTTCTTCAATCAAATGGTCAAAATTGTTTTTATGATCTCCCCCTTAGATATCCCAAATAAAGACTTAAATGCTTTGCAATATGTTTGAAGAGTGTCCATATGCATAAAAGAATACTCTGTTTCACAAATGATGTTCAACATGCATCCTTGGTTTAAAATTATTTGATGAGCAATCATTTGCAGCAGTATTATTTCAGACTTGACAACAGAGACGTGCTCGGTCGACGATTTCTCGACCGACAGTGTTCTCGGTCGAACAGGTCTCGACCGAGACTGTTTCTGTGTCAACGATTGTTGTTAATTCTAACCACAAGTTTTGTTACTCCCCTTAATTTGTATGCTTTACAATAATAATCTTTATAATCCATTTATTTACAAGATGTCTCATATGAAAAAAGATATCCATCCAAGTCAAAAGGATAACCATTTTCATTGAGAAATATGGAAAGATAGACACATCATACAGAAGTGATCCATAACAATCATTCAAAGCAAGTCATTACAACTAATATTAATTCCTTTTACATTTGTAATTATGTAGAGTTGAGATAGACATAGAAATATGCAACTAATGTCTTTGGTCATATCTCAACTTGATTTTGTTCATTTAGTTTGGAGGTTTTGGAACTCAAACTAACTCTACATCTTTTCTCTTATAAGGACATGAAAATGAATAGTGACCAAGGCGCAAACAGTAATGACAACATATTGAGTCAACTTCATTTCTTTTTCTATGGTTGTGTCCTATGTTGTCATTGGGTGAGGATGTCCTTTTAGGTACATATATAGATTGGGTTTGTGACTTTCTCTGACTAGGTTGTTGATGAGATTTTCCTTTAGGCTTGTAACCTAGTCCCCTTCTCCCAATTTGTTGATAGGGATTATCTAGAATTTGATCAAGAATGCCATGGTTATTCAAACTACGAACTTGTTGTTGTAGCTTGGCAATCTCATCCATTCTTTTCTTAATGTCTATTTTTGCTTGGTCTAGATTTGATGACAATAAATTTCTTTCTTTAACAATAGTGTCATAATCTATATGGGTGCACAATAATGGTTGTTTTTGAAGATCGTTTACTTGAGTCTGTAAGTTTGAATTTTCAACAGAAAGGAGCTTGCAATCGGCTTCCATAGATTTTAACTTAAGATCAGAAAATTTATTTCCCTCTTTAAGATCCTCATTTTCAGATGCAAGAGCAAGAAGTTTAACATTTAGATCATCATTTTCCTTATTTGATTTCTTTAATTTATTTTTGCACTCAACATATTTATTATGTGTTTCTTCAATAATAGCAACTAGTTCTTCTTTAGATAAATCAAAAAGACTTACCTCTTCTTCTTCTTCTTCTTCTTCACTAGTTGTAGCAATAAGGCATTCTTTGTGCTTATCCTCTTCCTTTGATCTCCATGGGCATCCGGTTGTTTTGTGGCTTGTTCCTAAACACTAATTGCAGCATGTAGTGGTTTTGTCCAAGCACTTTTCACCATTTCCCTCCATTCTTCAAGACCTGGTTAGGGTTCCTTGAAGCCCGCTCTGATACCAATTGAAAACTACTAGAGGGGGGGTGAATAGAGTTTTATAGATAATTTAACAATTATTGAACTCAAACAACCACAATGAAAATATTGGACAAGGAGACACAAGGTTTAGAGTGGTTCCAACTATAGCAAATACTATAGCCGTCAATCCACTACCCGGTTGCTTACCCAACCGGGATTTGAAAAGAAATTTATTTTATTACCTCTCAAGGAATTTACATAAAATACAATCTCTTTTCCTAAACCCTTCAAGCAGCCTTCACCTAGAAGTAATCGCCAACCTTGAAGCAGCCTTCCCTTGAAGTAGATGCACCAACTCCCGTTGCACCAGCCTTCTGAAGTAGCTTCCCTTGCGATAGCCTTCTTGAAGTAGCTTGAAGTCCCCTTCTCCACCTGAGAAGTCAACCCTCTCCAATCCGCAGCCTCCAACCCTAGGAGTAGCAAGGAGAGTACAAAAGATAAAAAAAAGGAACAAGAAAGAAAAAGGAAATTACAACTTATCCTTTAAGCCCAAGGCTTGATATGCCTAGATCAAGCATATAGATCTCCTAGCCAAGTGTGTGAACTTGTGATTGCTGTGGATAGGAGAATCTAGCCTATAGGACACGAAATTGAGCTAAGGAGAATGTAGACTAATGATCACAATGCTCAAATTGCTTGCAATAGATTGCTCAAGTATGCTCAAGTGTATTCTCAAGTGTAACAAGTGAATTCTAGTGTCCTATGGCTTGTCCTATTTATAGGAATGGCCTAAGTATGCTTAAGGACGTTCTAGACAACTTCTAGGGGCTTCTAAGTGCTTAACTAGCTGTTAGGTACAAAGTTGTTGCTTTAACAACGGCTAATTAATTTATTCTGTAGTTGCTGTCAGAGACCATCTCGGTCGACAAATGGTCGACCGAGACACCTACTCGGTCGAACTTTTGTCAACCGACAGGCTCTCTGGAACAAGTGATTTGCAACGTCTTTCTTCAACTGCCAACTAACTTGTCTGTTGTGTCTAACGGCTACTTTGGATCTTTCTCGGTCGAGAAGATTGTCGACTGAGAGTGTCTCGGTCGAGGAGTTTTGTCGACCGAGAATGATCCTGTTTCAAGGTTTCAATTTAGGCACTAATTATATGTGTGAGTGTGCAAAGGTGATCCTAATTAAATGGGATGGCGTGTCTAACTATAGTGTTTGGCTAGGGAAAATCTAACGCTTGATTTACATGCAATTCTAAGTACTTGTACATTATATATTTGTACAAGTTTTTACAACAATGATTACATTGCATGAAAATATAAACATTTTAGCTTGGGGATTTTCCCTAGTTGCTTTGCCATCCATCTTAGTCCTGCACACTCAAGTAGCTCGTTAGATTAATAAGAATGAAATGTTTGTCATCATCGAAACAAAGGGATTTATCATAATATCCAATTTATCCAACACCATTGTCTTGTGTAGCACACTATAAATTGAAACATTCAAAATAATACAACTAAGCACAATTCACATCAATGATATATACATTGGAGTCGGGGAGTCAGGAACTTACTTGTACGTTCTCCCAATTTATTGGCTGGTTATTTTTCCTTGGGACCTTTCCTCCAGCCTTTTTGAATGCATCTAAACCCCTACATGTTAATATAACACAGTAAATTGCATAAGTAAATAGTAATGTAATAAAAGATGTTAACGGATATAAAAATGAAATATTTCTCACCAGAATAATGGCATTCTCATTACGTGTCCAATTTTAGGGTTCAATGTACTCCCTACAGGATCTAGATAATAAACAGTGAATGTCCCGGGGACAATAACTAGTAACTCCCAATGTCTACCGCTAGAGGTAAGAAGTTAACAATTAATAACTCAAAATGCAAAATAAAAATGGAATTTTCTTAAGTTCAAATTATAAATAAAGTAAACTTACTTGACATTGAATGGGGCTATTATTATAATCTTCTTTTGCTGAACAAAAATTGTAAAAGCATCTATACAGTATTGTTGAACACTATCGGGGTCTTTAGCTACCATACTAATCAATGATGGAATTAAAAATCCCACATGATCAAATGCAAATTGTTTGCAATGATCTTCGACTAAGTAGCTGCAAAACATATAGGTGTATGCATTAATATATAAGAAACCAGATCACCGGATCTTACACAAGGTATATGGATGTATAAACAAGATCTCACCTTATCCATGTCTCTATCATTGATGTATTCAGCCAATCATACATAAACAGCTCAATAATATCTTGTATAAATAAAGAGCTATCGTATGATTGACCTGCATAATCTACATCTAAAGAAATAATTATAGGGCAATGTATATTATGTGCCCGTAGCCAACATGCCATTCCCCTACAAGCAGGACCTAACGGGTATGTTAGGTCAGTTGGAACCCAATCGGGTAATGCGGGAAGTGGAGGTGGAGGCCTAGGTGCTCCTGGTGTCTTCTTTTTAACCAGTATATATAATTTCAGATCAGTTGACATCATATATACACATTAACAGTCTAAATCAATGTAAATTTATCTTACAATTTCAGTCGTGTAGACGACATCTGCTTTGGGCCACAATATGACCCTGCCTTCTGCCTCACCAAGTGTATCAATATCTGGGTGGGCATATGGCAACGCAACTTCACTCCAATCGGGTAACACACGTATCGGGCTCACACGAACGTAGCCCTGTGGCATTGCAGTCCCGTGAAACATTGCCCCAGGAAGGGACGGGTAAGCCTGCGCCTCTGCAACAACGTAGAGTTGCATTCTTAAGCGGCATGGCTTCAATGCCTACAAATTTACATAAAGAATATTATACATATATACATATCATCTTGAAAACATATCATCTTGAAAAGACTAGCTACAATGTCATAAACAATACTTACAGCAGACGTGCTAGGCGATGGGTCTCCAGGATTACTCGCAGTCTGTGCATCAGGAGAAGAGTGGGTCGCCATTGGCGTATTGGAAGCCTGAGATGCCTACCACCGCAACAACTCTTCCTTGACCTTCTCAGCAACTACATCGTTGACCTTCTTAGCAACTAAATCCTCAACTCTCTTATTCTCCTATACATGGATAAAAGAAACATTAGCTTCTTATTAATGAATTTCCCTTTGCAGTAACATTCTAAAAAAGGAATAGGTTACCTCTTCTTGAGAAAGTCCCGCTCTGGGTTGGTGCTGGGATGGCCCAAAGAATGCTTTGATGCCAACACCAGCGCCGACACCTCTAACACGTCCAGGATGCTCTGGGTTACCCAGAGCAACTGTCAATTCATCCCTTGTGCCCTGAGGGATGAACGTGCCTTGTTTCCTCTGCTCGTGCAGCTCCCGCTAATCACCATAAACATAAATTGGTAAGTTAACACCACAAATAATCAATATTCAAACGATTTCTCTAAGAGTTGTATTTTACCATTTTTGCAGCCGCCTCAGCAGTTACAGGCTTCTTTATTTCACCCTTCTTGTTTTGCCTGCCAGCTATCCAGATATCATGGCGAGGCATGGGTGTGGCAGACTCCTGAGTAGGAGCAGACTCCTGAGTAGCCGCAGACTCTGCCTATAGTCTTTGGCGAACGCTTGCATAGCCTTTTGGACCCATAGTGTGGTCATGCACATTCAGTGCACGCCTTGCTTTTTGTGCATCACTGAGGGCCTAGTTAGTATGCACATTAATGATTTGGTTAGTAGCGCTAAATGTTAATCTTGAATAGGTGAATACAATGTATATTAATTAAATTGGGAGTGACGCCTAATACCTTGAATTCTTCAGATTTTCTTGAAGCAACAAAATTGTCCCAATCTTCTTTGTCCAAGAAGTTCCATTGTTCAAGGGCTGACTTCTTCTTCTTATCACCCTCTTTTATGTATTCTCTGTTCAGATTTGTCCTATAATTCCTAAGCATCTTTCCAGCGCGTTGCATCACATTTTTACGATGCAACTTCTCATCCAATGCAAACAGATTCTGTAAAATAGAAATGTTATTAACTAGTATCCAAAATAGAATTGCAAATAATAGAATTTGTAATCTACAAAATAGAATTGCAAATAATAATAACTCACGCATAAATCCTTCCATATCAAGTCTTTTTTCCCTTGAGGAACTTTATGCCAATTATCATACTTAACACCACAATGGCTCCGAGTGGTACACCCAAGATAGTTTACAAAATTATTGCGGTTCACTCCAATTGGATTTCATCCATTATCAAACTCCACCACCAATTTGGATCCACTACCACTTAGCGCTAATAACTTCTTCAACAGAGTGATGCCCTTTTCTTGTTAAGTGTTTGGTGCTGCGCATCAAGTTGCTCCAGTGCTTCAGTGGGTACAGGTGCATCAACCTAAAATTTGACAAAAATAAACACACTAAATTAGCCCAATATAGAAATATAGGATATATGACATAACTAGAAGATAATGAATTTTATATAAATACATGATATGTTTTTAGAACTTACATTAGTATCCTCGCCATGCTCGTCATGGACAGCATGCTCATCATGGACTTCATGCTCATCATGGACATCATGCTCATCATGGTCAGCCATCTGAAAATTTCATTTAAAAGGCAAACATTTAGCATTTGTATTAACTAGAAAAAGGCAAACATTTAGCATTTGTATTAACTAGAAAAAGGAAAACATTTAGCATTTGTATTAACTAGAAAAGGCAAACATTTAGCATTTGTATTAACATACATGTCTCTAAAATTGTGATCTTTTATCAATTAACAATCCTTCATTGTGATCTCCGCGCACATATAAGTCATCATTAGCTTCAATATTTTGTGGAGTGGGCAACCCAACTGAGAATGGACTGGAGTCATCATACTTATCATAGTACTCTTCTTCATCTATAGGATCTTCAATGAACTGTCTTTTACCATGAAGAACAACCGACTATTTATCATTCGCAGGATCATCGATATAGAATATTTGTTTCGCCTGTGATGCCAATATGAATGGTTCACCCTTCTCGCCAATCTTTTCAAAGTTCACCAAAGTGAAACCCAATTCATCCACTATAACTCCTTTGGTGTTATCAACCCAATTACATTTAAAGAGCGGAATTTTGAAATCTATGTAGTCAAACCCCCAAATGTCCTCAATGACACCGTAATATGACATTTTAGCTTCACGTGGACTCTTATCCTTTGCACTTGCAAAGTACATAGTCGACGCTTGAAGAGTGACCCCACTATTTTGGACGACACTCTTACCATCTTAGCGCTTTGTGTAATATGTGAATCCATTAATGTCAAACCCTTCATAAGACATAACATTCGGTTTTGGTTTAAAGGCGAGGCATTTGATAGTTTCTGTAATATCATTTGGTGTTTGAGATAGTTGATGTAAGACTTTATCTTCAAACCACTTAGTAAAAGTCTTATTATGCTCTCTAGCAAGCCACATTGAACTTGCTCGAGGATGTTGTCTCTTTATGAAATTGGTATGTTCCTCGATATAAACACTCATTTCGTCCATATTGTGTAAAATATACAAGTGAGCTTGTTCCAACTGCTCACGGCTGATTACTTTCACCCGTGATCCCAAAATTCCTTTTCCCTCCTCAATATTCTTGTCATTATCAGGAGAGTCATTACCACTGAGAAAGTCATTGCAAAAATCCATAACCTCTCTCGCCACATAACCTTCAATAATACTCCCTTCAGGCCGATAACGGTTTCGAACATCACCTTTAAAAACGCTCATGTATCGTTCAAAGGGATACATCCAATGCAAGAAAACTGGTCCCAACATTTTCACTTCCCTAGTCAAGTGGACAACAAGATGTACCATGATATCAAAGAACGAAGGAGGGAAATACATCTCAAGCTGACATAGGGTAACAACCACTTCTCTTTGCAAATTATCGAGAGTATCAGGGTCAATAACTTTGCTGCATAGACTGTTGAAAAAGAAACAAAGTCTGGTAATTGCAAACCTTACATGCTTCGGCAATATAGATCGAATTGCCACGGACAATATTTGTTGCATTAGAGTGTGACAATCATGAGATTTAAGGCCTATCAACTTCAGATCTTTCATTGATACCAATCTACGGATGTTGGATGAGTAACCATGTGGCACCTTAACATTTACCAAGCATTCACAAAAAGTTTTCTTCTCCTTTCTAGACAACGTGTAATAAGCGGGAGGTAAGTATATTCTTTTATTACCCATTTCACATAATTCTATTAATTCTGACCTTATTCCCATTTCACGTAGGTCCAGTCTGGATTTTATCCCATCTTTAGTCTTACCTGGTATATTTAACAGAGTACCAATGATGTTATCACAGACATTTTTCTCAACATGCATTACATCGATACAATGCCTGACTATCAAAGAACTCCAATAAGGAAGATCCCAAAATATTGACTTCTTCTTGAATGAAGAATTGTCACTCCGTGTGGCCATACTACATTGTGATTTCTTACCAAATTCATTGACAATGTCTTTTACTCTTTCATAAACAACATCCCCTGGTATAGGTTTAGGTGCACTCTGTTCGTCATTCCATCCATTGAATGCTTTGCGCTTCCTACGATATGGATGGAATTTTGAAAGAAACCTTCGATGACCAAGATATACAGTCTTGCCGCCATGTTTTAGTCTTATTGAATCAGTGTTTTCTTCACATATAGGACACGCTTTAGCTCCTTTGACACTATATCCAGACAAATTCCCATATGTTGGAAAGTCATTAATAGTGCAAAACAACATAGCGTGCAAACGAAATGTCTCTCTTGCTGAAGCATCATAGGTCATCACACCTTCAGCCCAAAGTTTCTTTAAGTCATCAATCAAAGGTTCAAGATAAACATCGATATCATTTCCGGGTTGTTTAGGGCCCGATATCAACAATGACAACATAACGTACTTATTTTTCATACACATCCAGGGAGGAAGATTGTATATAACAAGCATGACTGGCCAAGTGCTATGTTGGCTGCTCAATGTCCCGTACGGATTCATCCCATCTGTACAAAGCCCAAGTCTTAGATTCCTATCTTCTTCACCAAATTTAGGGTACAATAGATCAATCTTCTTCCACTGTGGGGAATCAGACGCATGTCGTAGGATCCCATCATTATTTTTCTTAACATCTGCATGCCACCTCAAATTCTTCGCATCTTTTGGATTTGCAAACAAGTGTTGAAATCGTGATATTATAGGTAGATACCACAACACCTTGGCAGGAGAACCAGTTTTGGACTCCCCCGAAGTCGTCAATTTATACCGTGACGCACCACATTTTGGACAATCTTTCAAATCTACATAGTCCTTTTGAAATAATACACAATCATTCGGGCATGCGTGTATCTTCTTGGCCTCCATTCCCATTGGGCACAACATTTTCTTTACCTGGTATGTTGAGATTGGAAGCTCGTTTCCTTCAGGAAGCATTTCTTTCAACAAAGTCAACAATGAAGTGAAGCTTTTGTCGCTCCATCTATTGTTAGCTTTCAACTTATACAATCTCAACACAGCGCTAAGCTTTGTAAACTTAGCACAGCCTGTGTATAACGGTATCTCAGCATCATGCACAATGTTTGTAAAGATAGGAGGTGGATCGGTGTGCTCTACCCTACAACTATCCAGCATCACATCAACGATGTCTGCTGGAACTGGTTCGTTCACATTTATGTCATCGGAGGCAATTTCTTCTTCCACCCAAGCACTTCTATCGACATCTACTGGTTTCGATTTTGAAATCTCTCCATGCCAGTGCCATTTTGTATAGACTTGTACAATCCCGTTGCACATGACATGACTTTTGATTTCCTCACCAGTGTTGACTTTCAAGTTGTTACCGCAATGCCTACATGGACAGTAGAACCTATCTGTAGGTTTTTTCCTATGTTCCTCGGCAAATTTAATAAACTGATCAAGACCAGATATAAACTCTGGGGTGCAACGATTACGAATGGACATCCATGATCTATCCATTCTATGATCAGAGAAAACAAGTATATATTAGGAAACAAGTATATATTAGGAAAAGATTAGGCAGCATTTCCCCGCTGTTCTCTAAGTACATATGTACTTAGAGAACAAACGGGGAAATGCCAACAAACACATTTGATGTCATTCTTATATATAATAAATGTGTACCACCTATCCCATCCTTGAACACCTAATCTCACTAGTAAGTGTATAATGTGTATTGGGTTTTCAAGAAAATTTCGGCAGCATTTCCCCACTGTTCTCTAAGTACATATGTACTTAGAGAACAAATGGGGAAATGCTATCAAAATTTTCTCGAAAACCCAATACACATTATACACTTACATCCTAAGTGAGATTAGGTGTTCAAGAACAGTCCCAAACCGGGGACTATCCAAGATTTACTCCTAATGAGTCAATCTTGGACGGGTTTCTAGGCCAACAAACACAATAATAGATATCTACAATGAAGCCGGACTCCATACAAACAGTATATAATTTAGTGATTGTTCATTCTAATTTATACCAATGTACAAGTAATATAAAAAACAATGATTGTTCACATTCTAGGCCAACAAACACATGTGATATCATTCTTATATATAATAAATGTGTACCACCTATCCCATCCTTGAACACCTAATCTCACTAGTAAGTGTATAATGTGTATTGGGTTTTCGAGAAAATTTCGGCAGCATTTCCCCGCTGTTCTCTAAGTACATATGTACTTAGAGAACAAACGGGGAAATGCTACCAAAATTTTCTCGAAAACCCAATACACATTATACACTTACATCCTAAGTGAGATTAGGTGTTCAAGAACAGTCCCAAACCGGGGACTATCCAAGATTTACTCCTAATGAGTCAATCTTGGACGGGTTTCTAGGCCAACAAACACAATAATAGATATCTACAATGAAGCCGGACTCCATACAAATAGTATATAATTTAGTGATTGTTCATTCTAATTTATAACAATGTACAAGTAATATAAAAAACAATGATTGTTCACATTCTAGGCCAACAAACACATGTGATGTCATTCTTATATATAATAAATGTGTACCACCTATAACAAACACATTGTCCAACATTAGGTTCAACACTTGAAACATACATTCATTTTCAACATAAAAAATTTGTATCATTAGGGTCCAACATGTGGATTATATGGGACATACACATCAAGGTGGTCATAAGGGAGGATATTTCCTTATTTATGAGTAAGCGATATAAGATTAAGATCCATATAAAAATTAGGGAAGAAGTAAGAAATAAATCTTCTTTAGGATACAATAGACCCTTATGGATGTATTTAGGGTCATAGGTACCATCATAGAACAAAAGGGGTACACTCTAGGATTTAAGATCACACTACATCATGTATTTTATACAAAATTACATGTATGTGTATATAAAAAATATATTTATAAGGAACTTCTATACATATCTAATCAACAAATCAGTAATTAACTAAGTATTCATCAATACTTACTATTAATCAGTATCTCTAATCATTAAAATCGGCAAGAAGATCAGTAATTGTAAATAACTTACTATGAATTGTTGAATTAAAGTAATCACTAAAGTAATACTAACCAGTAGTACCAATCATTAATCACTGAAAGCAGCAAGGAAATCAGTAAAACTAATCATGCATTACTAGTATATAAGGAAACCAGTAGTACATACCTTTTCCAGCAGTGGTGGTCGAAGCAGGAAGAAGGGGGTGGCTCCGGGCGTGAGCAAGAAGAAAGGAGCTAGGGCGGCGGTGGGCAGGCAGGTGGGCAGGCAGGTGGGCACCAGGCGTGGCGGCGGCGCCAGTTCTCAGGCGTGGCGGCGGCGCAGGCGGTTGGAGCAGCAGGGCGGGCAGCAGGGGCGGGCAGCAGGGGCGGCGGAGAAGAAACGCGCCGGAGAGGGGTGCCGGAGAGGGGACGCCGGAGATGGGGCGCCGGAGAGAAGCGCCGGAGAAAAACTAGCAGCAGCAGTAGAGAAATCGCTGGAGAAATCGCCGCAACAGGAAAATAGGGTAGCAATGACACGGAAGAAAGGGGAAGAGTCGGGCGATAGAGGGTTATGAAGTTCCCAAATAGCGTCGGTTGTTTACAACAACCGACGCCTAAACATCTTTAGAGTCGGTTGTTTGCAACAATCGACGTCCAATTGGACGATATTTTCATGAAAATGTTTGGCGGGAACCACCTTCAGCGTCGGTTATACAAGGATAACCGACGCTGAAAGTGACATTTTCAGCGCAAATTTTCATCGCACATAGGCGTCGGTTTTCTAGGTATATAACCGACGCTGACAATGACACTATTGTTTTTATCGAAAAATGGATTTCGCGGGCGACTTTAAGCGTCGGTTTTTTATAAACAACCGACGCTTAATACAAAGCGGTACCCGTGTCTGGCTGGTCTTCGAATATAGACGTCGGTTTGCTTAAACAACCGACGCCTTATATGATAGGCGTCGGTTTTCCTTAATAACCGACGCCCAGAAAAGCGACACTGAATGTTATTTCTGTAGTAGTGAAGGTTCTAGAGGGACGAATTCATAGTTTATTCTTGGATTTTCTACCCTACCTACTCAATATTTCTTCTGTTTGGGGTTTCATCTTCTCATTAGAGTCAAGTTTTATAACTTTCTCCACGTTTATTGCTTACCATAAGCTTTCTAGATCATGTTCTTGCTTGAAAATGATGATCCATGCACTAAAAAGCTATGCTTGACTTGGATTTCGATTTTTATAATGTTCCCTATTCTGATTTCAGTTATATATGAACATGTGATCATGTGTATGTTATTCCTAAGGTATAATATGACTTGGATCATGTTGGTTTAAGAACCTATGGTGCTAAGAACCTATCAACCAATGGTCAATTTTAGGGTTTTATGTTGATTTCTTCTATAAACCCATGACCCGATGATGGTATCGTTGCAACAACCCTATGGTGTTGGCTTCATGACAACTGATGGTCATGATCAAAGGTGACATATGATGTTGAAAACCTATGGTCACCCCCTTATGTCAGGTTTTGTATCATTTAGAAGTTTAATGATCAATCATTAAGTACCCCACCGATATTATCAATCAATGATGACATTAGCTTAATATTTGATGTTGATTAATGAATATAGTATTGATCTAACAACCTATGGTGATTTAATGATCACTAATGATGGTAGATCAGGTCTCCATAACCTATGGTGAGTTAAGCATTGTAGTTGTAGTATCAATTAAGCCTTAGACCAAGGGTTTCTTGGGTCACTTGATGCAATGGTCAGACCTATACTGTAATTGATGGTTTTAACATATGAACTTGACCCAATGGTCAAGATCTAATGTTTATTCCTCCAATAAAGTGTAATGATGGATAATGTAATATTTTGGTCTTAATAATGTGATTTATACGGTTTCCTTTATATGATCAACTTAAGGAGCTTACTTGTTGACAATGGATGGCTTGTTTTAATTGAATAGTCGATTGTGGGTTTTACCCTACTCTCAATGGAACTTTTTGTGTTGTTAATCAAGGGATGCCTAGGGTTAGATGGTGACTCTTTCTAGAAAACAAATCAAGGACTTCATAGGTGGTTTATCGAAGGTGCTTCCTTATGTAAACAACCAATGGTCTTACCTTTTAAACATCCAATGGTTCTGGGTGACATTGTGGTATAGTGATATGGGTTGAATGATGATGGAACAAATAGAGGGTTACCCTTAATAAGTTAGTCTTACATATTCACTCATATGAATAGAAGGGATGATAACCATATTGTGTTGATATGTAACCTTAATGAGGTATAGCTTGTTATACCTAGCTTTAATATAACTAAATGATGGTAATTTGGTATGAATAGTCCTTGAATGATTAATACAATCATGGAGTACTCTCTTATTGTTGTTGAAACCCTAGTATTCTATAACCGATGGTTACACATTGATTTATGTGTGGGTTCATACTTGAAAATAGTATGGAATGCGATGATGATGCTTCACCTTATGCATCCATGATCCAATGGGGATACTGTGAGTTAGGGTTTGGGTATAAGTGATGATTAGTAACATTGATATAATTTATCATTTTGAACCTAACTCTAATGCAAATAGATAAAGATGAGTGTACATGTTTAACATTCTTATATGATGGAATGATGGTGGAATAACCTCCTTAATATGATCATGACCTTAATATGTTAATTGGTGGTTATCATAGCCGCATGGTTGATACTTTCTTATGCTAAACATGTGCATTATTAATATGGTGAGGTTTAATCATAGATTCCTTGAATGTCAATGTAATAAAGGAATGCTCTTAACATTAAAATAACCCTACTATGATTGTTTATGAATATATCCTAGCTCATTAATGCAATATTGTGTTGATCTGGTGTATTATATGTAAGTGATATTGTTGAGCCTTGTTATAAGGCATGCAAAGATAATGATGATCTTGCTATGATGGTCTTAATGACCCTTGGGCATGTTGGACCAATGGGCTCTAGAGGGGGGGGTGAATAGATCTTCACAATTCTCACAAAACAAATTAGACCACCAATTTATATTAAGTGCAGAAACTTAAACAAGAAGCAATTTGATGTCTTAATCTAGCATACATAGCAAGGATGAGAGACAAGGAAGAGAAAGCACTTGGATGGTGGTTTAGAGTGGTTCCACGTCCTAACTAGGAGCAATGTCAATACACTACCTAGAGGGGGTTAGTCTATAGGATTTGCAATCTTGGTACTCTTATATTCCATCATAAGATTACAAGATACAAAAACCACACATCCAAGGACTTAGTACCTCAAGGAAAGATCTTCAACCTATAGAAGGAGCTTACCCACTTGAACCATGGAGTCTTCAGCCATCAACATGGACTTACCCACTCCTTCCTTCAAGTCTTCAGCCTTCAAGGGATTACCTATCTTCCTTGTCTATCTCCTTCACTTGGAGATCCGGAACACCTTTCTTTCTTCAACCTTGAAGAACAACAACTTCTTCTCCTTCACTCAGAGAAGATCTTCAACCTTTTCTTCAATGGGATTGGAGGTAGGAAGATGATGGAGGAGAGCTTTACATCAATACATGGAGTAGCTCTCTTACGTAGGAACCTATCTCACTCATACTCACGAATTTGACTTGAAGGTAGAGAGAGAAAGGGGCTCAAAGGGTTAGAACACTCTCAACTAGGCTAGGACCAAGCATGTAGTGAATGAGCAACCTTGGAATGAACTCCAAGAGGTCCTATTTATAGTTGAGGGCGACCCTTTAAGTTGTGGGACACTTAGATACGAAAATAGAGATTTTTTTTCTCAAAGCAATGACTCTATTTTCGATCAAAACACACACCAACGATCACATCACTTTATTCTGCAAATTCTATACAGTGCAATCGGTCGGGTTTCAATAAAGGTAACTCGACCGATGGAGTAAAAAACAAAGTTGATATTTAAATCATCAGTCGAGTTTGTCCTGGGGAAACCCGACTGGCCATTTAAAATCAAAATGGTCAGGTACTCTATCGGTCGAGTTCTGTGTAAACACAACTCGATCGATGCATCTTCAAAAAATTGGATCCAGGTGGATCGGTCAAGTTTCAATCTCGACCGATTGAGTGCCTATGATCAATTTTCTAATTTGCATCTAAAGTGATTAAAACATGGTTTTGAGTGCCCCAATCAATTTTCTCATCTTAGTTACAAGTCAATTCATCATTAAAAGGGATTACAAAAATATTCTAAGGTCATTTACATAGATTTCCAAATTTGCACACTTGTAGCTCTTTTGACTTGAACTTGAGCCATTCTAGGGCTTTTGATTTTGGATCCTTTTCATGTACCTAATACCTAAAATCAATCTTTAATACACATATTAGATACATATGAATGGAATGGTTAAGTCATTATCAAAATATGGACAATGTATAACCTCTAGGTCAACATTCTCCCCCTTTTTGAGAATGACAAACCATTCCTCAAACATATTGAAAAGGATATAGAAGTTATACCTTTGCCTTGTGAATTAAGGGGTTTCAAGATGTGAACAATGTGAATTGCTCCCCCTCAATCTATGCTTCCTCTAACATGCTTGGTTAGTCTATCTATGCAAGAAACTATGGCATACATGTATTATGAGGTCCTTTGCAAGTCACATGATAAAATGGTAAATGAACAAGAAAGGGATCTCAAAAGCAATAGGAAACAATATATCAACGAATAACAATATGAATGAGTTTCAAGACTATTGAAATCATCTCTCCCCCTTTTGACATTATCAAAAAGATAGGGGGTAGAAGAGCATAAAAACTAGGTCTTCTCCAAATCACAATCAATCACATATGTAAACAAGCAATCTCATAGCATATATCAAACAGAGACGAAAGCAACATACAATCGCAGTCATAATCAAAATATGGTAATAAGATGGCACCAACAAATAAGATATATTAGAGTAAATAGCAAGAGTACACATCACATATATTACAACTTAGACACATGTCTACATGAAAGAAACTACAAGTAAGAAGCGATGAAAATAAGATAAAATAGTACATCTCAAATAATGTGCCAAGATGCTTCTTATACAAAATAGCCTAGAAAGATGTATATGATGAGCATGCTAGGCTAAAAACTAAGAAACAAGCTAAACATCTAAGCTATCTATGTCAAAAGTATCATCATCATCGCCAGGCTCATAATCCTCGTCTCCATCAGAGGGTGCAGCAGCAGCTCCGTCATCACCAGAATCACCAGTGAATCCATCTGAACCATCATCGGAGGCATCCTCACCATCACCATCGTCGTCGTCAGCAGCCTCGACATCGTCAGCCTGGTCAGACATCTCCTCATTAGCTGGAGGACCGAAACCACGACTGGGCCAGTGAGCATTCTACTCATCCCAAGTCATACCAAGAGTACGAAGCTCATTGGTCTGAGGAAAGGATGGAGCATAATCACCAAGAGAGGTGAGTAGAGTGGCCAGGGGGGCAACAAGCAACGGAAGGTAAGTAGGAGTAGGGGCAAGACCACCAGCAGTAAAGGGAGGAGGAGCAGCAGCGGAAGGCTCAGGTGCTAGGTAGTAATGATGATATGCATAAGAAGCATAATCACCACCTGGGTATGGCTGGTAGGTGGGGTAGGGTGAAGCACAGGATAGGTTCATGGTAGACATGATGGAACACAAATCCTAATGCAGATGATCCTGAACTTGATGGTTGTATTCTTGTTGATGCATCATGTAGCCCATAAGGGTTTCATTAGATACACGGAATGAAGCACGGTTGGGTCTAGGAGGAGGCTGAGGAGGTGGAGCTCAGGTAGAGGAGGCAGGGGCTATAGAGGCTGAGGCAGAGGGAGAAGCACCAGGGGTAGAGGAGGCAAACGCAGGCACAGACTTTTGGATTGTGGTTTCACTGATACAAACACCCTTTCTGGCTACTTTGTAATGATAGTTAGAAAAGACGGATTTCTCAGTGGCGAACTAGAAAAGACCACAAATCAAAGCCGGGTAGGGAGGGTGGGTGCCTTTGGTGTTATCACCAGTATCGAACTAGGTTATATGGTGTAGAATGTATCTGGCCCACTTGACACTGATGTTCTCTAACAGGCAATATATAATGACAACAATATTCCCTACAATATATGTTTGATTTCTCTTTGGATGAACATTGCAGTTGATTACTAATGCCAAAATGTGCTTCCTAAGGTCAAGGGAGGAAGAAGGAAGGGTGGAATTCTTCTTGTAGGGAACGTCAGGTTTCTTCAAGTAACGATGAATGTTAGGTAAGGTCAGATCATTTTGCTTTTATAAAACTTTTGTTTCCAAAAGGTCAAAATAATCATTGTAATACTTTCTCCAGGTGTTGTTTTCCTCATCTTCAGAAAAGAAGACATTTAAAATATCCTCAGAGATGGTGAAATGTTTTCCTGCAATCATAGACGTAAGGGTCACCTGAGTATTCGACAGGGGGATAAGAGAGTTGTAGTTCCAACGCTGATTGGCGTAGAACTCGTGAATTGCTTTAGTGCTAGATATGGAATTATTAAAGCAATCACGTTCGACGGCTAGGGCGGAGAGGTGATGAACAGAAAGCAACCTAGCAACTTGATCAATAACCGCTTGATGCCTAGGAGATGGATCAATCAAGGTGTGAAAAGGAAAAGGACTCTAAGGAAGAAGCTCCTTGTATCGATTAACAATCTCAATCGATATAAATGAGGTTTCATCAAAAGGAATCAAGCAATTAGTCAACGAAGACAAAGGTGCATTGCTTGGAGCAGGGTGTTTTCTTCTTTGGGAAGCCATGGAGGTGAAATAGAGGAAGTAAATGTGTAAACAAGCAAAACAAACTGTGAAAAACATTCAAACACCACCAGGAGCGCCCGGGAAGGTCTAGGTCGAGCTATCTAGGTCGAGATAGGGCTAGGATAGGGAGGTTAAGGGCTGGGGGTGAGAGCTTAGGGCTAGGAGATGAGGATACAATCGACTATTCTCTAGTTGATAGGGAGAATAGTTGGTCGAACCTAACTTTATGTTGGTTCCAGCCCGTGGATCGGTCGAGGTCTGAGAGTGGGAAACTTGACCGATTCATTCTCTGAAGAACAACTCTCGGCCACTGATCGGTCGAGTTTGTCCTGGGGGAAACTCGACCGATGGTCAACCTGACCTAAAACCATCAAACTTAATTTCTAGCCATATACATGCTAATTAAATTCATTTTTCGAGTCTATCATGTATTTAGAACATACTTAGGCACATATCCCTCATCATTAGGTACTATTTTGTGATAAAACATGAAATTCGATAAAAACCCAAACACAAGTAGAAACTAAGCATGTCAAGCATATTAAGCACATTTTAAGAAGATTTAGGCAATCAAGGTAGGTAAAGCATGATCAGGACATATAGGATAAGACCAACTAGCTAGATTGCATATCAAGATCATCCAAAGAAACAATGAGTAGTTTAGATCGAATAAAATTAAATTGCTCTCTAGCTAGAGGTTTAGTGAAAATGTCTGCCAACTGATTTTCCGTGTCCACATGCGTGATATAAATATACTTCTTGGCAATGTGATCACGAAGAATGTGATGGAGAACCTCTATATGTTTATCTTTACTATGTAGTATAGGATTGTAAGAAAGATTAATTGCACTAGTATTATCACAGTAGATAGGAGAAACATCAAAATGTATGTTAAAGTCTTGGAGCATTTGCTTCATCCATAGGACCTGAGCACAACAACTCCCAGCTATAATGTATTAATCCTCGGTAGTTGATAATTCCACGGTGCTCTGTTTCTTGGAAAACCAAGACACCAAGCATGGTCCTAGAAGGAAGCAAATTCCACTTGTAAACTTTCTATCAACCAAACAGCCCGCATAATCCATATCACTATATGCCATAAGAGTAAAATCCCTTGATTTAGGATACCATAGTCCAAAATTTTGAGTTTTAGCTAAGTACCTCAAAATCCTCTTAACGGCAATAAGATGTGATTTCCTAGGGCTAGATTGAAAGTGAGTACACAAGGCAACACTAAACATAATATCAGGTCTAGAGGCAGTTAAATAAAGTAAACTTCCGATCATACCTCTATAGAGATTCTCATTTACCTTCTCACCATCTTCATCTTTATCAAGTTTGGCGGTATTGGACATGGGTGTATCCATCGGCTTCATGTTCTCCATCCTAAAGCGTTTGAGTAGTTCATTTGTGTACTTGCCTTGGTTGATGAAGTTTCCTTCTTTTGTTTGCATGATTTGAAAGCCGAAGAAGAAAGTCAACTCACCCATCATGCTCATCTTGAACTCACTCTGCATAAGAGAACTAAACTCCTTGCAAAGATTAAGATCAGTCCCACCAAAAATGATATCATCAACATAAATTTGAAATATAAGAAAATTGCTAGAAGTGTGTTTTAGAAATAAGGTAGAATCAACTTTGCCCATGACATACCCATTATCTAACAAAAAGTTCTTTAATTTCTCATACCAAGCTCAAGGTGCTTGTTTGAGTCCATAGAGAGCTTTTTGCAACAAAAAAACATGATTGGGTAACTTGTCATTTTCAAAGCCCCGAGGTTGAGCAACAAATACTTCCTCCTCAATTGTACCATTCAAAAACACACTTTTAACATCCATTTGATATAATAAGAAATTTTTGTAACTAGCAAAGGCAAGTAGCATTCTAATATATTCTAATCTAGCAACAGGAGCATAAGTTTCATCAAAGTCAATACCTTCCTGTTGATTGTAACCTTGTGCTACTAACATTGCCTTGTTCCTTACCACCTTTCCTTTCTCATCTAGCTTGTTGTGGTAGACCCATTTGGTGCCAATGATTTTTCTATCATTTGGTCTTGGCGCTAGAGTCCACACTCGATTCTTCTCGAATTTCTCTAGCTCTTATTGCATGGCTAGGATCCACTCATCATCACCAAGGGCTTCTTTGATGTTCTTTGGCTCTAGTTGTGAGATGAAGACACTGTCTGCTTGCTCTTTGTTGTAGGCAGCTCGTGTCTTCACTCTCTCGAATGGGTTTCCAATGATTATCTCCTTGGGATGATTCTTAGAAAAGCGGGGAGTGGGATCCTTCTTCTCTTCATCTTCAACTTCTATCATCTACTTATCTTAGTTGTCGATGTTGGGGTCTTTCAAGATAGGAATTAGATCATCTACAACATCATTATCAACAACATTCTTGCCAACAACATGGTTAGTCTCAATAAACTTGACATTTATAGATTCTTCAATTTTAGACAATTCAATGTTAAAAACTCTATAAGCCCTGCTTTTTGTACTATAGCTAAGGAAGAAAGCCTTATAAGATTTTAGATCAAACTTGTTGAGAGAATCCTTCATGTTCAAAATAGAAAAAGGACATCTGAAAACATGAAAGAAATCAATGGATGACTTTCTACCACGCCACAACTCATAGGGGTTTTCTTCAAAGAAGGATGTGTAAAAACTCAGTTCTGCACAAAACAGGCGGTGCTAACGGCTTCGGCCCAAAACTTCTTAGGAATGTCATATTTAAGAAGTATTGTCCTCACCATCTCTTGAAGAGACATATTATTCCTCTCAACTACCCCATTTTGTTGAGGCGTACGAGGAGAAGAGAAATTGTATGAGTAACCAGATTTTTCACAAAAATGCTCAAAAAGATCATTTTCAAATTCTCCCACATGATCACTACAGATAGAAACAATCCGACAAGAAGCTTCGTTTTCAACCCGTTTGCAAAAACTCAAGAAAATATCAAGAGTATCACTTTTCAAAATGAGAAAGAAGGACCAAGTATAATAAGAGAAATCATCAACAATCACAAGACAATACCTAGAACCACGAAGCGTCTATGTTCTCATTGGTCCGAATAGATCAATATGAATAAGCTCAAGAGCTCTTTTGGTAATCATGACTCCTTTAGATTTGAAGGATGATTTGGTTTGTTTCCCTTGTGTACAAGGTTGGCATTCCTCATCCTTTTCAAAATCCAATTTCGGAAG
Source organism: Alisma plantago-aquatica (assembly GCA_963693085.1). Lineage (NCBI taxonomy): Eukaryota > Viridiplantae > Streptophyta > Magnoliopsida > Alismatales > Alismataceae > Alisma > Alisma plantago-aquatica. The sequence goes on from OY856412.1 coordinate 1,034,530,886, forward strand.
TCCTCAAACCAAGTCTTTTTTGTTCAACTTCTTCATTTGATGTATATTCACATGACCCAAACAGCGATGCTAAAGAGAAATATCATTTTTATCCACAACCAAGCATCTATCAAGTACAGGCTTAAGAGCATGAAGAACAATAACATAAAGATTTCCATTTCTAGATCCCTTATATATGACATTGTAGTTGAGGGAATCTAGAAACAAACATTCTAAAGATGTAAACAACACAAGATATCCATTATCATAGAGTCGGCTTACACTTATTAAATTATGATGTAGGCCATCAACAAGCAATTTTTTTTAATTTGTAGCTCATTGCCCACATCACCCTCACCTATGACCTTACCCTTCTTGTTGTCCCTGAAGGTCACCGATCCTCCTTTCTTTTTCATGAATTTGTTGAAATGGCTGATTTCACCCGTCATGTGCTTAGAACAACCACTATCAACAATCCACCTCTTTTTGACATGTAAGAAAGAAAGATGTCGGAACCCAACTCAAACTTTTGGGATTCGGGGTTAGCTTAGGAACCCATTTCATCTTTGGTTTGGTCCCCTTTGGCTTGTATGGACAATAGGTAGAGTAATGATCATCACATTTGCAATAAACACATACCATAGGGTTCTTAGAGATGGAAGTCATTCCATGGAAGATAGGAGGTTCCACACTCTTTTTCTTACCCTTACCTTTGTTCTTGCTCTTTCCTTTGGGAGCAGTCCCATCATATCCCAAACCACTAGTACCATTTTGTTTGGTAGAGTATTCTAGGAGAGTATTAAGGGATTTCTTTCCCATAAGAAGCTTTTGCAAAGTGTCTCTTAACTTAGCATTATCATCACTAAGTTTAATAATAGTAGAAGATGGACTAGCAAGATCATCTCTAGCATGTAAAAGGTCGGCCTCTAGATAGAGGGCTTTAGTAAGATAAGAATCACGCTCTAGAGTTGTACTAGCTATCTCATTTCTTGACAAGATATGTCTAGAAGATAAATCATTTACTTGAGCAAGTAACTTTTTATTTTCAGATTTAAGAAAAACAATTTCCTTTTGATAAGCATAGACTTCATTCCTTCTAGCATCATTAATGAGTTTAAGTTCTACATTTTCAGTTTTTAGAACATCAAGCTCATCTAGGAACTTTTGGTTTTCTATGTTAAGATTTTCAATATTTTTAAGATATACACGATTCTCAACCTCTACTCCATTGTATTGAAGCTCAAGGTCAAGAAATTGCCCTTGCAAGGAATCTATGTTATCAAGATGCAACTTTTCATTTTAATCAAGAATTTCAATTTTAGCATAAAGATCATCAATAGTATTACCTAGTCTTTTCTTTTTAGATTTGCATTGAGAAAAAGATGACTGACAATCATTTAGCATATCAATAAGAGTTTCCTTAGATAGCTCATGCAAATTAACATTGATTACCTCACTTACCTCACCAATATCTTAATTTGTAGAGGCCATGAGAGCAAGGTGGCATTCTCCATCTTTGAAGCTTGAGGATCTTGAGGAAGACTCCTCCCAAGATGCATATTTGGATCTTCTTTCCTTCTTTTCTTTCCTCTTGTACTTACCCTCTTTTGTACTCTTTGTCTTTCTTGTGGCTGCTCTTGCGATGGCTCTTCTTGGCCTTTGGGCAGTCACTCTTGTAGTGACCTTTTTAGCCACACTCATAGAATCTTGGAGTTGAAGAAGAAGGCTTCCCCTTGAAGTGCTTTCCCTTGGAGTAGTTAGTTTCATGCTCATTAGGGCCTTCATCTTCACTTGAGGAAGGGGTAGGTGACTTTAAAGCCAATTGTTGCTGCCGCATCATTTCTTCAATTTGGACTTTGAAGGTTGTGTCCTTTATCTTCTTGGACTCCTTCTCTTCTCTTTTCTCTTCCTCTTCTTGCTTATCAAGCCTAAGTTCATGGGCTTGAAGGTTACCAACCAGCTCCTCGGTTGACAACTCACTTAGCTTGTACACCTCTTCAATGGATGTAACCTTGGGCTCCCATCTCTTAGGAAGAGTCTCAAGATCTTGGAGTTGATAGTGCCTTTGTCCATCACACTCCCAAGGGCTGCCAATCCATTGATGATCACATTGAGCCTAGTGTACATATTAGCCACTCTCTCATTCTTACCCATCTTGAAGTTCTCAAGTACCCCACCAAGCATGTAGATCTTGGCTTCCTTCACTTGCTTTGTACATTCATAGGTGACACATAGCTTGTTCCATATCTCATGTGCAGTGTCCCAAGAAGATATCCGGTTGAACTCGGATAGAGTGAGGGCTGCGTAGATGATGCTCACTGCCTTTGCATTGAGTTGAGCTTGCTTCATTTGTGCTTCATTCCAAGTGGATATTTCCCCCTTTAGGTCTTCATACTTGAGGTAACCACCTTCCACATCTCATAGCTCACACCTTGAAGGTAGAACTACATTCTTCTCTTCCAATATAGGAAGTTGGTGTTGTCGAAGATCGGAGGTCGCATGGAGAAGTTCCCTTCTAGGTTGAGGGATCCAAGTGATGAATCGCCCATCTTCACTTACTTGTTGAAGTGGCTTGGAGAAGGCTTGCTCTGATACCACTTGTTGGATCAATGGGCTCTAGAGGGGGGGAGGTGAATAGAGTTTCACAATTCTCACAAAACAAATTAGACCACCAATTTATATTAAGTGCAGAAACTTGAACAAGCAGCAATTTGATGTCTTAAACTAGCATTCATAGAAAGGATGATAGAAAAGGAAGAGCAAGCACTTGGACAAGTGGTTTAGAGTGGTTCCACATCCTACATAGGAGCAATGTCAATCCACTACCTAAAGGGGGTTAGTCTCTAGGATTTGCAATCTTGGTAAGATTACAAGATACAACAATCACACATCCAAGGGCTTAGTACCTCAAGAAAAGATCTTCAACCTATAGAAGGAGCTTACCCACTTGAACCATGGAGTCTTTAGCCATCAACATTGACTTACCCACTCCTTCCTTCAAGTCTTTGGCCTTCAAGGGATTACCTATCTTCCTTGAGTGTTGCCTTGCCTATCTCCTTCACTTGGAGAACTGGAACACCTTGCTTTCTTCAACCTTGAAGAACAACAACTCCTTCTCCTTCACTCGGAGAAGATCTTCAACCTTTTCTTCAATGGGAATGGAGGTAGGAAGATGATGGAGGAGAGCTTTACATCAATACATGGAGTATCTCTCTTACATAGGAACATATCTCACTCATACTCACAAATTTGACTTGAAGGTAGAGAGAGAAAGGGGCTCAAACAGTTAGAACACTCTCAACTAGGCTAGGACCAAGCATGTAGTGAATGATAAACCTTGGAATGAACTCCAAGAGGTCCTATTTAGAGTTGAGGGTGCCCCTTTAATTTGTTGGACACTTAGATATGAAAATAGCCATTTTTTTTCTCAAAGCAACGAATCTATTTTCGATCAAAACACACACCAAAAGTCACATCACTTTATTCTACAAATTCCGTACAGTGCAATCAGTCGAGTTTCAATAAAGGTAACTTGACCGATGGAGTAAAAGACAAAGCTGATATTTAAATCATCAGTCGAGTTTGTCCTAGGGAAACTCGACCGACCATTTAAAATCTAAATGGTCAGGTACTCTATAGGTCGATTTCTGTGTAAACACAACTCGATCGATGCATCTTTAGAAAATTGGATCTAGGTGGATCGGTCGAGTTTCAATCTCGACCGATTGAGTGCATGTGATCAATTTTCTAATTTGCATCTAAAGTGATTAAAACATGGTGTTTAGTGCCCCAATAAATTTTCTCATCTTAGTTACAAGTCAATTCATCATTACAAGTGATTACAAAAATGTTCTAAGTTCATTTACATAGATTTCCAAATTTGCACATTTGTAGCTCTTTTGACTTGAACTTGAGCCATTTTAGGGCTTTTGATTTTGGATCCTTTTCATGTACCTAATACCTAAAATCAATCTTTAATACACATATTAGATACATATGAATGGAATGGTTAATTCATTATCAAAATATAGACAATGTATAACCTCTAGGTCAATAGGACATGGTTGATCCCTAAATGAGGTGTAATCCTCTTGTGTTGATAAGGGTTGATACCGTGTCATATTGTATAAAGGATTTATATCTTGTGAGAGTATGATGGTCTTAATGACCTTTGAGCATGGTTAAGCCCTGAATGAGGTGCAATCCTCTTGTGTTGATAAGGGTTGATACCCTGTGATATTATGAAAAGGATTTATATGTTGTGATAGTATGATGACTAGTGTGGTCTCATGAATGGCAAGTGAATAGTACCATGTGATGATGAGATGAGAAATTATGTTTCACACATTTATATCTTTTAAAATTTGTGATATTTATATGCTTGCTAGAAGTGAATTAGGGTTTGTATGTCCACTTGTTTGATGCATCCTTAATTCACCCAATTGGCATAACTAATCAAGTACAACTCTAATCATGTAGTGCCTTGTGCCATATAGCCATCTTCAGTGTCAGAACTTGCTGGATGGTGAAATGAGTATTCCTAAGGGAAACTCAGAGTGCATACTATTGAGTATGTGGGGGTGGCAGGTTGAGGATATATACTTGTCATCCACAATGCAGATTGTGGAGGTTGGCTATAGTCATGCCTCATACATTTGATGTGATTGAGAACAGCTATGACCGTGTCTCGGTGATTAGAACATGATGAGATTAGAGGAAAACTATGGTTGTACCTCAGTGATTAGGTTTGTATACCCTGGTTTCTAGTGTCGTGACCTGTACCAAGGGTGGACTAGTGGTTAGAAGCTTGACTATATGTCACTTTGGTGACAGGTTTGACTAATATGCCACTGCCTTTTTACTCGTACTGACCGAGGGGAAGAGATCTTAGGATACTAAAACTCCTAGATCTTAAACGGAACCGAATAGCCCTTTGCATGGGTCGGTTGGACTTTGAATGGTACGATTCAAATTCCCCAGGGTGTAATAAAAGATGTAATATATCCATGTAGAATATTTGTTTAGGGTTATACACAACGTTTCACATTGGATGATAACCCTTGTTTGTTATCTTTACATAAAGATGATACTTAGTGCAATTAAGAGATAGAAGATATACATAGGTTGTGGATATGCTTAAGATTGTAGATGCGTACATACAATAGCCATGATTATGTTGATAACTATACTTCTACTGCTGATTATCATCATGATGCTATTTATCTCACGTTGTTAGTTATGTTTAGCATACTAGCCATGCCTTTGTAACTAGAGATGCATATACTGTTAATCATGCTTATCCAAATAGTTGTGCTTAGATTGTTAGCTCTTCTTATGATGTTGATATGTTCAACCAATTAGCCATGCTAATGTTGTTAGCTATGCTTATGTGGCTAGACTTATTCATAATGATAGAGATTCTATGTTACTAGACTTGCTCATAATGCTAGATATGCATATGATACTAAATTGCTTCTATTGTCAACAAGATAAAGGGTGATAGTCTGGCTAATGATGATAATTATTATCTACTCCTTTATGCATTCTCTTAATCATCCCTGTTATTGAGCCTAGTTGTTATATCTGATTAAACTGCTTAAACTGTTTAATTACTTAAAATGTTGTAATCAATAAAAATTGTTGGAGGTTATATCTCTTGCTGGGACATGGGTCTCACCCTTGTGGTTTGCCACATCTTTTTAGGTAATCAAAAGTGACGGAAACATAATCGTTGAAGTAAAGAGGAGCTATAGTAATGAATCTTTGAGAAAGTTGATTAGATGTCTAGTGTATCCTAGAGTCATCCTCGTACTCTTAGGCCCGGGTGAGAAAAAGTTTGTATATGGTGTTTCAGACGAATCAAACTTTTGTTAGCATATTAATGCTTGTTTGTGTGGCATATATGAATATTGTTCTCCGATGTATATATGTGGTGGCTAAGATGATAGAACAATTTGTATCAAATTTTTGGCATAGTATGGATATAAGAAAGATTTTGGGCTCTTATACAAATGTTTATGAGCGGGTGCTGACGTTGAAATCGGTTTTAATATACCCATATTTTTGGGTATGTGATTAATTAGTGATTGATTGTGTTTTATGTTTTGAGTAATATCATTGAGTGTAACGGGTTATCACAATGCAGAGCATAAATCCCTAACATATGATGTCCATATTATTTAATGTAACTAGATTGATCTTTCAGTTGGCTATTCCAAGTAACCAACATTAATCATCTTATCGAGATTTATGTTCTCACTTTCTCATCCCACTTAAAACTTATTAGATACTAGGATTCCTTTCCCAGGCATTCGTTATGTGTACCAAAAACACCTCATATCCTCATCATGTCCACCTTCTGTTGTTATTGTTAAAATCAAACATATAATAGGACCTTCCTTTCATTTCAGGACATTACTTATCACATATAACTTTGTCTTGGAACCAAAATCCAGGGCTAGCTGACACTTTTCAAAATACCCATCTATAGGTTACTTCTATCACACACACATCAACTGTAATAAGACTTACTTGATTACCATGTCCCTGAAAGGGAAAAACACAAGGAAACATATTGCTTTATCTCGCCCCAATCATTATCCAGGGTTGTTTATCAAAGAAAAGAGATTACCACCTCTTTTGATTACTACATGAACTTTCAACTATTCATGTGTCATTCAATCTTGTTTCATCTTAGGTTCCTTTCCATCAACATAGGAATTATAAAGATGATTACATATCATCATTTATTAACATTATCATCATCATGATTACTAGATTTGGGTATTTCAAACCCTTAGTTCATCATTGAACACTGCTACCACTAATTAGGTAACCAATACCTCTAGGTCCACAGACCAAGGTATACATTATACTAAACATCTTCTTTTGTTTATAAGTTAATATGTGATTAACTCAGATTCCTTTGTATAAAAATTAGGATGTGGTATAAATATTTGTGCCACATATCCTATTTCATTATTCTCTTTAGATTGTCTCAAAATGACTACTTGATCAGAGTAATAAGAAAGATAGCAATCTAAGAGTACCATACTTGCCTTGCCTTCAATAGATGAATACATGGCCAAGGTATTCAAGAACTGAAATTAGGTAGTATGCATTTTGTTTTATATTATGTTTCTTACCCTTATCATCTCTTTAGATCTTACTACTAAGTATCTCTTAATCTTCTCTAGGTGTTTTCTTTTACATCTCTTCCCTTTCTACATGAAGAGAGAAATTTCAAAACATATAAGAGAATATTGGACTGAATATAAGTTCTCATTCTTTTTATCTCTTCCTCATGTCCTCATAGGACTAATCAAATGAAGCACAACAATAACTACCTTTCTTATAATTAGCAGGGAGAGAGAAGAAAAAGGAAACATAATTCATAATGAAAAGTTGTATTTGACATGTTACCTCTTATGGTTTATCTAGTGTCTTGGCTGTTGGGTCACCTTATTATTTCTTCTTGGACACTGCCACATCAGATGTCCTATCTATCCACATTTATGGCAAGCTCAGACCCCACTTGGTGACCTCTGCATTGGTGTACTATATTGTGGTTGAACCGGTGATACTGAAGATTTTGGCTATTTCGTACCACCAATCAACTGTTCCTGTGACTGTGTAGACCTCCTTTTGAGGTTTTCCTCATGTTTCTTTGTCATAGACTTTTCTATCCTCCAGACAGATTCCACGAATGTGGTAAATCTCTCTCTACTTTCTAATGCAGCTACCGAGATAGACACCTCATCATTCAGTCCTTTCTCAAAATGTCAAATCTTCTCCTACTCTGTAGCAGCCATTTGAGGACAAAACCGCAAAAGTTCTATAAACCTAGCCTCATATTCATTAATTGAAATGGTTCCCTGCCAAACCTTCTCAAACTGTGAGATCTTTTCGACTAAGTATGTTTGTGGAAAATACTTATTGATGAATTCTTGATGAAATTCCTCCCAACCAACATCTTCATCATTCCTTTTTACCTCTTTTATGGCCCACCAGTGGCCATCACTACCTTTCAAAAGGTAAATGGCATGTTTGACTTTGTCAGTGTCTGGTATACTAAGGATCTTAAAAGCCTTTTCTAACTCAGTGAGCCAAAGATCAGCATCTACTGGGTCAGTTGTTCCAGCATATTCTATAGATCCTACATGGTGTAGCCGTTCAAAAGTCTTACCAGACCCATGTTCCTCATTGGGAACCAGTTCCCTAGGTGTTGGTGCTGGCATTCGATCTATCATATGCATTAATGTGGTCATGAATTTTCCAAAAAGAGCATGAAAGGTTGGGTTTTCTAGCAGAACTTCCTCAAAATGGGGATCCTCAGTCACTAATTCCTCTCTTGCCTGATCCCTTGCACCTCCTACTGGTGTAGAAACAATGCTCTCAACAATGTGTTCCTCGTGTTCTCCAGATGTTTTTAAATTATATCCCTTCTTCTACATAAGCATAAGTCACTATAAGATATACTGAGTACACTAGAATAGACTCAACACCATAGTCCTATGTCTCTATAGACTCAACAAACCTTAAGCTCTGATACCAAACTTGTGATGACCCGAAATTGAATCAAGCCAAATAACCACCAAAATAATAGCGGAATAAACATAAGCAGCGGATTAGCAAAAATCACTAAAAATAAAAATCATTTTACAAAGAGATCCATTTCTAGGAAAACTTCTCAAGAAAACAACCAAAGCTTTATACATATCATGGTTCACATTGTACACACTGTATCATTTCATCTCGAGGACAACATATAAAAGTTTCTTTCTCAAAACCTATACATAAGCAACATAAAACCTCGAGGCAGTCAAGACAAAATCTCAAATCGTTCATAAGACCAATACATACGGATTCCAAGGACCTGAGAGTCCATATACAACACATAGGACTTCTATCTATAAGACATGACAGACAGTACACTCAACCTGAGATGTTACTGCTGCCCCTACTACTGTTGTTCTCCCTCTACAGTAAGGTCTCTACCTCCTCATATGCGTCTACCTAAAAAAAGTATAGATCCCACGGGGTGAGACACTTGTCCCAGCGAGAGATATAACTCTCCGCCAATAATGTTATTATCACAGGTAAATAGTATAAAACTGAGAAGAGGTTCTTTTATATTAATAAGCAAGATTAATCACTATTAATAAGCAGATTAGAACATTCTCATCTTTAAAAGCATTGCAACTGTCTATGATAGAGTAGTAAATCATCTATTCACTTTATAAGGAATATGAAGAGCATGTGTATCATTTACCCATCATGCTATACAACATCTCAAGCTTATACAGTGATAATATTATCATGGTATGATATCAAAGAATCATTTTCATTTCTAGTTGTTGGCCTCAGTCAATATGCTAGATGGATATTGATTTCTGCCAATCTGGTGAATATCCATCATTATGTCCCTACCAGGTATTGGATTATACCAATCCTGTGAGAGTACAACTAGTTATTGGATTGTACCAATCTTGTGTGATTACAGCCAGGTATTGGATTGTACCAATCCTCTGAGAGTACAGTTAGGTATTGGATTATACCAATCCTATGAGATTATAGCTAGGTATTGGATTGTACCAATCCTGTGAGAGTACGACCAGGTATTGGATTATACCCATCCTGTGAGAGTATGACCATGTATTTGATTGTACCAATCTTGTGAGATCATGGCCATATTGCTAAGGATTCCATAGTAGTTGGAATACCTTTATGTTTCCCTTTCACTTTCATCATGGGATATCAATCCCTTAAACTCATCATTGAATACCACATCTCCTTTACTAGGCATTATACCTCGGTCAATCCATCATACCCATTCACATCCTTTATATGATACAAGTATTTCTCATATCTCAAATTAGCATATTCAAAACACTATATCCCTCATTTTTCTATAACCATAATGCATGTATGACCAAGATTTCATTATTATTATTATAACCATTTATTATTATTATTATGTTACGGGGTTCCCATTTCCTTACTTTATTTTAAACATTGCCATCTCTTCATCAATCTCTAGATCATTAGACTATTATAAACAACTTGTCACCTCTCACTAGGAAACATTCATCTCTAGGTCATAATACATATATAAGCATTATACTTGTTGTACAGTATTTTGCATGGATCATAAACCATTTAATATGTATTATATGAACATCATAGCTCATACTTACCTATGCTCATTATCTCATAATTATCAACATGGTTAGTATTTCATGATAACAACAATATCAAATATTTTTAATCACCATGTAATACAAGAGAAATACAACCTTCCTATCAATAGGGTTAGGGTTTCCCTCTCTTACCGATTAGGATTTCAAGTCATATCAACTTCCTTTACTAGGTTTAGGGTTTCCCTCTATTAACCGATTAGGGTTTCTAGTACGTTCATCAAGAATCAAAACCCTATTTCATACTCCACACATATTAAGAGTATCAATGTATACTCATTACATGAGTATTATACAAGTATAAGTTTCTCTTTCACCCTCACTAGGATGTTAATTACATCATACTCTGATTAGGTTGGCTCATTCCTTCTCTCAAGGTACATTGGCCCATATTTATCAAAATGCATTAAATCTTTATATCGTAATGTATCATTTGACATAACACACTACATGTGTCACTCAATCAAGTGTATTAGATTGAGGCTTCCTCCATATCGGGTATAGAGGTACATGTATACTTCCATATCGGGCATAGAGGTGTATCCTCATCACTATATCATGCATGAGATATATCCTTATCGCCATATCGTGCATCCATATCGGGTTACTCAACCTTTAGGGTTTGCATATCGAGTTTGACCCTTATGCTCATATCCCATCAAAACCTTCATGGTATCATCCTAACCTTCATCATGTGATGAGTGATAGGAAAGACAACTGATTAGTCTCAACTAGCTCAATTGTACAAACTAATATGGGTATGGGGGTTCCAATGCATATCAGATTTCACAACACAATGTTGGGTTTCAACATCATATTGGGTTAGGGTGTATACTCAACACCATATCGGGTATAAGGTGTGTTCTTGATCCCATATCATGCACAAGATGTGTGTATATGTGTCACTCATATCATCCATGAGGTATACATTCATCACTATATCGTGCTAGTGGTGTATTCATATCACCATATCATGTTACTGATCATCTAGGGTTTGTCATATCGGGTTTGAGTATATACTTGACTCTATGTTGTGTATAAGGTGTATACTTGACCTTATATTGTGAACATGGTGTATTCTTGACACCATATCTTACACAATATGTGTACTTCATTATCATTTCGTGTATAAGATATATAGAACCTCATTGTATAGTTTTAGTGATATGTTCACTTCACCATATCGAATTAGAGGTGCTTCAACCCAATATCGAGTTGAACCATGATGATTTCATCATCATCAACCGCTAGACTCTTGTTCTTACTGTTCTAGTTCATGTAAAACAGTCCTAGGTCATTAATAGAACTCATGGATTCATCAATTTATTCAAGAAAATTCAAATTGAAAGTAAGTCATCAACTTTGGCAATATTGATGGTAAATAATAACATAATTGAGTTCAAGTTATATAACCCACCTCAAGAACAACTTCAAATCTCCAAGCTCCAAATCTTCACATTCCCAAGGTTGAAGATGAGATTATCAAAGGTCCAATACTTGAGCTCAACAACACTATCCATGATACTTCACCACTTGTGGCCGATATCCCTTCACTTGGCCGATATCACTTTGCTAGGCTGATATCTCTTCTCTATGGCGGATATCACCTTGCTATGGCCGATACCAAGGCTCTATGCATGACACCTCTATTTGTAGGCATGATACCAAGACACTATGCATGATATCTAAGAGAAATAGTGTGGTAAATTTCGAAAAGTTTCACTAATAGGTGAAAGGAGTGGTATATATAGTTGAGGTTCATGGAAAAGAGTGTATATGAGGTGTCATCATTTTAAGCTACTAGGTGCCATGAGTACATGCATGGTTAACACGTGTATATGCATGCAATGATATTTATCTTGACATGAAAACACTTGAGGATAATCTAGATATGATATGTCAACCATCACTTATCTTGTTGGATAAGATATATCAACTCAATCACCATGTTATTCACAACCCGATACAACTTTTTCAAGGAAGTTGTAAACTGATACACTTCAGCTCCTTGAGGTGCTTAGGCCATCATGCAAAATACCAAGAGTTCACAAACTGATATGAGACTCCCTCTATGGCTCCTTGGATGATAGGCACTCTCATATGGACTCTACAACTCGATACAACTCAAATTAGGGTTTCACATTCAACCCTTTCTTGGTCTTTTCATCACCAAGAGTACCATCACTCAAATATGATTCAAACATGGTGTATCATTCTTTATACATCCTCTAAATGATACATAAAGGCAGTAGGGACACTCTAAAGGTGGAAATTTGCATATCAACCCTACATTTGGGTAAAGTACAAATTGTACCAAAATTGGTACACAAGGTACTAACATTCTTTAAACAAGCTCAAATTTGGAATTTAGGCTTTCTACAAGACACCAGTTGGCATAAATATCTCTCTCATGATTCTAAAACATTTAAGGCACATTCAACATGTAAAATATTGCAATATAACCCCTTATCTTGGGTAAATTGCATTTTGGTCCAAAATAAGAGAACATTGCCCAAACATCATTCAAACAGGACCAAACTTGCAACATAAGTTTGTCACACCATAATAAAATACTTTAGAGGATTATATTAAAGTTCTAATAAACTTCTTTAAGCCAAACAAATAGGGTTAGCCCCAAACCCAGGTCAGGGATGTTACAGGAGGTTGAAAATTCGAGAATGGGGGATTGCTACAATTACATCGCCCAATTTGATACTGTAGTTGAGAAGAGGGATGTTGTGGATCAGTCCATGAAAGCATACCAGGTCATTCCATATACTGCTATGTTCTATTCTACTATCATGCATGCCTTTCTTTCAGTTGTAAATGCTAATCTCACTCTCACAATATTAATCATGTTTCAAAAAATCTACTCACCTTTTGTAGGCTGCCACTCTTGTGACTGAGACTGATATGACCGCAACCCACCCTATCTGGTTGGAGGTTTTCCCACTTCTACCATGAGATCCTCAACTCCTCTTAAAGGTGTTGCATTTTGTCTTGACTTTTTCTTAGTTCAAGGCATGCAATTCATGTTTCTGTGCTAGATCTTTTCCTGCCATTTAATGACCAGCTTTGATCTTCATCCAAGATTTTCGCCTCTCAAAATAGTTCTTCAACAAATCTATATTAGAGTTGGACATACTAAATGAAGACATCCACAAGGACATCACATTGTTCATGAAACTGCTCAAGTATAATATCTCCTTGTGGGATGCTGACATTGCAAGATGATGGAGGTAAACACAATCTGATTTATACTGCTTTTGGTGAATTTTTTTGGTACAAACAAATCTCCAATGAGACACTCATTGAATCAATTATTTTGTTAATATATCTATTGCATGGAAGCTTCCAATCTGTGGTGGAGCTAGCCTTATTTGGTAGGAGAGTCTCAAATGAAACTAATCAATAATTGGAATTTATATATTTTATTACTACTAATCCCTGCCAATATCATTCTAATATGCCCTTTTGAGAGAATTTTCACTCTATATTCTTTTGTGTGGAAAGGCTACATCAACACTTCCACTGATGTAGCATATATATATGCTTGTTTTTTATTATTATTAAATATTTATATTAAAGAACTACATACATGTGGTTGTTAGTAATTAATATGATATTAAAGATCATATTCTATTAGAGCTTCTTATTTATTTATTTGTAAATATCATATGGTTTGGTAGTAATTAATATATATTGTTCTGTAGTAAGACGAAGATCTGAAGATTAGTTTGCAGGTTATGTATCTTTACCACACATATGTATATAATCTATGTTTTGGATTTAATGTATATGATCTTTGATTTGAATTTGATAGTCATCCTCAAGCTTGTTGCTGGGTTTGAACATGTATGGTGGGATGTGGCATGGGAGCATGTTCCCATTGAGGTCGAGGACACGTAGGTCGAGGTGGAGAGTCGGTGTGAGGGTTATCGGGGGACTGTGTAGTTGATGTTGAGCTCAAAGACTTTTGCGATTGATGGGGCCTAGATGCTGCACCATTGACATGGGAACAAATTGGAAGGGTTTGAGGTGGAAATGACATGGTTGGTGCCACTGTGATCGAGTTTTCTTCCATCTAAGCAAGGCTTGCATTGGTCATCGACAACACTTGTAGGGAGGGGGAGGAGAAATATGAGAATTGGGATTGCTTGGAAGAAGTGGATGACGTTCGTGTTGGCCCCTTGTTCTATTGGGCTTCCTCCTCTTCTTTTTGCTAGAGTAAGTTCTCAATGCATGACTATTGTTGGAGCCAAGGAGACCACAATTTCACTTGTGAGGGTAGTGGCTAATGTTGTGTAGGGATGATTCCCACAGGCTAATGACGTTGTACGCATGGGGAATCAGACATGAGTAGTGGTGATGATGATGTGTTTATGCTGGATTTGGGAGTAGAAGATGTCAAGTAACAACAGATCAAGAGAAGGGGATGCCAAGTAACAAATATATTTATGTACAATCAGCCATGTGGGTAGGTGGCCTCCTAGCTGCACAATCCTCCAAGCGGGCGACAGGCACCCAAAAGTTACTCGATGTTAGGCAGATGGTTGGGCGGCCTAGCCTCTAGAAACTATCTGACTAGGTGGCACCCAGGAGGTTTTCCTCAACAAGCTTGCCAATACTAAGAAAGCAAGCATTTATTTTAGGAGTAATGGACTATTGAGTTTGGGATTGTCTGTATGTGGCATTTAATCATACTCATTTGGATACAATTCTTAAAATGAGGACATTTTCTTGTAGCTTATCCACAAATGAGAGTAAGGAACATACTTCTCAAGGTGGCCAGTCAGTTACCCTTAATCCTTGGGTGACCAAACCGACTAGGCTGATTAGTTGGCCACCCAAGCATAGGAATTTTTTAATATAATTAGTTATATATAGTTATATATATAGTTATATACTTATATAAAACATATTATATAAAAGAAACTAATGTAAACATGTATCCAAGGAAGTAATAATGCATAATTGTTAAATAATGTCTTAAACACGTCAAACATATTTCAATCAAGAGTCAATTAATGAAATCAACAATTATAACATGAATAAGAAGACTGACATACCATTTTTGAATTCATACTTCCATTACTTGTTGAATTGCTACAACTAAATAAAAGTTGTATGCTAAACCACTAAAGAGATATAATGTACATTACTAATGTGAATGAAATTATATGTTGTAATCTCTCTATTTCCATTTCCATGGCAATTGGCACAAGACAAACGTCAACATTTTAGTAGGCAACAAGATTGAATGACAAAAAAAGGTTAGGCCTACCACATAAGCGGTCGACTTGCAGGGACACTAGCTGACCAATCAGTCCGGGCAGATGCTTAATTGGAAGGAAAACTTGGGCGGCAGGCCAGTCTCTGACCTCCAAAACTACCAGTCGATCAGTCGCTAACTAGTCAGGCGACTCAACAAGTATGGTAAGGGAAACACCCTTGTGAGATTATGGATGGTTTTGGTTCATGAATGAAGATGAGTGTCAATCAATAGGATGATGATTTTGAGTATGTGGTATTTAATCATACTCATTTGGTTACAATTCTTGAAATGAGGGATTTTGCCTATAGTTTTGTCCATGGATGTAAGTACAACACCCCTTGTGAGATGGTAAATGGTTTTGGTTCATGAATGAAGATGGGTTTCAAATCAATGTGGAAGATTTGTTGCGATGAATCTTGTATGACTTAGATGTTGACCGGGACCATCCTTTCCTTGTAGAAGGTGCAAGGAGATAGGTGTGGAAGAGTAAACTACTTAAAACTAAAAAGAGGATTGAAAGTTAAAGTTACACTTTCCATAGCCAGTACTAAGATAAAGAGGTAGAGTATAGGGTGAAATTGAAATATGATGAAGCGTGGAGAGTAGAAAGATGGTCATAATATGACAATAGTTAACCGAAAGATAGTGAGGGTTAGAGCATTCCAGCTTAGGTGACATAGAGAGGCATGAATGCAAATCTTAAACTACTAGGAATCTCCCATTGTTCGTTATTCATTACCAAGTACATTGTCTTATCCATTCTTCACTACTGGCAGCTGGTATAGAATGAAGGAAGGAAATCAAAATCTAGTTTAAAGTAAGATGCAATACTATGACAAAACTAATTGCATAAACATAATTCTTAGAGTTGGTTTAACTAAGAAAAAAATATTTAAGTGCTACTATATTAATATCAAATGGAGCATGTTTAAGCTAGACTTCATTATAATAATTTTTAGCTTTCTTGATTTGTTTGTTGTACTAAATGGTGGGGAGACTAACTTTGTTTTTGTAGGGAAAAAGTTAATCAAACTAAATGCATCATGTCAAGCTCTATGATCTATGCAACCCAAATCTGAAGTTCACGTGTGATTTCCAGTAAGTAATTTCTTTTTTGGGTTTCTGTTCTTGAAGGTTTGTCTTATTTATCCAAAAGAAAAAGGTTTTCCTCATTTACAAAGATGTTGTTTGGCTCCATTTGAGTAGCTTTGTGCTTTGGTTTGAACTCATTTTATATGTGTGTTTCTTTGTTGAGGATTTCCATCTATTGTTTTCTTTTGGTTTGATTTTCAAATACTCACTTTTCCTAGGTGAATGCGATGATTTTGGAAGCTTCTTTTTAGATGTTGAGCAACTGGCTTCTCTCAACTTCTATTGTTGAATTAAGAAAAAAAAGTTTGGTATAGACTATAGTTTTCTTGACATTCTGATGTCGACTACAAGATAATGAATTTGCGATAATTGTTCTTTTGTTTTGTATGGAAATTGGGTCTCATTGTTGCTTATGTTTGAATCCAATACTCTCTATTTCCTCTGTTCTTTATGTTTTGAGGAGGCTTTAGCTGCTGACTTATTTGAGAGCTATGACATGGTTCTTCTATGTTAATAAAGGGTTGTAGGCACCTAGCTTGAAAGCATAGGGGCTATTGTGTGCCTTAATGTAGTTTCATGTTGTTTTGGTGATGTGGAAGTCCTACTACCTATTATAGGTATATTTGGAGGCTTCGTTGATTCCTTAGGAGTCACCTTTCCTGGTTTAAGGTTAATATATTTGACATTTACTATTAGTTGTTTTGCAGCTGCCTCACTGGAAGATTTTTGACTTTCAATCAAGAAGAATGTATGTCTCCTCTGACGTTAGGGGTTAGAATATGTTTTGATTTACATTTGTATGTTATATAAGTAAAGGCTCCAATGTTAGGGGTTAGAATGTGTTTTGCTTTCCATTTGTATGTTATATAAGTAGAGGTATTGCTTCTTGTGTGTACTTGTCTAGTTTATGACAATTGAGATCTACCATTACATGGAAATGAATTTGCTTGCTGTGTGTCTTTTGATAATCTTACTGCTCTCTGTTATGGATGTGTAGAATCTTTCCACTATTTTGGAGGAACTTTAGCTGATGTTCGTTTAGCTTCAATGGAAGAATATTGCTAAAAAATAGAGTATCGTCTCAAGAAGATAGACACAAGGCAAATATGTGGCAGTTGTTGTTGAAGAAGAATGAATTTCTTGCATTTGCACCATTCCAATGAAGTTATGATTAACAAATATAAAAACTGCAACCTACTACAAAGCTTATTCAAGGTGATAGATACAATGCACTAGAGATGAAAGTTTCTCATTATATCTTCTCTATTACATTGCGGGACGTACACAAATTTAGTTGCTCCATGTAGCTTTTGTATGGTGCCTTTTTTCATGTATATGATGAACAAAATGTATAATAGCTTGTACAAAATATGCATGGCTTGTAGTTAGTGAAAAGGAAGAAAATTGTGGACACGTAAAAAGGTTGAGAAGCTTATGTACAAAAAATGAAAACAAACAAGTGGCTTAAGGCCACCCTATATGATTTTTTTATTAGTATTATAGACTCAAGTTCAACGGTTGGAGTCTTTGTTTCATGTTTGTATTTTATAATTCTTTTGGCCAACTCAAGTTCAACGGCAAGAGCTGTTGATTCAGACAGGACTCGTGGAATTCAAACCCAAGATTAATAGAGCTAGGGAGAACGAACCAAATTCAACGGTTTATATAAAATGCACCACCCTTCCCATTGATTGTGCTGCAGATCAGATGGCAGATGTTGTTGAAGTTGGCTGATATTGTACTAGTGATGTGCATAGGTGTTGCTTATCTATCATTATTTCATTGTGTAGCTACTACTACTGCTGATTTCTTAGTAATATTTTTTTACTACTACATATTCATGGAGGCTATTTTTGATCCTGGATGGAAGTCACTCATCATGGCTAAGGCTGCCAATGGGAGCCATTGCTGCCCACCTCCATATGGGAACCTAATGGGGGTTGTTGATGATAGTAGAAGCTTATGGTGGGTCTTGCACTGTTTTATCTGTCGGGTGGTGTTTGGGATTGTTGTTGACGATGAAAAATCAGCCAAGGCCACCACCTCATATCATTGCCACATGCACCATGGAGGCCTAAGCTGGACAGGACTGTGTTGTTGTCACCTTCTCCTCCTTTTCTCCCATCACCACCTCTTATCATGGAATTCATTCTACTTCCAATGGGATGTTGCCTGCAATCTTTGCTCTTGTAATGTTAATCCCACCATTGATGTTATTGTTGATGTTTTGTTGTTGTTGTCGCCATGGGCTTGGGCATGTGTAGCGCCAACCTTCCTCAGAAGGACATTTTGGTATTGCTACTACTGTAATAGGATTCCCTCCTTCTATGCCACCACCATTGGTATTTTGATTATCTTTTGTGTTTCCCATGGGAAGATTTATGTGTTGGCACCACTGCCACCACCCTTATTGTTACTACTAGTTGCAGTAATGATCTGGTTTCTATTCTTGCTGAGGAAGTTGCTGAAACTGAACTCGTCATCCTCATCATTCTCACACATGAAGTCATTTGACATCCCCATCTAAACCAAAAGGGTGTTTTTTTCATCATGCAGACCCTTTAACCTATTGTGATGTTCTTGTTGTTGTTGTTGTTCTTTAGGACACACTGTCATTGATTTTGACCATGTTTTTCTGATGATTATATTGTTGTTGCTGTTACAAGATCTACTGCTTCTCTGGGTTGTTGTTGTTGCTGATTTGGTTCAGAGGGCCGCCTCCACCACACTGCCCCAAAGCTTGGCCTACATGCCTGACTTTACCAGCTTATTAATCAACAATACACTATCACCATATTCTTATGACAACAAAAAAAATCATGTTTAGAAGAATACCAAGCAGAACATCTAAAACTATAGTTCATGTGAAGACATATCATCAAGGACATTAACCTATTGAATGGGTTTGATTTTGTTGTCCCATGAAATAGTGGAAATAGAAGATCCTCACACACAACATTAGTTGGTTCATCCAAATACAATGGCCCATGAGTTGTAGCTAGTACAAGTGTGTGTGAGATGAAACCAATAGATACATTCATGTGGTATAACTACAGTGAATTGATAGGAGGTCAACTCTCCAAATTTCAATGTCAAATCTAAGATGGTAGCACTTGAAACGAAGATGTATAACATTCAAACAGTGAAAGAAATTATAAAAGAAATACATCGAGAAGAAAGCTACATATATATAATAATAGGTTTCCACTTTAGAAGAACGAAAGGAGAAATAGAAATAAAAGAAAGTCATGATTGTAATTGATAAATGAATACAACATATGATAGTAGTAGAGAACATATAATATACATGGCTCTTAGTTTTTTTATTGAAGTGTGCATTTACAGTAAGATTAAGATCTCTGGCATGTTCCATTGACATAAAAAACATCGAGTTTAAAATACACCAAACAAAAAATTCCGACTCTAATTCTGTGAGGAAATATCATCATAAACATTAATCTACAACTAAAATTCTCAAAGTTACTTAATACAATGAAGTATTCCTGACACTGTATACAAATTTTATATAATTTGCAAAACTTGATTCGAATTTTGGAACTTTTCTACAGTTTACAAAAGATTTAGAGTCACCAACAAAAGATTAGGGATTATTTAATTCCTCATTTCCACTCCTGAACTAATATGGTTACCATGAAACACAAATTCCTTTAAGGGTCTATGCAATTGATTAGGAAGCCTAAATTTATTTGTATCACTATGGCATTAATAAAATCAAAGATCATTATTGAAAAATCTAGCCACATCGTAAAATTGATCTGAGTGTAGTTCATTTTTGTTGACTAAATCTCAATAAGTGGATATGTTTCCACCAGCAATACGCCATATGGCACTGAACACCAATGATTTGGAGCATGGAGAAAGGCATGGTATCCATTATATGTTTGTCAAGATAAGTTGCCAAGTATGGTGTTGAGGACTCACATGGTCGCACTGTGTCAATGGTCTTAGATACCATTAGTGCTATAGTCTGGATATTTTTTGTTTCATGGTGATGATCATGATTCTTCTTTGTGCATTGTTTGTTCCAGCTAGACATAAGTTCAAGATTTCAAAAGAATAAAATAAAAATGATAAAATTTCTAGACATAAGTTCAAAGTTTCAAAATAAAAGAATAAAAATGGCCAAAGGTCAATGCAAGTCGATAATCAACCCAATAATCAAGTTCATGAGACACTGGGAAAGTAGTGTTGCAATTTTCTGAACATCCATTATTGCTTTCTGGTATAAACTTCATAATGAAAAGATGATGATGACTATATGCATGATTTAATAGCTTACCTAGAATCCTTTTACTAGGTAATATGTTTTCTGGAGAAAGTTATCATTTGAACTTGAATATTATATGCGTCATAAGGTATACAGCCTTGAATACAGAATAATGTTATTCATGTCCCCCCTAAATCTCCAAGAAAAAAAAAATCCCAATGCTCCTCAGGTGATGTCATCTCTCCTGCAATCCTCAAGCACATAGGCTAGCCAAGATAACAGTGACTTCAACTTTGTCCTAGCCAGGGAGAGTAAGACTTTGTCTTCACATGTGGAGATTGAGAGTTGCACTAGTAAAGAAGAGGAAATTAGTGAAGAAAATGATATTTAAGATTAAATTCAGCATAATTGTATGTAGCTGTAGTACTTATCTTTAGAAGGAAAAGAAAACAAAAAGTCTTCATAGAACATCCATAGAAATTATCCCATAAATGATAGTAGATCCATGATAACATCAAAATGAGCACCATAGTTAGTATGTTAATCAACAGAACTAAAGTTTGTATTGTATTTATTAAATCTTCCAATTGTTCAACTACTAATATGTACCCTAAAATAGTTAGCAATGAATTTTAGGCAAGATAACCTTGGTAAAGTGTCCAAATTTTCAGTTTGGAATGCACTAGATGGCTCTAAAGGCACTGGCAATAGGAGGCAACATCCCTCTGTGAACTAGCCTTTTCAAAATAGAATAATTAATGAGACAAGATATGCAAAAGAATTAAGTGGAGGTACAAGGTATTGCGCAAGGACATTTACCAAGGCTAGAGGTGATCCTCCACAACCCATCAATTGGACAACTATACAATACAAGATACGCTTAATATATACGTAATGGGTTGGATGCCCAAGTTAAAATATGAGAAATCCTATTTTACATTATTAGAGACATGTAATAGCATTTAAGGAATTGAAAACATTTAAATCCTAAATAAACATCCACACATCATAAAAGGCCATATAATAGTTTGACATTCAAACAAGTGATAAAATGGAGTTCTAATATTGAAATGATTAAAATCCTAATTTGGTAGGCTTCATCCCTTAACAATCATTGATGAAATTGCTTGAACATGGTCTTGAATTCTGATCGTTCTCATAAACATCTTTCTTTTCATTGGCAAATCTAAGCCTCCTACTACACTCAATATCCTACAGTAAACGATTTCTCATATGTTTTATCTTACCTAATTTCTCAGGAAAATAAATAAATTTATAGAATAAGATCATGTTAGAGTGTCTAACCCAAGTCCTCAATCATTCCACCTATAGTTGTATATTAGCAAGCACTTCATTATAGAGTTTAGTCTCTTTGTCAATATCCTCATAGTTTTGTGTGCTATTTCCATGTGGGATGCTTGTCTCAATATTTGTTTGGTTGCTCCACTTCCATAACCTCTTTCATATGCACCATGATGACCACCATATACGTGATCCATTACATGCATGAAATCAAAATGGTCTTTACTGTGTTCTGCATGACGTCCTTCCGCTTCAATTCGAACATTCTCCTACAGGGACAAATAGATTATGATTTTAAATTAAAATTTTCCTAACTCATTTTATAAAAAATGAAACACACATAATGAACACAAAATAACCTACCATGCATGTCCTAGTATGTTCATTTGGAAATCTACCATTATTATCAGTATGAGAAACTACATATGTGGTTAAATAAGAAGGGTATAGACCTTTCAAAATCTGAAAATGAATAAATCAATATTGGATATGTGATAGTCTTAGAATAAAATCAAAACATATACCATCTCATATTTCTTCTGTCTTGTTGATTTTCTTCCCAATGTGTATGTAGGTTTGATATGTGCACATTTTTTGACTTTCCTTTGTGCCTATGCAATTGCTTCCTCTTTGCCCCAATAATCCATTAGTTTTTTGTAACATCCCAGGATTTGAGGCCTCGAATAAAATGTTCTTAAAAGGAATGATCAGACTACACATACCACCAAATTACACCTCCTTTACAAGGAGCTCATCACTAAAGAACTTTGTGATTAAGCATGCACAACCCAGAGTAGTACTAGGATGGGTGACCATTCAAGAATTTATCCTGACTTGCACGTGAGTGAGGACAAAGAACACACTTATGGCCAGTGGTGGTCTATGGGGACATTCATCATTCCTAAAATGGGCAATGGGCCTGAGTGTTACATGTTCCTGTTGATATTGGCTAACTCTAGATTCTGGTGATACAAGAAGTTGTTCTGGAATTCTTTTATTTAAATATTGTTTCAAGTGAAAGCTATGTGTTTAAAAACCAATTTTCACCTTGTTTAAGCACCATTGCCTAACACAAAACAAGTTTTTCTTGTTTTTTGTTTTAGAACTTGTGAAGTTAAATAATTTTTGTTCCAAATATAGTGAATATATTAAAAATATTGGGGAATCAAATAATATATGAAAGTAAAATGTAATAATATAAAACCAATTAATTACCATGACATCATCCCAAACACCATCAAAAGTACGATCTTGGAAGACACCCCATTTCAAATGTAGTATAAATGCATCAATATTTGTAGACCACAGATCCAATAAGTTGGCTAAGGTTGCATATATGTGATCAACAAGTTTATTTTGAAGTATCATACACTCATGCTTACTTTTTCCAACTCATGGCTTCATAGTATGATAGCCTATCCAGCCACAACCTTTTCATCTATCAGTTGTAAAGGTAAAGAAAAGTGTTTTAAGCTATATTATGAGTGAAGGATATGTAATTTGTAGTGTTTTAAGCTATATTATGAGTGAAGGATATGTAATTTGTGATACATACTTGCAAACTCATGTTCTTCAAGTTTCATATCACTAGATCGAGGATTAGATGATTTTGTATATTGATGATTAATCATGCTAGGTATGTGTTTCGTATTAGGATTATGGTGATCCGTACTACTATTATCCAACAATATCCAATCTCAGCATTTGAATTTACACTTTCTGTAATAAGAATTTGGATGGCTAGAAAATAACGTTGAAGACATGATATGAAAATGTTGGACAAATATAAATTATATAACTCACCAACTTTAGGATTTCTAACACAAGTATTAGATCTATTTTCAACCTCATGTTAACTTGATGTAGTTGTCTCTTGATCCTCAAGAGGGATAAGTGATATTGTCTCTTCAATCTCAATAGGGATTTGGATAGTTTGTACCTCACCCCCAAAGTCATCCATCACATAAGTAGTTTAGGTTGTAGGGATATTGTTTTCCCAACATTTATAGTTTCCTCACAGAACACTGTTGAACCTGTATTAAAACTCATATCTTATTTTTATTTGAAAATTACACAACAAGTGATGCTATAGTTACCTATATCAATATCTTCCATGAAAACTTGATTACACATGGAATCAAATTTGTGGGATCATTGGTTTCTATGTAGGTCAGACATAGAGTCATCCTTTTAGTCCCCATACTACTTTTAGTACAAGAATATCACATTTTCCCACTTGATGGATCTACATAAAATTAAAAAAAAATATTTTTTTTTGTAAACTGAATTTAAGAAAGACAAATAAATCATTATTTTTTGAAAGAATAAATTGAAAACAAATAAATTATCAATTACCAATATGATCTACTCTTCTATACTTCCCATGATGCATTGTATTAGGGGTTGGATATCCATTCCACTTTGTTGTGGATTAGTAGAACTAAGGATGGATTGTGTCGACCCCAATCCATTTTGAGTCCAAGATTCCAACATTTTTCTTGAATGAGTTGTATTAAAAACACTTAACTCTTGGAGATGTTGCTTTCTAGTACTTTTGAAGAAGTACCGTCATTCCTTTAGGTCATGTTGAAGTTGGAATCATACTTTTAGAAGTATGAATAATCCCTTTAGAACCTGTGTAGTGGTGTGTCTTCTCTGTAGAAGTATTCCACATAGATAAATGTTGTTTGGAATCTGAGAAAGTAAAAAAATGAAAAAATACCTTTGGCATGTGTTTCCGTCATACCCCTTTTATCATCCAATGTCTTTGAAATTGAACTCGTGGAGAGAATTCTTTTTAACATTTTCTTTGAATGAGCTTTATTCAAAACACAACTCAATGTTATTTGGATATATAAAGCTTTTAGGAAATTAGTGCATTGATTACCTAAATGTGCATCCTTCATTAACCCCTGGCTACATGTTACATAAGGAAGTGGACTCTTGGGGATGTTGATTTCCCTTAATTTTGAAAAAGTATCACTCATTCCTTTATACCCATTTGAATTCAGAATCATTCTTGTACAAGTATCATTCATCCCTTCAAAACCTATAGTAGTAATAACCATCTCTATAGATGGATTCCACATAGATCATTTGTTGTTTGGGATATGAGATAGTAAAAAAATAAGCATGTGTTTCTATCATACCTCTTTGATCATCCACTATATTTATGGAGCAAGAACCTTATCATTTGCTCATTGTTTTAGCTGCATTTATCTCATAAATCATACCTCTTTGGAAAAACAAATTAATAAATAAACAAATCAAGACTTACAAATATGTTCTTTTCTCCTAGACTCTTCATGATACATGGTATTTAGACTTGAAAATCTCTGGCTTCTACTTTTTGTGGATCAGGAGAACTATGAACGAGTTGTTTTGACCCCAATCCATTTTTAGTCAAGGATTCCAGTATTTTTATTGAATTATTTGTATTCAAAACAAAATTGAATGTTGTTTGGAAATATAAATATTTAAGAAAATAGTACATTGATTACCTAAACTAACATCTTTCCTCAATCCATCACCACATGTTTCAAAAGGAACTAAACTCTTAGGGATGTTACTTACTCTTACTTTTGAAGAAGTATCCATCATTCTATTAGACCCTAGTACATTTTTGGAGCTATTGACCAATCCTTTAGACCCTAGTACATTTTGGGAATAAGAACTCAATTGTTTGGGCATTGTTTCAACTGCATTTAACACATGAGTCGTTACTATTTGATAAAACAAATTAATAAATATACAAATCAAAACTTACAAATATGCTCTTTTCTCCTAGGCTCCTCATGATAAATGGTATTCAAACTTGAATATCCGTGGTGTCCACTTTTATGTGGATCATGAGAACTTAGGATGGGTTGTTTTGACCCCAATCCATTTTGAGTCAAGGATTCTAGCATTTTTCTTGAATGAGTTGTATCCAAAATACACTTGAATGTTGTTTGGAAATATATATTTAAGAAAACCATTGCATCGATTACCTAAACGAGCATCTTTGATTAACCCAACACCACATGTAGCAAAAAGAACTGAGCTCTTGAGGATGTTCAATCCTATTACTTTTAAGGAAGTATCAGTTATTCCTTTAGACCCTAGTGTATTTTTGGATCCATGGATCAATTCTTTAGAACCCTAGTACATTTTTGGAGGAAGAACCCAATTGTTTGCTCATTATTTCAGCTGCATTTAACTCACAAATCATTACTATTTGAAAAAACAAATTAATAAATAAACAAATCAAGACTTACAAATATGTTCTTTTCTTCTAGGCTCCTCATGATACATGGTACTCAAACTTGAATATCTGTGGCTTCTGCTTTTTTGTTGATCATTAAACTAAGGATGGGTTGTTTGACCCAAATTCATTTTGAGTCAAGGATTCCAAAATTTTCCTTGAATGATTGTATTCAAAACACAATTGAATGTTGTTTGGAAATATAAATATTTAAGAAGACTATAGCATTCATTACCTAAATGAGCATCTTTCATTAACCCATCACCTCATATTTCAAAAGGAACTAAACTCTTGGGGTGTTACTTTCTCTTACTTTTGAAGAAGTATCAATCACTCCTTTATGTGCTAGTACAATTTTGGATCTATGGACCAATCCTTTAGACCATAGTACATTTTTGGAGCAAGAACCCAATTGTTTGCTTGTAGTTTCATTTGCATTTATCTCATAGATCATTTCTATTTAAAAAAACAAATTCATAAATAAATAAATTATAACTTTCTAATATACTAAAAAGATCATCACATGACCCTAGTATACATTTTATATAGTTCACTATTTTTTGTGATCTTAGGTACTAAAAAATCAAATACCTTTCGTACCCACACCATAATGACTTGTTCAATATTTCACTTTGTGCTTTGGATGAGTTGTATCTTAAATATAAATCATTAGTATATGAACACAAAAGAGATTACATGGTTTCACTTACTAATTATACATGATTAAACAAAAACTGTATCAATAACCTATATCATCAATTTCACCATCTTGGAGTCCACATGTTTGGGGCTTATTAGAGTTATCTTTTACAATTTTTTTTTTCGAGCCATACCTAAACAAGGGTTGATTAGAGTTATCTTTGAAAGGTTTCTTTTTTCGAGCCATACCTAAACAAACCAAAAAAATATAGTATAAAGTATCTCAACAAACTAATAAAATATAGAACTCACATTCTATAGAAGACAATAGATGTTCTTGTTATCTAGATGAGACACTATCAGATGGAAGTGAATTACAAATTGTTCAATAGTGCTTATTTTCAGCTTGTACCACTTCTTTTAACGACTTCACCTTCTTATTGGGAGGCATATTTGTAGTGAACTCTAACAAATAAAATAAAAAACTTATATACCAAAATATATTATATAATTTATTTGAAAAAATTAAACAATTAAACACAAGCTAGTCCTTCAAACTAGATTACCTTTGTAGTATTTTTTAAATTAAAAAGTAGTATCAACAAGTATCTTTAGAAACTACATCCATCTCAATTGTTTCATTCAGTTCACCCTCTAATTCATTTGTTCACTAATTATAGTACTCAAAGGAATACTGAAAGTATCTCTTGGTTTTCAGTGACAAACAATGCTCCAACTTTTGTCTTCTATATCTATAGAGTAATAAACTTGACTGGATTGATCAGGATAAATGAAGGGTTCATCATTAAAAATTGTCCTTGATGTATCAACCAAAGTGAAACCAAATTCATCAACATATGAACCTATTCCTTCCTCCATATCATACCATATACATTTGAAAAGACAAATGGGAGGAATACTTTCACATTGAAGCTCTAATATGTCTACTGACACTCCATAATACATGTTGTCATCATGACCTTTAGTTTGAATACCACAGTTTTGGGTGACACAATCTCCATCTACTACTTCAATTTCAAATTTATATCCATTCAAAAAATACCCTTTATAAGAACATACTCCTAATGTAGGCCCCTAGAAAGAATTCTCACAACATTAGGAACATCCATGTCTCATGGGAGTAAATTTACTTGATAAAAATGAAACTAACATTAATGACACCGCATAAAAAGGAATTGAGTTTCAACTCTTTATTACAAAGATCAAAACTTACATAATTTGAGAACCACTTAAAAAAATGATTGTGTTGCTCACCCTATATTTCCACTTCATTCTAGGATGGATTTTGATGTCTTATCTCATGAGTGCATCCTTAAAAAGTATATTCACAATAGGAAAAAATTATGAATATATAGAGGATTCAAAAGGAAAGTCATCATCAAAAAACTGTAAGTTTGATACATACAATTAGTATGACTCAATCATAGTTGTTTGAACAAAATTAATCGATGAGGTTGGTTGAGTTCTCCATATGAGGGAGTCAAAAATAAAACAACACCAATAGGTCAATCAACATCCCTTATATGTCTACTTAACCAAGAATCCATGTTTGTTGGATAATCTTGGCAAAAATTCGTCGCCTCTTTCAAAAGATATCTCTTAGCAATAGACCCTTCAGGTCTGCTTCTATTGTGTAAAAATTGCTTCATAAAGAAAACAAATCTTTCCACTAGATACATCCATCAATACTCCACGCCACCCACAACTCTAGCCTCGTGGTAAATGTATAGTTAAAAGGGTCATAATGACAAAGAATGCAGGTGAGATAATATGCTCAGGCTTATAAAGAATAATCAATATTAGTCTTTCAAGTTTTCCATCTTCTAAACACAAATTTTTTTTGCACACAAAGACTTAAAAAAAATCAATCAACACTTTGGAAGCTGGTCTTGGAAGAGTCCTTCTTAGATTCCAAGGTAAGGGATGTTGAATCAAAGTATGGTGGTCATAACTTTTAGACCCAACAATCTTTTTCTATTCAACTTGCGCTTTGTTTGATATATTTGAAGAAAAATCATTTGATAATTTTAAGTCTTTGAGAACTGATAAGAAGACTTCCCCTTTTTTACCATTCATACTATAAGGTGAATGAAGCAAAACAAATTGATGATTGTGATTTCTTTTTCCAGGCCAAAGTGGTTTCCTCATATTCAATTTTTGCATGTCCAATCAAGCATTAACATTCTCAACAAAGTGGACCAATAAGGAACCCAAAAGAAAACTCTTTCGTTTCCATCCCTCAGGAAATCAAGAATTTCTTTGTTCACAAGATTCAACATTTTTGTCCGTAAAATTAGCATCACCATGGTTTTCCCACAATTTTAGTATCTCCTTCCCACTAAGATGTTCCTCCATTCCATTGAATTTTTTTATCTACACACCATGGATGGTTTGCATCTAAAAAATGATGATGTCTCATGTGGACACATTTGCAACTATGTGGAAGATAAATGGAACCATGATCAACGCCAAAATTTGGACATGCCTTATAATCCTTGGAGATCCAACCAGATAACATGTTATATGTAGGAAAATAATTTATTATCCACATGGGTGTTGCTCTCTTGTTAAATATTTCTTAATTGTTTTCATCATAACTCATTGTACCTTCTAACCACAAGGTCTTTAATTCATCAATTAGTGGCTACAAATATGTATTGATTTTATTTCCAGGAGATTTGGACCTTCTATAATAAGAGACAACAAAAATAATGATTGTTTCATCATCAACAAAGGTAGAAAGTTATAGCAAATCAATACAACAGGCCATGTTCTCTAGCTACTACCCATTGACATAGTAAAAGGGTTGAATCCATCACTTGCAAGGACAAGTCTTATATTACGAGGATCAACACTAAAGGTTGGATGTTTTGTATTAAAGTCTTTCAATGTTATAGAATCTCTCGGATGACTCATGTCGTTACTTGTAGTCTATGTAAAAGTCTGATGCCCAACCATAAGTGGAGCTAGTTTCTCGACAAGAAAAACCTTTTCAATCTTGGTGTTAAAGAAATAACAAAGTTGTTTTATAGGGATCTTTTGCAACCTCCATACCCTATTCTTCTTTTTGAATCTTTTCCATCTAGAAGATAGATAGATAAGACAATTATTTGAATGCTCATACTTTCCTCGAAACAGAACACAATCATTCTGACAAGCATGGGGTTTCTGATACTCTAATTCCAAAGTTGGCATTATCTTTTTTCATTTGTACCAACATTTTGGCAAAGAATTACCCTCAGGAAGAAACTCATTCAACATTATTAGTTAGAATAAATTTACATTTATATTCAAAAACCCAAATAATGCAAAACAATTTGAATTTTTTTGAACAACCAAGATGTAAAGGTTGGCTAGAATCATCTACAAGTTTTTGGAATAGTCCTATATCTTCACCATATTTGTCTATAGAATTGTTCATTGAATGGTCTGAATCGACATAGTCATTATGCCTCATTACAGCAATAATAAGCCAGACATATCATCGACACATTCTATTGTTTCATTTAAAGGATGCCTTTCTGAACTTCTAGGTACCTCACAATGTCATGTCCAAATTGTATAGTATTCCACTAACTCATTCATGATAATATGACTCTTTACATTGTACATATATCCATGGCTTTTATTCTCACACTTAGTACATGGGCATCAAAATACTTTAGTATATTCCTTTCTAAATGCAAAAGCCATAAAATCATCTACTCCATTCAGAAAATATTGATCACGAAATCCATCATAGCAAGCCTTTTCATGACCAATCCAACTTTTATCAATTATGAAATCCACATCCTCCATTACTTAATACCTCCTGGAAACAAAAACCCATTGTTAGTAAAGTCTATTAATTTTGTAACTTTTTACGTCATAGATAATATTCTTCAAAATCATTTTCTTGAGTAACCATTCTAATTGGTAGCTTTTATATTGGAATGCATACACTATCTAGGCGATGCAAAATAATTTTGTATTGCAACCTAGAATATCACATATAATGAAATACTAAGTTACATTTAGTTATCAAGGCACCCTCTTGGGTTCCCTCGTTTGTGCACTTAGGCATCTTATGACATGAGAATGAGTCATAAACTTGGATCATTTTCCTAGAGATGAGTTAACGCGGTGCCTAAGGCCTTTTAAGCCAAGTTTTAAGCCACTTTAAGGCAAAAATTAGAATGAATTAGGTCTAAATTTGCTCACACTACATATTCTTGAGTCATTTAATGGTTCAATTAGGTTTGGTTTAGGTTTAATTATCCACTTAAAGGAAATTATGATTAAAAGTAACTCGAAAAAAAGTAGTTTGAGTCATGGTAGAATGGAAGTAGGTTTAATCTAGGACAATGAAGCTCAATTTTGAAAAAATAAATTCTACATCGGGGAACATAAATACCAAGTACTGGTTCAAATATGCATGTAGAGAATTTGTACATAGTTCTTAAAAATGATCAAATTTACAAACCATTCTTGTAACTCAAATATGCAGTAAAAGAGGAAACAATTCATAAAATTCTCTACGGTGCTTTGAGTAGTTTGATAATATTCATCAATCTACTATAGTTCCAAATATAGCTATTCACTAAATCAAGGCTTTCGGTGCTATGAAAATTGAGGAATTTGATAAAGTGAACATAAATGAATGGTGTGTAGACATTAGGATCCACCAGTCAATCTTTTATCATTGAATATGAAACCATCATTCTATATAAAATGTGTATTGTGTTTGGGATCAAATTCAATCTATTGTGTGTCAAAATGTACTCAACAATTACCTTCTTTGTTTTGTCACAACCTAGCATACCACATATAAAAAATACTAAGCTATGTTTAGTTATCAAGGTCTTTCAAGCAAAGTTAAGCCACTTGAAGGTGGAAACTATAACAAATTAGGTCTAAATTTGCCCATACTAGATCAACTTGAGTAATTTTAGAGTTCAAGTAAGATTGATTTAGGTTAACTTAGACACTTCAAGGACAAATTAGCATGAATTAGGACTGAAGTTTTCTAGACCTAGAGCAATTTGAGTCATGTTAGGGAAAGATAGGTTTGATTTTGGACAAATCCAACTCTAACTTGTGATAATAAGGTCTAAGTTGGGTAGAATAGCTTAAATTTTGGGATATTAAGTCAGGTTTGGGAAAATTACATCTAGTTGGGGTAAATTACAACTTATTTAAACCATTTAAAGAAAATTTAAGAAAATATACATGATTACCTCATCTTATGCAATATTACTTTACATGCATGCCTAAGTAAGACAAACTGGGTCATTATAGGACCAAATTAAGTAGATTAGGTCATGTTAAGTGTGATTTGTTACAAGTTATGATTAGTTAAGCTAAGAAATATATGGATTCACCTAAATACAAGGATGAGACTTCAGTGCAAAAGGATCTTAAATGGAATGAATAGAAAAGAAAGGAGATCCAATGAACCATGGAAACTATGAAAGAATTTATCAATCCAAGTTATAAAGGAGTATGCACCACATTTTCCAATCATATGCATCCTACATAGATATTTCTTGTGAGGATTTTTCTGAAGTCTATATGAATTTAAGAAATTATATGTAAATATTCAATTTGCCAATATTGTATACCCAGATTATAAGAAAACAAACACATATGATGGCCACTTGAAGGACAAATCAGCTTGAACTAGGTCTGAATTTTCTCACGATAGAGCAACTTCAGTCATATTTGGGTTCAAGCAGGCTTGTTGAAAGTGTTGCATCACATGTTTGTGGGGAAATTTCACAAAAAATAAATGATAATTTTTCCATGTATGTAAGATTTCATAATACTGGGGGAAATTCACAATAAAAGCCCTGTTTGGGTTGTAGTTTAGTGAAATGGCACAAAATCACAACTTGAGTTTCGAGAAATGTTGTTGCTAGGTATATGACTAACTCTTATGTATTTTTGGTAATTTTCTTTTAATAAATTATTTCCAAAAGATATTTTCTTTATTATATGGTATGTTTCCTTGTATCCCTAGACCATCCACACCACCTTGCATTCCTACCTTCTTCTACACAGACCACTATCCTATTTATACCTCATTTACTAACAATTTCTTTGAAATAAAATATCCTATTTTTTCTAAATTATATCCAACTAAAATAGGGGATATGAAAGTTATACGGGAACAATGGCACAGTAAACTAGAACTCACTACCCCAAAAAAAAGTGTGTTTGAATATTTAAATGTATTGCTTGTTGACTTGACTAGGTAATTGTGTATGTATGGTGCTCTACATCATCTTTTTCCATTTGTTTAGGTAGTAAGGAGCTTCTGCATAACTATGTTGGCTAACTATTCTTTTAAGTTTTTCAATATTGTAGTTTGTCATTATTTATTTTTGTAATTTATTTCTTGTCC
The DNA here is from genome assembly GCA_963693085.1 of Alisma plantago-aquatica. Classification (NCBI taxonomy): domain Eukaryota; kingdom Viridiplantae; phylum Streptophyta; class Magnoliopsida; order Alismatales; family Alismataceae; genus Alisma; species Alisma plantago-aquatica. The sequence continues at coordinate 1,034,564,243 of OY856412.1, forward strand.
AACATTAACAAGTCACAACTTAGTTTTCAATGTAGTGATCACTAAGCAAGCTCTCAATTTTGATTGTTTAAAATAGGGTATACTCCTGTAGGTCCAGAAGTGAATGCCTATAAGTCATTTTTTTGCTAAAATTTTAAGAATGTAGTTATAGAATGTGTTCTTCATATACCTAAATTGATCTAGTCTTTTACCTATTCTTACTATTTTCATTATTTGGAAGTTCCTCATTATTTGGATGCTTAGGAAATATTTGCAGCAGGAATTCACAATCCCAAAGGCTGCCATCAAGATGGACATTGAGTGAATTGTTGATGATTTTATTTTCCCTTCTCTGAAAATGAATTCCTCCCCAATCTCCTTTCCCTACAGATAAACGAGGTTTTTGGATCTGTATATTTGTATCTTTTCATATCCTAGTTACTAAATGTTTTCATCATACTTCTCCCAGAATGTTATTGATCTATTAATATGTGTGTAAAAGGTAGATTCCAAAAACATGGGTGGATATCTTATAGACACAACAAGGGTACAATTCATTAAACTTCACATAATCTATTTGATTGGAACTTTCTCCTCTTAACTTGTTGATGTTTGAAAATGTGTATCCCTTTTGGTGGATCATTTTCTGGAGAAGAAGGCTTCTTTTATAAATTCCAAGGGGTAGAAGCATTTATTATGGTTGTTGCTCATCATGTGATTAACATATTCATGTAAAGATACAATCTCATGTAGGTTTTTTTTACTTCCATCAAAACTTTGATGTGTATGGATCTAACTTTATCTTAAATATAAATTTACTTTATGTAGTATATATGATATAGTTTGTGCTCTATTTAACCTGATTGACTATGCAGTATTCATAAGTTGCCCTTTGTTTTAATATGGTAGACTAAGAGAGTTTTGTGATTTCATTAGTCAAAATTAAAAAGAATAATGAGGTATAGGGTGGAAGAAAGTGACTATGATGCATGTAATACAATAAGTTGATCGCAATTATTCCATTACCCCGTCCTTCTTTTATGTTTGTATTGGAAGCTTGAATTTGATCTTTATTTGTAGTAGTTGTTGATATCATAAGAAGAAGAGACTTCTATAGCATGAGGTTCAAATCATAGGCCATGAAACTCACTATGTGTATGAAAGATAAATGGCATATCAATCACAACACTATTGAGGAACAGAGATTAGAAGTATTCCTTGTTAGCTCTACACAAACATTATTTTGGAATACTATCATATTCTTTTGTAACTCATCCTTCTTATTGGTGTATAATTTGTTCTTAGAAACACCAAAGAACTAAAAATTTTATTAAAGAAAAGACTCCAGGATGGTGTAGATCTTTGTAAGTATGAGATCCCTGATAGTGACAAGTTAGAGTAGCATATAAACGTTTCTACTTGGTGTTATATTGTTAAAATTGTATGTTCTTAATGGTTCTTATTTTAAAAATACACCTTTCTCCCTAAAAGAATTAGTATATCGATTAAATTTTGATGTTCTTTTAACAGATAATGCTCGGTCATGCAGGTTATGAGGGACAATATTACTAATAGATTTTTTCCACAACAACCCCATCAGAGATTCAACAGATGAAAAAAAGTTGTGAGTTGAATTGCTTTTAGCAACCATATTGTAATGTTTTGTGATTTCTTCATCCAATAATCTTCCATGTATAGTCAAATTTTAAGAAAAAAAGATCATGCGGGTACAAAAACATACCAAAAGTTTATGTTGGACTCTTATCTATTACAATTGAGGAGTCGCCTCGGGCAGTGGTATTATTAACTTAAAGCTTTCCACAAAATCAATTTTAAGAGTTGAACTCACTAGTATGGATTGTCATAAAATTCACCTTTCCTATTCTAGGTTTTATACCTTCCATTATGCTCCTTTGCCTCAATTTTATAGAGAATGCCCTGGTCCTCGGTATGTTTTAATATTGGGGCACTAATTAAGTCGTTTGAACAACTACTATATGTGCTTCTTTCTAAAAGGTTAATGATCTCTCTCTTATGTTGTTAGAACTCCCCTATTTTATGTGCTCTTCAATCAAATATTGTAGTGCCCATGTACTATCAAAACAATACAACCACCTAATGACTACAAGAAAGTCTACTTTTCCTATATTTTATCTAGATCAGACATCTGGATTTCATCTTTTTTTAAGGAAAGATACTTCTATTAATCAGAGACTGAATACAAAGAGGAGATGAAAGACATGTCCAAGGGACCATTACATGCAAGCCAAGGGGGCCATTGTGTGAACGGTTGTTTTTTAGTACGAGTTTGGCAGTTGTGTCAGCAATTGTGGTGAAATCCTGAGGACTGTGTAGGATACAGTACGAGGGATTGTTGAGGGTGAGCTTCTTCCATTAATGGTGGTGAGACTGGAGGTGGGCCTGAGCACACTTCTTGGCAAACAGCGTTTGGATGGCCGAGGTAGAGTCGGAGATGATAAGCACATTGGACCAGCCTTGGGAAATGGCAAGAGCGGCAGCTTGCGTGATTGCTAGGATTTCAGCTTCTATCACAGAGCCGGCCTTGGTCAGGCAACCTCTTCCCAGGAGGATGTTCCCGTCGGGGCGTAAGGCCACGCAACCATAGCTGGATCTCGTCAGAGACGGAGTGTAGGCAGTGTCGGTGAGGATGATGTATTCATAGAGCAACAGCTATGACTGTCGTGGGACTGAAATGGGGGTTGCCCCTAAAGTAGGGTGCCGTAGGAGTGGAAGCTTCTGAACCGTCTCCGACCATAGTTGAATGAAACGTACCGCAGGTGCAGTGGGAGTGATGCTACCCCCATGAACGTCCATGTTCCGAATGGTCCACAGATGCCAAGACGCGACATGCTGTGTGGTTGGGTGAAGGTTGGCGTGCTCTCCCTTGACTATTTTGTCTGGCCATAGATCTTCATCTTTGAGGAAAAAGCCAGGGGCAGGTTGGAGTGCCTTCCAGATGGCAGCGCTCCTCGAACAATCTCTAAGTCAATGGATTATGGTTTCATCTCTAGCATGGCATCTTGGACAGACACTGGCGACCATGATGTGGCGCCGGTGCTTTCCGACGTTCGTGAGCAAGGCTCGGTGCTGGAGGAGCCACAGGAAGGTCTTGATCTTTTTAGGAAGATGCGCCATACAGATAGGAGCCCAGGCGCCAAGGACACTCATCTCTTTGTTCCTACGTAACCACCGGTACGCTGACCTAGCAGTCAGGTTCCCACTTGATTTGTGGGGCCAGATGAAGGTGTCAGCTCCAGCTGCATTGTCAGGTGGAGGGAGCATGCAGAGGATGTCCCAAGTGCTAGCAGGTAGGTAGGCCTGGATGAAATCCCAATCCCACTCGTCGTTGTCAAGGCACATCGAGGAGACCTGGAGATCAGCGATCTCAGTCATAACAATATGGTTGGGCACTAGGGTAAGGACGTCCTCACCTGCTAACCATTTGTCATGCCAAACTCTCGTGTCAACTCCATTGGCAATTGACTTGGGGCATATGCTTTGGAGTGAAGGTAGGTTGAGGGTGATGAAACGCCAAATAGCAGAACGAGAATTATTTGCCGCAGGACCTCTCCCTTTGTATTTTTCCTTCAGAATCTTGACCCAAAGTTTGTTTGGCTCGTTTAGGTGTGTCCAAACATTTTTAAGCAGTAAGGTTGCGTTCTGATCACAGGCGTCTTTGATCCCGAGGCCGCCATGATCTTTATTCGATGAAATGTTCTTCCAGGAAACTAGGGACATCTTCTTCTGGTCACCAGAGCCTTGCCAGATGAACCGATGAATGTGGTTGTTTATGTCGTCACAAAGGGCAGGCAAGAGCATTGCCGTCTGCATTGTGTATGTTGGAATGGATTGCAAGGTTGCTTTAGCTAGGCAGTCATGACCGGAGAGCGAGAGATATCGGACATTCCAACTGTTCATCCTGCCCCGGATTGCATCAAGGATGCTTGAGTGTGTGGATTTGTTGGTCCTCTTGTGAAGAATTGGAACTCCCAGGTATTTGCCTAGGTCGTTTGTCACTTGGAAGCCCAACTTCCTGCTGATGCAACGTCTGTCTGGCTGATTGACATTTGCAGAGAAGAAGCAGCGTGATTTTGCCCTTAACACCACCTACCCGGAAGCTAGGGAGAAGGATTTCAGGATTGTCTTAATATTGTTGGCTTGTGCAGACGATGCTTCAGCTAGGAGAATGATATCATTCACAAAGCATACATGCGTGAGAGGCGAGCCTCCTCTGGTAAGGACCACCGGTTTCCAAGTGCCGCTAATCGGAGCTGCGGTGGATCATCTGACTGAGGCGTTCTAGGAAAAGTACAAAGAGGTAGGCACTCAACGGGTCTCCTTGCCTTACCCCTTGCACCGTTTTGAAGGGTTCCATGGGAACGCCTTCCCAAAGGATGGATGAGTCCCCCGATTGGATGATGGACATGATGAGCTGAGTCAGACGTACAGGAAGGCCCACCTTAGATAGAGTGCTCTGAATAAATGACCAGTTCATCCTGTCGAAGGCTTTGGATAGGTCGAGTTTAATGGCCATCCAACCTTTTGCTACTTTTTTAATCTTCATAGAGTGGATAACCTCCTGTACCAACAGGATGTTGTCGGTGATCTTGTGTCCCAAAATAAAACTCGATTGGCACGGTGAAATCCAATCATCTAACAAGGGCTTGATATGTTCAACGATGATTTTAGAAATGGCCTTGAACACCACGTTGTTGAGAGATATCGGTCTGAGGTCTCCAAAAGTCTGTGGTGCCTTGGTACTTGGCAGCAACACCATGTGGGAGTTCGCCAGCACAGGGTCCACCGCCGCAGTTCTGAAGGCATGCTACATGGTGCGCACAACAGAAGGCCCAACAAGGGACCAACTATGTTGTAGAAAGTTCGTTGTGATTCTGTCAGGTCCAGGCGCCTTCGAGGGTGCCATCGAGAAAATGATGTCGCGAACCTCATTCGCAGTGGGAACATCTTCTAGGGTCTAGAGCGTGGCTTCGGGTATCAACGGAAAGACACCTGCATAACTGTTAGCGTGTGTAGTAGATATAGGTGAAGGTGTAGTAAGCAAACTGATGAAAAAGGACTGGATATGAGCTCACAGTAAGTTTGGGTCTATAATCCACTGTCCCTCGTCATTCTTGAGGCAAGAAATCTTGTTATGGTGTCGTCTGGCCCAGACAAAGGACTGGAAGAAGCTCGTGATCCGGTCACCGTGTCGTAGCCAGTTGATGTGTGCCTTTTGCTGCCAATCTGATTTCTCGGTGAGCAGGATGCGGTGGTATCTCTCCTGGAGGTCCACAACACGGTTGGTGATATGGTTGTGAGCATTATGATCAGGCCTTCTCTGTAGTTGGTCCAACTTGCGGAGCATCACAAACTTCTCTCTATACTTGGTTCTGGTGGTGTTACGGTGCCATGTAGATGCGGCTTTTTGGAAAGCTGGAAGGGCTTCAAAGAAGGAGGCTGTAGAGTCCCAACCCGACTTGACACAAGCCGTGAAGTCCTCGTCCATGAACCAGCTAGCTCTAGTTTTGAAACCAGCAGTAGTGATCGTTCTATTGGGGCCATTGGTGTCGCTTGGCCCAGTTGTAATAAGGATAGGGTTGTGATCTAAGGTGATGCGGGGGAGCACCTGGATCCTGGTGTTCGGGAGTTGGGAAAGCCATGCCTCGTTAGCAATGGCTCTGTCGATCCTTTCGTGGATCATGCCTCTCCGGAAAGTGAAGAATTGTCCTGTTGCGCCCAAGTCTATGAGACCAGCGTCATGGAGGCACTCATGGAACAAAGAGGATGAGGCAGAATCAAAGAAGTCGCTACCTATCTTCTCTGTACGACTGAGCATCGTGTTAAAGTCGCCCGCGGCCAGCCATGGTGCACCTTGGGGCGGGAGGATGGAGACGAGACGTTGCCATATCCATTTCCTCGTCGTTGGTTGAGGACTGCTGTAAATGGCAGTGAAAAAGAGGTTGCCATTCAGCCGACAGTGGATGAATTGGCAGTGGTTCAGGAGAATCTCGACATTGCATCTTGCGTCGTCCCATAGGAGCCAGATGCCTCTTGAGAAACCCCTTGCTTCGAAGCGGTGAGAGGAAGGAAAGCCCAGCTTTTTGATGATGCCGTCAGCGACCACACCGCTGCAATGGGGCTCGATGATAACCATAAGATGGAGTCTATGGGATCTTCTGAGTTCTCAGACGTAGCAGACTTTATCGTCAGAGTGTGCTCCTTGGATGTTGAAAGTGATAATGTTCATTGAGATGGGAAGAGGGTGAGAGGGTTAGGCGATTTCCGCACGCAATCCGATTTCCTCTTCTTGGAGTGCCGGGACTAGTGAATCTGTCTCCCCTCCTGGGTTGTTGAAGTCTATAGCTTTTTTTGTTGTCGAGGACGAGCAAGCCAACTGTTGGGCAAGCCTCCCTTTCTTGTGGATTCTTTCAGGCGTCCTACCTGGGGCCTGAACGATGATCCTTATGTTATGAAGAGTTACATTGTGACCTCCCGTCGACTTGGGACCGAGGTGGAGCAGCGGCAAGGAGCTCGGGTCACCCGCCCCAAACTGGAAGGGTTCGGTTGGATTGATGGCGAGGGGTCTTCCTTGGGCCACTTCATCGTCTGCTAGGTTGATGAAGGTGTTCAGTGGGCCGGCGTTCTTAGGTGTTTGGGCGTCTTGCTTCTGCTTCTCTGCTTTTTTTCTTTGGCGTCGGCTACCCCCAGGCAGCCACTCGCCCTCGTCATCCTGGGAGATCTCCTTATTGACTTCCACCGGCGACTTCGCCTTGGCCTGGTTGCCTGTGGTAGTGGCGTCGTCTTTCTTTGGCGGGGCTGCCTTCTACTCCAGTTTCTTTGCATGAATCGAAGGTGATTAGGATGGGGTCTGATCGCCTGACGAAACACCCGCCTCAGTGGTAACGCACTCCGCCTCCACATGGCCTAGCCTTCTGCAGCGCATGCACAGCTGGGCCATGTTTTCATATTCAAGGCGCAGATGCTCCCCGTTGAGCATGAATCCTGGTAGAAGCGGACGTGATGTGTCGACTTCGACGACCATCCTCACGAACTTCCCCCTATTCCCCTGGACAGTGTTGTCGTCGATCCTGATGGTCCTCCCCATGGTGTTGTCGATGCTCTCTAGTAGTCTGTTCTGATATAGGTGAATCGGTAGATCTGGGATCCTTGCCCACACCACGATCTTCCTTGGAATTTGGTTCGATGGGCGGAACTTGGGATACCAGGAATGGACCGATAGGTAATTTCCGAAGATAGTATAAGGCCCTCCGGTCATGACCTTGATGAACTCAGATTCACTCGCAAGCTAGACGATGTAATAACCGCATTCAAGATCAATGACTCTATAGCGTTTCGATAACCCCCAGAGGCTCTGGATCCGGTTTACCAGAGCATGGTACCCTATGTTCAAGACGAGGGCCTTGACGATCACCGCGTTCTGCCATGGTTTGAGTAACGGGGGGAGGATGTCCGACCTGACGGTGAAGGAGGGCAGAGTACCGACACGGTCTATCATGATATCTTCAGTTTTCCGAGTATCCGGCGATACCAGGTTCGGAAGGTGCAGTCCCAGAACTCTGCTCGCCGCTTCCTTAAAGGAAGGCCGAGGGGGCGGTGATCGCTGCATCTCCACATCCGTGTCGGGTTGTAGGGTTTCCGTGCCTTCAGTCAAAGGAACATCACTTCCATCTGCTGCAATTGGGTCATCATCCGGAGGACGGGCAATCCTCCCGTGCCCCCGCCCACCGATGCCTCCTCTTCCCCCTCTGACGCCGCCTCTCCCAAACCCTAGAGGTGTCGCCATCATTGAAAGGGCTTCTTGATGATCAAATGATATCCACATCTGGATTTCATCATAAATGTGTGTGTGCATGTATACTATAATAATATTTGTTGTTTATTCTAGATTTTAAAGTTGACACACATGGAAAGAGATTTCTATGGCAGGTAACTTAATAACTTTACATCGTTGTTATCTTTTTCAACTACCAAAGATTTTATTGTCCAATGTTACTGTTCATTCTTAAGCCTAGTTTGAGGTAGTAATTTATTTTCTTAGGAAATAACTTTAATAAGTTTAGATCTTAGACAAAAAAACAAATTCATTAGATCTTTAATTTTTCATTGTCTCTATAACCATTTAGGTGTATACCATGAATCTTGTTATCCAATGATTTTATAAGGAATAGTGTGTTATAGGATCTCAAAATATTAATTATTTTATCTAATTATGTTTCCTGGTTACTGGTTATTTATTAGTCCACCTATGTCACGTAGTCTCGTCACTAGTTAGAGATTTGTAGAACCATATGCTATACATACTAGTAATTCTACTCGTTTGTAAGGTTTTTGTAAAAAATGTTAACCTTACTAAGACTCATGCATTACATTCAACGTAGGAAAATTCTAAGTTGCCCTTCGTTGATGAAGGTCTTCTTTTTGCTGAGGCCAGAAGTTTGAAAATGAACTTGAAGTTCGGGACCTTTTTATTTTGAAGTCAACTTTCCTTCTATCATATTAAGAAATAAATATGTACTTTTTTTAGGATGATGAGATCACTAGAAGTAGTTTTCTGAATGACTGAATCTTCACGTTTAAGTCCCATAGTTTAGCATCTCAGACAACTGGTAACTTATCTAGTGAATTCTGATATGACAATCAACGACTTACAGATAGATTTTGTGGCTTATATTTTTGAATGTTCATTATGATAAGAGGAATCTCTACTATCTAGGGTCCAAATTTCCGTAGATGCATTAACATAATGCAAGAAAGAAAAAGAAAAAGAAAAGCCACTACCTTTGCTCCTAGTTGAGTGGTAAGAGATGGCAATGCTTGAATCTCAAGTGGTTGCAGACGTCTCCAGATCCCGCCTCTTCCGTCACCTTGGGTCGAAGCGGGCTTTCTATTTCTTTTGTCACCTACAATAACTCCGATCAAGGCCTCTGCCTCTGACCAATTCTCTTAGGAGCTTCTGCTACTTGCAATAGATAAAAATATTTCTACATTTGTGAGTATGGGTGGGATCCCCATCAGTAACCACTGGACCGTGACTGTGATCATGACTACAACAACACACATTATGGAGGGTTCTATGAGGAAGGTGACAGAGAGGGAGTGGAGAAAGTGGGGTACTCGAGCGAATGCCATGACCTTATTTGCATCATAGTGTTGGATACAAGAAATGAATTCAAGTCGTCAAATTTAACTTTGACCGGTTGGGCTGTGAGGCTCTCTTTACGCTCTGTCACTTTCCCAAAACTTCTATATTAGGGGAAGACCCGTAATAAGTCAATTTGGAGCTCCTGCCCCTCACATCCAAATGGCCCATCTTTTTCAAAGCCTTTTCTTATAGTGCATATATGACACAACTAACAAAACACTTTCAGTTTGACATTTGTGACTTAGCATGTCACTTTGTTTTCCTACATATAAGGATTTTACCACTCACCTCAGTGATGTCCTTACATCAAACGCATAACACACACAAAAAAATCCTAAAATTTTTAAAGTCGGGGTTGAGTGGGTCCTTGTATGCAGGGGCAGAACTAGAGGTGGGGTTGCCCAGGCTGAAGCCCCCCTCCAAAATAATATTTGTATTATTATTATGATACCGTGTATAAATTTGTATTTTGTAAAAATACTATATTACACCACACAAAATGTAACTTTTAATCTTATGATTTCAATCAATCCTATAATCCTTCTTTATATGAACTACTTAGGTGTTAAACTTAATATATTTATAGATTATGAGTCTTATCCTCTCACAAATCATAAAATTTACAGTCCTAATATAGATGTCATCAATTGTGGGCTTAAGAAATTATATCTTTAGCATCTCTCCTATTAAAGTTTCCTTCATAATTTTATATTAATTGTATTAAGACTGATAAAAATTGTCTCTGTTATCATACTTGAAATCGGAGCTCTATAAAGACTGATACATCTACCCTTAAATAAGGAAATTAAATACATAATATGAAATTTATAAAAAATATAACATACATCAAGTTGACGTATTAATTGAAATCTAATACAATATAATTGACTCATTAATTGACTAACAATATTAGTTACAACTTGAGTAAATTCACTCAATTATAATTATAGACCATTAGAAAAAATGATAATCTCACATGCACAACTAATCACCTTCTATTTATATATATATTTTAACTTTTATTTGTCAATCAGTCTCAAATTAAGAAAAGATGCACATTATTATATAGAAATAGATCCTAATAATATTTATGGTTACATGGTATTTAATAAACTTTTAGTTACATAATATTTAGATATTATCAATTTAATCTATATAATAGTAATTACAAATTTATAAGAACTAAGAAGATAGTGATAATATTTGTATTTATAAAATAAAAGAAAACAATTGAGTTGACATATGACAAAAAAAAGAGTAGGGAAAAAACATGCAAAATGTGAGATAAGGAGAAGAAAAGGTAAAAAAGCCATCTTGTAGAGATAATTTTAATTAAACGGAGAAAGAAAAGTAAAGATAATATGTAAAATGAAACTCAATAAAAATATATAAGTATTTTTTCATATCCTCCCTTCTTCAACTTTTAAATTAAAAATTAGAAATATATTCATGGATCTTTCCTCTTCATTCTCTTCACTTTTCATTCCTCAATTTCTTTCTCCATTATATGTTTTTTATACAACTACATTAAATATTTTCCTTCCTTTCTTTCTCAAGTTTTCTTCATACAAATCATTGTGTTAAGATCTTAAAATAATTTGACATTACCTAATGCATTATAGTTATATCATTGATAGTATAAGATTTGACTGGTATAATTTTTTTAGGTCTTCCAACATTACACCATCCACTAAACAATGTCATATTATATTTTGATGCTTGTTCTCCACTTAAAAGGTGAGTTTGTTCTCATTTTTAATATAACTGATACTTTTCTTATCTGTTATGAATTTTATGCACATTGCACTGTTCAGGTGACCGTGAATTCTGATTATATTGTTGATTATCTAGTCACTGGATTTGAAAAATATGGTTAAATAATATGTTATTTATGACCTTAGATATTTAAACAAATTCATTACTTTGATGTAGTAAATTATATCATGCCATTTATGTTATTCAAAAATAGCTTATTTTTCATATTGGAGACAATGAGACATTATGATAGGTTTTTTTTTCTTCAATTTTTTTAAATAAATATTATTTTTCTGTCTATATCTGTAGTCAATATTGGTCACTATCATACTAATCCACCCCCCAGTGGTAGATTTTTGAATCTGCCACTACTTGTATGCCACATTCAGCCTGATTCTTAGCCAACCTCCATAAGTTTATTCATTGTGGCAGTCGTTGTTTGTAAGTATGTAAATAGACATGGATAAACTCATGGACCCGCAAATCTGGATCCTTTAAAAACCCATAAGCGGTTTAATTTTTTGGACCAACATACCCATTGACCTATATATAAGCAGGTGTACTGATGGGTATGCTTGGACCCAGACTCGCATACTCATGTACCCAGTATACATAAATAACTACTTAAATAATATTCTATTATATCATAATTTACTAATCAAATTAGTATAATATTTAAGATTACATACTACTCTAAATATAATAAAGTTAGAAAGAGCCATCAAATTGAGAATTAACTATTCTAATTAGAATCATGAGTAACATATTGTACTTTAAATCTAAAATAGTTACATGATGTGCTACATACTTAAAATATTGTGTCGATGATTACCAATACGTATATAAACTCAAATAATCCTCAAACTACAAAGTATTACATTATTGATTATAACTATTACATGTTTATGTCCTATATAAAAGAAATATCTTATTATTTTAGAAAATGTAGAACATAGTCGTAAATTTTCTTACATAAACAATATGATATTTATATAGAGTCGATATCTTGTAGTATTATAATATATAAAAAATTAGTTGTAATTTTTCTTACATAAATAATATGATATTTATATAGAACAGCATACCCACTGACCCGCATTGCATACCCGCTATTATTGTGAATGCGGGTATGATGCATGTCTAGAGTTTTATTATGTGGGTCCAAAATTGGAACATACCCGCTAAATCAAATGAATATGGATATGGTATGACTAGACATGCACCATACCTGCACCATTACTAATTATTTACATTGTTGGATTGACGTGAGTAGTAGACGGCCCCCTAGTGACGAATGAGAGCAGATTTGCTTCTCCCATTTTAAATGAGAGTGGGGCGGAATAAAAGGGGGGTGGGCATGGGCCATGAACCCCCAAAAAATAAAAAATAAACATATATACATAAATTATGTTGCTAATATATAATATATATAGGCATACTAGACACAATTCTGGAACTTGTGTAGTGGTTTACTGTTACACTCCCATATTAAAGGCCATATATTTGAATCTTGGTATACGCATTATATATATTTTTTGCCATATATTCATACTTTAATTATTATATATATGTGTTTTAACGCAATAACAAACAAATCAAAATTGTTGTAGTGGTTGACATGTTATTCCTTGTACCAAAAGTCATGAGTTCAATTTTAACTTTGAGCAATTTAATTATTTTGGTCCCCCAACAATCAGATCTTGATTGCGCCCTGAAGAGGTCACATTTAGGTATACAAGACACGTTAGTAAATGCCGTCAGGAACATCTTGCTCTGTCCAAAATAAGGACAACAAAGGCGAAGGGAGGTCCCGCCGGGCGAGGTGGAGACATGGTAAGTGGTGGCTCTCGCGTCGGTAGACTAATCTTTGTCATGTTTCCATTCCTAGTACTTGATGGAATTGTAGTTTCCTTGAGGAACTTAGGCCTAATTCGGCCGCTGTTTTTTTTTGTCAGCCCTCTCCTTGTATATACTGTTCGAAATAGCTTGGGCGGCTTTGGGATTTGTCCATCGCACAATTTGAAACATAACTTGCGATGAGGCCGGTTTCCGTTTATTCTTTGTGTGCAGGACCCGCGGTCTTGAAATTTAGCAGTTGTACCGGCCTATGGTATGTTGTCTTTTTGAATTATATATATATATATATATATATATATATATATATATATATATATATATATATATATATATATATATATATATAACCAATATAACACATTACCCGTATCTATAATAACCGTATTATAGTATTGAAAATCTTTTTTTATACTATTATCTTCCCTGAAAGAGCATGTCCTGTTGTTACCACATTCACTTATCCGATTAAATGCGCTAAAATTTTGGGCATGTAACCTATTTGGCACGAAATGCATCCCTACTACGCAAACAATCTCGCTTAATTTACTGACATGATAGAATGCAAGTAGTATTTTGACATATTTCATCTGTAATAATCTATAGATAAATCCCTCGTATTTATTTCTTCCTCCCTGAACCTAAGTGAGTATTCATTTCCATCCTTTCTAATTTTTATGTATTGAGTACTCAAACCTTCCAATTCTATTCCAGAGCAAATTCTGATGTTCTAGAGTTGGAGTTCTATTCAATTTATTTTGGCTATTGTATTCTTCTTATTTTTCTTACTAATTTTTGAACTCTAACAATCTCTCGTGTAGTTCTTCCTCTATTGATGCCTCTCGTTATTTCTCATGAGACATGTAGGGAGACCTAAGACTCTGTTAGGTTGTATACATATGTTTACTATTCTAAAAACACAATGGTTTACACATATCAAAACTGTGGAGTGAGAGGACACAAAATAATTACTTGTACCAGACCTTATTTATGATCATGTAGTAGTATTTTTTTTAAATAAGGAACTTGAGTACTAGATTTATTCTTTGTTTCATGTAATGAATATTTGTTATACTATATTTCTTTTACGATTCATATAATAGGAACTTATAATAGAAATTTATTTTTCTACAAGGGAAGGGTAATATTTACAGAATAAATTTCATAGTTAACTTTTGAAATCATTTTGCATAATGCCAAATTATGTGATTTTTCTCATGATTTTGATTAATTCTTAACTTTTTATGTTTATAGACATGACACATACATACAATGTGCCTAAATTCAACCACCACAATAGAGGTTCTACAATGTGTGCATTCATTTGATCTAGAATTTTGGAGAGAGTAACAGCCACAGGGCTTTAGCCTTGTCTGTAAACTCAATCACATTGGGATTGTATCACAAACTCCTTCATCTATTTGTTGTATGATAATCACTATGTAATACTTTTATTTCTAAATGATCGTTTGATATCATATATACATCTTAGAAGGAACATGTTTATTTTATCCATGAATTGGGGAGTCTTATCAGATATTCCATCTTTAAGCCTAGGTGAGAAATAATATGTTTGTACAAGTATCTATCATATTCTAGATGATCATAGAGTGGCTCCGATTTGATAGAGTTCTATGTAGGGCTGTCAATGGGGAGGGTATTATCCGTTTACCCTTAGCCATACCTTGGAGGGTAAGGGTAAGGGTAGATATTTTTATTACCCTTTACCCATTTACCCATTCCCCGTTTCCCCGCTATACTATAAGGGGAGAGTAAGGTATGGACATTATCCATACCCTTTTACCCTTTTACCCGCACATGATATAAAGGTTATGCATACTTATGCAAAGGAAAAAAATGATTTATGCATAAAAATTTGTTATTGTGTGAATTGACTTAACTTTATATGGAGAAACATATGATTTTGAATTGGATATAATGTTTTATATGTTGCTATCAATAAATTATTTATAAAATTATTAAAAATCAACACACAATGTGTATAAAATTCTTTTTTGTCAAAATTACCTCCTGACCCTTTACCCTCCTTATTTACCCTATGGAGAAGAGGGTAAGGGTAAGGGGATTGCTGAGAAGGATAATTACCCTTACCCTTACCTGCTACCCAAAGAGGGTAAGGGTAAGGGTAAGACCTTATCCTCCCCATACCCTCCCTGTTGACAACCCTAGTTCTATGATTATATGTACATATTCACTAACAAACGAAAGTACCTACTCCACGTAGTGATAGGAAAAATAGAAGGAGAAATCTTCCATTGACTGGGCTCATCATTACATGAGAGAGATTTAGTTTTGGACTCAAAGGATATAAAAATAGTTCATGGAATACAACATGTAATACAACATTATCCATCTTCCTGACATAACCATCTAATATTCATTGGCCTTCATCCTACCTCGAGAGACTTGGTATGTAACAAAGTGTACTCTTATAGTTACGTACAATTTTAATCATATATGATATTATTGATAAGTGTATTACTTGTTCATAGGTTCAAAATCTACTAGAGATTTGGGGTACGAGTGAGCACCTCAAGATATTCATGACAATGTAGTTTGCATCAAAACTAAGTTTGTGTCACAACATGTAGAGCCTAAACGGCGACATGCGTGTGGGTATGTTCTGCATAAAGAGACCATGGATGCACAAACTATGGCGATAGATCCTAAGGTAGAAGAGTAGATGATGGAAGAGATGAAGATGGTATATCATTCCCTTCATAGAATGCTTGTTTTAGGATTAAAAAAATGAACATATGTCTGGTCAACTACCTACTTACTAAGTAGGTTTACCTACTTCTATAGACAGTGGCAGAGCAACATGCAGGCAAGGGTAGGCCTGTGCCCTACCTTAGTTTCTGAATTAGTATTAATTTACATTAACTAGATCATCTATTTACATAATAAACTCGTTTCGTGCCCTACCTAATTGCAGTATGTTTCTTTCCTTTGGACCGGTATATCAAGCAGTGCCCACCCTTCTCACATTTCCTGGCTACGCCACTGTCTATAGACCCATAAACCCACCTTATATACACCACATGTACACATCTACTTGGGCATATATTACACTTTTGTTTCATGCCACACTCACAACCACAACTTGGTCAATATAATGTACTTTAGTCTAGATAACTGACTTCTATGAATGTTATGTATCCCTTCCCATAACTCTATTCTAAATCCTTATGTAACAAAAAAGCAACACTCAAACTAAGCACCCCCATCATCCTTATGTACCTATATATATAAATACATATATATAAATGTATGTATATATGTATATATATCAACTTTTTTGTCCCCTTCTAATGATTATTTTTCACTTTACAAAAAACTACAACCAAACTATAGTTAGCCAAATTTGTGGACTGTTATAACATGGTTTTTACATGTATTTAGATATTTGAAATGGAAATATTTGATTGTGAAGGATGTATTAGAAAGCTTTGTGTTCCTTGACTTAAAAGCATGGATTACTGTTTTCAATAGTCCAATAATAGATATGAGGAAAATAAAGATAGGAAAATCCAATAACAAAAGAATTACTAAAATTAATGGACAATGGATATCTCAAATATGGAGTTGTGTGGAGTTTTCTAGAAAAGAATGGGATAAAGGCAACCAATGATTTAGATTCGGTCCCATGTCATGTTTAATGAGAAAAAATATTAAAGTAAGGAATGCAACCAAGTTTGTAAGAGAAAAGGGATATATTAATTCCTTAAATACATCAAATAAAAGGCATACTTGGAGGCAAGTAAAAGTGATATTAAATTTTGCATTTTGGTCTCAAATTTCATCCACACCTATATATGTGTTAAATACTTTCTTTCAAAATTTGGGATTAAAAGGATAAAATGAGAAAGATATATGAATTTAATTAGTCTTCTAAAGTGGAAGGGTTATGGAAATATGAATTACATGTCACATATATTCCGAATAAGAAACCATCGCACAACCAGTTTATATTTTCACACATATTTTTGGCCCTAGGATCAGAATTCGATGATCAGAGAATCATCACCTACCTTAGACTAGTTTAGGAAACCAGAACAATGAGCCCAAGAATTCCTTTCACACTTATCTCACTCCTTGATCAATGCAAACTCCTAAAGATACTCACATTGAAATCAGAGAAGGATTCCAAACCGATTCATCCTAAGTTTTGTCACCGTTGGAAATCAATTATGATTTTCCCCAATTATTGGTTTGAGCAGTGCCCCACCCTTGGAACTATAGTTATAAAAGGAGGGCTATAATCCCTCTACAAGACAACAAATGACTCCACGAGACTCTGCTCAACTCCATGGTTCTTTCCCAACCTCTAATTCTTCTGCTCATTGTAGCGTATTGAAATCTAGGTACATTCTTAATTTGGCCATTTTCCTAAGTTTTTCCTTTCCTTTCTATCCTTTTTTCCTTGATGTTCAAGTTTTTAGGAATTATTAGTGTCTTGGAGTATGTTTGATCACTATTCATGCCAATGTATGGGTTGTGCAAAAATACCTCAGTTAATGTTTCAATCAGGGTTTAATATGCAAATTTACCACATAGGTGACATATTTATAAAATAATTTCATCCTAGAACTTTATATGGCCTTTTGGGTTAAGAAAAAGATAAAGGAATAAGTAGAAAAAGGCTATAAATGACATAATGTGACAGATAGTGATAATTGATATTAAATGGCCTAAAATTCATAAAAAAAACTCGAAGGATAAATCTAAGTTCATATTCATTTTCCTTAGTTTTGAGTTTGCTTGAATTCCAAGTTTCACAATTTTGGATTATTAATAACTATCCATGCAATTTTGAGAAAGGGAAATGTGAGTTTTTTCTAAAATATTAAATAACTTATTTACTGAATCCAAAAGTGGAAATTAATTTCAAATTCATAATCTAAATGTTAAAATTAGTTTATGTGTGAATTTGCATTTAATTTGGATAATCTTGAATGTTCTAGTGAAGTTAGGAGAGAGAGAGTGTGTGTGTGTAAAAGTCCAATATATTAAATAATGTATAAAATAATTGCAAAAGAGAAAATTTATGGCAAAGAACATGTTCTACATGTTTAAGTTTGCTTGAGGGTGAAGTTTCACATTAATTAATGGTTTCTAGATGTCTTTAATGTGATAGGAAAGAGAAATTATGATTTACTTTTAAATAATTAAATAAAATACTTATAGTCTCCAAAACTGAAAAAAATCAGATTATGTTGTCCTAACTAAGCTAGGTATCAATTTTCATTTAATTTAGTGTTTGTTTACACCCTCAATTGAGGAGAGAGAAAAGGAGAAATAATTAAATGTGTCATTATAGTCTCAATCATAGTCGGATTACACATTTAATGTCATGTGTTGATTTCCTTCTTTCGCAGATGCACATGCAATCTTGAATGTTGGTTTATGATTCGATGGCTCTGAAGTCGTCAACTACCTCCCACTCATGTCAACAGTACAACTGCATAAATGAGTTATTTTTGAATCGCGATTCCTCACTCCTCAATTGATTGTTTCTCATGATTCTTTCACAAAAAATTTCCTAATTCTCACACAACAAGCATCTCGACCACTTGCCTATTCCATGTTTCTCGCACCCACACCTATAAATAATTATACCCCAGACATCCTCACTACTTTGTGAACTTCCTTTCATTCCAATTGCTTCCTTGCTTGCATGTGCTACTGTCAATGATTGTGGTTTGGTCGAGCCTTTTTGGCGATGCTCCTCCCTCCTCACACCACCTTAGTCCATTATCATATAGAATTAAGTTTGATAGACCTCCCTCTTTCTTGTTGTATCTTTAGTTTGTCGAATCATTGCCAAATGTGGGTTTTCCCAAATCATGACCATGCGAGCAGCTTTGTTGTTGGCGTCCATGGTGTGTGAGTGAGGGGAAGAACCCCCCCACGTGATTTCCCTATTCTATCCCCATGTTCTAATTCTTTCTTTGCTTTTCTCAGAAGGGGCATTTTAGTCTTTTCATCTTAATTTTCTTTGACTCAGACAAAGTCAACCAGACCTTTGACCAGGTGACTTGGATGCACCAGATTGGGACAAGTCAGTTGGGCCTGGTCCTCCCCATCTCCCTCCCTCACACCGATTGCGTATTTGTCTGTTTGAAATGTTGTGATTGGTAAGAACTTTGAAAAATCATAACTATTATTTGTTTGTCCAAAAATTTCATAAAAATACGTTTTGGAATAAGAAAAATGAGATATTTATAATAAAAATGTTTCCAGATCTGATTCTAGTATTTTTTATAGTCATTTTTTGGGAATCTAATAAAAACTTGAAAACCCCTAATCTTGTAACTAATTTCTATAAACTCCAAATAAGGCATTTAAATATGTTTCCTTGATCAGGAGAAGATAAGGAATTGTTTGGTTAGAATTTCATAACCAACTTCTGAGGTTTTCCAAAAAGGTCTAAAATTAGGGTTTTCTTTGTATATATGTGTATTATAAACCCTAATATTTGTGAATAACTTGAACTTAGGGAAACGTAATCTTGGAAACAACTTAGTTGGTAAAAAGTGAGTATTGAGAATTTGAATTGAAGTATAGGCATCTTACCCCTTAAGTTGGGCATATGTTGATATCCAAACCCTAATTTCCCAATGAGGCATGGATTAAAACCATAATTCCTATTATTGCTTCTTTTGGAACAATTACTTCATTACTTTCTTGGGTATGGAACCCACCTGCCATATCACTAATATTTGTTTCTTAATCTTGCCATATGATTTCTTTGAGCATGATGATATGTTTGACTTATTCACGAATGTAGTGGTACTTATGTACAACCACACATAGTTGGGCATGTGTTATTTTGCCCAGGAGAATGTGTTACTCTCCCCATATACAAATATTTTGTAGGTGACTTGGAATGTGTTTACTCTCCCCTCACCTAATGGTTGGGGTCTGGTAGGTGTCTCAACCCTACTTAGTTAATCTAGTCTAAGTTAATCATTCATGCAAATTTTCTTAGTATTTATTATGGCAAAAATCCTAATTGTTATGTACCTCATGCTTTTGACTTTCCATATTCTTACCCAAACTTTTACTTTGTTGTTCTTATCTTGATGTTGTTCCTTAACTGAACATACCTTGTTTTCTGTCTCTTAGTTAGTGATCCCCAACCACCCAGGCCTGGGACAAGGTGTGAAATAAGACCATTAGGGACCAACCCCGGAGTAGATTCAAAGTTTTGCTGCTAAGATGTCTAGGTTGTTGTTTCTAGATCCTAAAGTTTCTTTTCTAGTTTTTTTCATGAACTCATGTAATGAACTAAGATCAAAGATGTGTAATAACTTAATCTTTTCTTTCCACAACTTCTATTGCCATTTTTTATATCTGGATCATGCTTATTTAAATGGAATTATTATGCATGCATCCTTCATAATCTAGAATTAGATGGATGTTGTATATTTTTCATTAAATTTAAGTAAGGAGGTGATGTCACCTCCTTACACTCATAATGACCTTAACCCCTTTCCTACTCCCTGGACCTCGCCAAATTTTCCTCTTTGTCATCCTACCAGTCCCGACCACCTCTAAGGCAATTGTAGCCCTCGACAGGTATGACAAGCCAAGGAAAAGGTGTGGGAACCTTTTCTTGTCACCTAGGAATGTCAGAGCTTGGAATCAACTATTCATTTGATTGGCCCAAGTTTTCTCATGAAGTAGCAAAGGTGGAAGACTACAACCGGTGAAAGAACTTGTCTGCCCCCAACCCTCTTTAGAAGTTTGGAATTTTCTAGTCCTTTTTCCTTTTTTTTCTTAAGCACAAGTGAGCCCGGGTTCCAACAAGGTGTGAGCCAATTAGCTCAATCGTGGCCCTGTGGCATGGACATTGCTGACTACGTCGCCTATGTGGCGTGCCCTGATTAGCTCAAAAATTGTTTGTCGTGTAAAATGATAGAAAATCACAGGGTTATCTAAATATGGCAAGTATTATATGAAAGTTGATCAGAAAAATATAAGAAATTCAATAAAATTAGTTTCAAGGCCTAATCCTAACCCAAATTTCAAAAGTGCATAAAGTTGCTAACTTTAATGTATTAAAAGCATGAAAACCCTATATTCTTAGTTTTAATGATAATAACTTGTTTAAATGACTTTGATGGATAAATTTTAATCTTTTTTGATAAAAAGGACACCTTGGACTTAAATTGAGGTTACAAATTTATATGATATCAAAACCAGGTTTTGTAAAGTTAAAAAGCATTAAAAGTGATGATTAGGGTTTGTAAAGTCAAACCCCTAATGAAACCCTAATTTGTTAAAACCCTAACTTGGAACACAAGTCTATCTTAATGATAGTTTGTAGACAATGTAGTAATACTTGGGTATTATGCATAAATTTTAGAGTGATTTCTTACTTGATTTCAACTGCACTTGTTTACTTGAAATTTAAGTCACTTTTGAGAAAGGTATGTGGTTATGCCTATGACTACTCACCTTAACAGGTTTCCATGATTTCTCAAAGTTTTCCCGACTAGGTTGCAGTTAAATGTTTGCATGTTTATTTACTTCCTTTAATCCATAAAGTCACTATGGATATCCTCTTATATAAATGTAACATGCCCAAACCCTAAATCATATCTAGTAAGTTAAAGGGTATGGGTGAATAAAGTCATTATGGGAATGATTGATGATCAAGCCTAGAAGGGAAGATGACATCAGGCTAATCCCAGAAATGAAGGCCTATTATTGAAACCAAACATGGGTGAGGGAAGGTTATGAATGTCCATTGCAGGGACCAAACCCTAAAGAGATGGTTCCCATAAAGCGGCTCCCCTAAAGAGAGAGAACATCATAGAGAAAAAAGGATAAAGGTGGCAAGGTAAACAAGAAAATGTTTGTTCAATTTTGTAATCATAATTGTTTCTATGTCTGATTATATTGTTAAATCTAGATCTGAATATTTTGTTTCCACATACCAATATATCTTGATATATTGACCGTGTTTTGTGGCATGGAATTTTAGGTGAAACTACTATTAATATGAAAAATGGACATTTAGAGAAGAAGGCACCAAAAGAAAAGATTCTTAAGGTTATCCTAGAGGACTAGATAGATGGTTTTATTTTCAAGCTGCAAACAATATATTTCCCTTTTTCATGCATCCTTAAACTAGATTTATCTTCATATTGTACCAACATCTTTTTAGTTCAATGAAAATTTTAATTACTATTGATTATTTGCTAAATCCTCTTCCTATAAATATGGTGATGGCCCTTGTCCTCTAAGTCCACCTTGATTGGAGATAACATGGGGAGGTTTGTTACATTTGGTATCAGATCCTAGTTTAACATTTAACCTTTAAATATTATAAAATTTTAAAAGTTTTGTAGAGACCTAGGGAATTATTAGGATATTTTCTAAAGAAGATGGTTTCCAGAAGGGACCATGACCTCGAGGGCTGACAACACTTTCCTCCACACTTCTAGTTGGCTTACGAGGACTCCTGGGGCACCATGCATGCTACCTGGACAAAGTTGAAAGATCTCACCCGAAATAAAATACCTCTAGGTTTTCTTCTCATCTAAATTCATCCCTTCTTTACCTCTTTATTCCTTCACAAAACCTAGGGACTTGATAACTACTTCCTCTACCTTTCTAAGTATTAGGGTTATGGATGTTAGGGTTAAGGTTGTTGGTATGTATGCCCAGAGAGTGAATTATATGATGATTGTAATGGCAACATTTATAAATGATTTGATCAATATTAAAGGCAATATTCCCATTTATTCTGTTTTATTCTATTATGAGATAATTAAATAATATAATAAATGTCTAGAGAATTATATTACTCAATGAGGTATGCCTTTGGATTGATGACCAGAACAATGAGATCTTATGAATGTTAAGAGTATACACATTCTTGTTATGTCCCTAGTCAGATGTTATTGTGGAAGGTTGATAGACAACAATAACAAATAAGAGTAGAGTGTGCGTTGGTTGATGACATAATCTCATCATTTATAATATGTGATATCAAACCAAACACATAGATATTTGTTAGAGAATAGTATATCGGACAGGCTCACCATAAGAGTGATACATGGAAATCAAAATTGTTAGTCATCATCATCTATTATAGTTTCTGTGGTGATTGTGGTTATTAGACCTGAAGTCACTACACTCACCACATGTTGTTTGGTGCACTTTGACATCATCCACTGTGATTCTAATCACGGTTTCCATAAGGGTGATGATTAGATACACTGTGATACATGGGTATGACTATGAGTGATGTAGATGGGATTTCTCCCTCCTACAGGAGTATGATGTCTGTGCCACTTGATAATCGAGACTAAGAAATGCATGGCCATGCTCATGTGAATCAATATGTGATATTGAGCTTACATATATATCAGACAGTCTACTATAGTTCAAGAAACATGGATTGAATGATTGAAGAGGATGACGATTCCATGCCTTGAGTTCAATCCAGATATTAGTGACAAAGGAACTATACAAACACTATAATACAAATAAGATATTGTAGGTTGAAGTTGTTCTCCAACTTTCCATTTACTTGAGTAGCAATGATGTGTTACTAGACACTTCTCTTTACTTGTGATGCCATAAAATGGTTATGGATACTCACTACTGATGTAATATGGAACCTATAGGATCACACTCAAAGGATACACTTAAAAAAGGAGTTTATTCATGAATAATAGCAAAATCATTACTAAAGTGTTTAGGTATTCAATTTAAATAACAATTGACTGATTGGACACTGAATTGACCTGTTCAAGTGTTGAACCGACCGGTTGAAATGTCAGGTTGATTGGAAATTGCATTGGTTGATCTGGATGAACCAAGGAACAAATCGATTAATTCACTTAGTAAACCAATTTACTCAAGGTCTTCGGTTGACCAACCCATGGGATGAGACACCCAGTTCATTGATCAATTCGATTGCATCAAGGATTAGTGTTGACGTCATGGTGTAAATTAATTGGATTTGAATTGCCAATACAATTGTGATTAGGAAACATAATGAATTGACTGATTCACTTAAGTGAACCGATCCACTCACATTCCAATTGATCAAATTGGATTAATTAGATTAGTGATGACATCATGTCGTACATTAATTGGGTTAGAGTTTCCAATACAAATGTGATTGGGAAACATGACATCATGTTGTTCCCAAACCACCTAGGTGTAGATGTTGTAGAGGATGATGATTTTGTAGGATCTCAACCCACATATTTTGAAGGATAACTTGAGATGAAAAGGTTTCCCTCCACAACTAATTGATTGTAATAATTAGATGTACCATTATTAGTTTGTAATTCCATACTTGTTTTTTGTGTGATATATCATAATTGAGAAATTTAAAATTTATCTTTTTCATCGTACATGTTAGTGTGTTTGGATTGGATGGGTTAATTCCTTAACTAAGGAGTGTATCCCCTTTCAAGAACCACTCTTTGTACCAATATAATTGAGTCGACATCCTACTAAGTAGGTTCAATACCATAATAATAATTTGTCTGGTGGATTGAAGACCTTAAAATAAAACTTCATACTTATTAATATGTGTGTCTTTCTACAGAACACCTTTAAGTGTAATGAAATGAAACAAAGTAAGAGAATTGTTCTTTAAATTCTATCAAGTCTTATACATGATATTAGTAGTACATCCTTTGAGATTCCCAACTAGGTGATGATGTTGTGAGGCCGCAATAGTAGAATTGGGTTATTATAGAAAATTAATCATGATATAGGATGAGGATGCACCACCATTGCTACATCAACCTCATAGATCACCATAATAGACTTTATTGTGTAGTTACCCATAGAAACATTTACAATCAAGATTCACCTTTAGTATTCATGTTCACGTAGTTCATGTGAGGGTAAAACATTGAATCACTTAGATATTGGTTCAAACTGTAAGGTACCATTACTATATAACATAATATTGTGGCATTTTCCATGATTGTTTTACTACTAAATATTGTGAACAATTTTATATATGTATCTTATAAGTTCAACAGTTGTAAGTCTTTGTTGTATGTGTGCAATGTTCACTATGTGTGTTGAGAATGGAATATTTAGTCCCACATTGTCTACTTCTAATTTGAAACTATCCCTTATATATGGGAAGGTTTGTGAATTTTTTTTAAAGAACTAGAAGAGGGAATGGTGGAGCACATGCACACACACAAACTCACACTGCATGTTGGTTTGGGTTAGGAACAAGGATTGAGGATCGTAAATCAGGATTCAAGTCTTCCGTTTGATTTTGCACTATGATATTTAGAAACAAATTTTTTGCTCTAGATGGAATATACTCTATGCCCTCTACTTGGAAACACAATACCTATATTTGATTGACTCTAGTGGAATATTTGACTAGTTGAACTGAACTTAGGTACTTGTATTCAACTTTTGCAAACTATTTGTGAGTACCTAATTCGTCCACATGAAACTAGATTCAATAGTGTAATATACTTAAGTTGCATTCAACCACTTGTATTTTACCAGTTGAATAGTATTTGAGTCGTTGTTGATAGGTCAAATACAAGTTGTCCATAGTCAACACTATTCCACTAAATTTTCAATTAATTAGTTTATGCTTCATACTAAACATATGTAATTGTGAAAGAAATATGTATTTTAATATTATTTACTTAAGCAGACATACATGGTGATAAGGACCTAGATAATTGCATCATTGTTCGTTAATGTTGACATAAAGGTTATACATTGTCCATATTTTGATAATAACTTAACCATTCCATTCATATGTATCTAATATGTTTGTTCAAGATTTATTTCTAGCTTTAGGTACATGAAAAGGATCAAATTACACAAGCCCTAGCTTGTCCAAGTTCAAGTCAAATGCAATGCAAGTGTGCTAATAAGGAAATCACTTCAAACAACCTTAGAAGATTTTTGTAATCACTTGTATTGATGATATGACTTGTAACTACGATGAGAAAAATATGTGGGACACTTTATACCAAGGTTTAATCACTCTATAGTCAATTTAGAAAATTGATCACAAGATGTTCATCGGCTGAGTTACAATCTCGACCGATCCTATGATGGATTTTCTAAAGATGGCTCATCAGTCGAGTTGTGTATTCACATAACTCGATTGACTGACTCACTGAGCAAACTCAATTTTGGCTCATCGGTCGAGTTCCCCAAAACATACTCAACCGATAGTTTGAAAATTAGCTTTGTCTTTTAGTTGATTGGTCGAGTTACCTTTATTGAAACTCAATCGAATGCATTGTACAAAAAATGCAAAAAAAGTAATTATAACTGTTGGTGACTTGTTTTGGGTGAAAATAGATTTGTTGCCTTGAGGAAAATAGCTATTTTTTGGCCCTAAGTGTTCTCCAACTCAAGGGAGCACCCCCAGCTATAAATATGACCCCTTGGAGTTCATTCCAAGTTTGCTCATTCAAGATATTCAAGATCCTTGTTATAGTTGAGTGTTTTACTACTCCTTGAGCCGCTTTCTCTCTCTAGTCTACACTTCATTTTGTGATTTCTAAGTGAGTTAGGCATATTGTAAGAGAGCTCCACCCTTGTGCATGTAAATCTCTCATCTTCTCCTACTTCCCTATCCCCTTCCTACATGAAGAAAAGGCAAAGCAAGCTCCATCGAGTGAAGAAGGAGTTGTAGCTGGTCCTCTTCAACGTTGATGAAGAGGTGGTGATCTTCTCCAGGTGAAGGAGAAGGCAAAGGCTAAAGATCCAAGAGGAGAAGGAAATTCTTTCAAGGAGAAAGACTTGAGCTTGAGTGGGTAAGACCTTGGTGAAGGATGAAGACTCCAGCTAAGTGGCTAAGCCCTTTGGTAAGGTGGATATCTCCTTGTGGTTGGATGGGTAAGTCCTTTGGTGGTCTTGTGTTGTGCCTCTTATTGGTGATAATATAGAGAAAAGCACTTGCAAAGTCCTAGAGTTTGACCTCTCTAGGTAGTGGACTGACTCACTTCTAGTTTGAAGTGTGGGCCCACTCTACATCCCTTTGTCAAGTGCTTGCTATCAATCTCTCTCATCCTTGCTATGCTTGTTAGATAGGACTTCAAATTGCAGTTAAGCTATTGCTTTAAGCTTGATATAATTTAAAGGTTTAATCTATTTTGTGAGAAATTTTGTATCTCTATTCACCCCCCTCTAAAGCCCTTAAATCCAACAGTCAAGACTATCATTATTGAAGTCATGGCTAATGTCTGAGAAAATGGTCTGGTTTCTTCTTTTATTGTTGTAGTCTACTGTTGTTGTTTCTCATCAATCCACTCTAGGTGACTGATGCTTGGTCAATTTTTAATTAAGGTAAGGTGCGTACCTTGACAGTGAGAACATTTTATCCTCAAGGAGAAATAACATGCACCTACTTATATTTTTGGTAGTCGCTATTTTCTCTGCGTCTCCTTCATGGACATATCATTTTAAAATAAGTTTATGATCTATATTTGTTATTTGTTTTCATCTGCTACTTGTTTTACCATTTTTGGTTGAATCTTTCCGCATGTTCCTTCTCCTTTTAACTGACATTGTTGTTTGATTTCTTAATCTTGCATAATATACGATCATTGTTTCCAAGAGACTTGAAAACCTAGTTTCCATACTCATTATGTATGCATGTATATAAAACCAGGTGTTTATATAGAAATTTTATATTTTTTATGATAAAATTTACTAAACACTTTATAAATTATTATTGCTCAAATTGTATCTTGTAAGTCATGTTGATCAGACTAAAATTACAATTTACTCCAATATATTTGAGGTATATATAATTATATAACATTTAACATGTTCACAATAATCTACAACATAATAACCGTATACTTTGGATGTATATCATAGTTACATTTCATAAGATCATATCAATCACACTTTTGTAGAGAGTTTATCTAAATAAAATATAAATATTTTAATCAATGATAAGCTACATAAATCTCACAGATGTTTTGACAATTTTTAAGTATATATCCTTAGACGATGGGATACAAATATTAATTTACCAATGTCGATAATAATATATTAATCTATTGAGTCTACTGGACAAGTTTTACATGCAATAATTTTACAATTAGATACATATAGGTTATATGTACATGTCGATACAATTGAGAAACTCTACGGATTGTTCATTTATGTATATATGTTTGGGAATTTTTTCATATTTGTACGTTATCTTCTCTATCTTGTACCTGACTAAAAATCTAGCTTTTATGCTTCATAATATAGATCGAGGTCTGTATACATTATCCAAGTCTAAATTGGACATTCAACTCACTAAAAATAATTTGATTTACATAATGACCCACATTAATCCATTATTACTCAGCCTGATGTGTGTCACTACTTACACTACTTGTAGGCCTCCATCTAGTGAGTTGATGAGTTCATAGTGAAAATATTCAATTTCTCCATTTTGGAGGTTGTGGAGAAATCAAATAACACAAAAACATTATGAATGTATATATGTTAGTCACTCATGGCATAATTTTTCTATTTTTTATGTATGAAGTCTCTTAAGTGGAGCGATTACTAGGAGCTCTAAAAAATTAACTAAAGGATTTTAATATGCTTTATCAATTATATATATTATAATAAAATCTTATATTATGTTTGATTCATCTGTTTGTGGTGTTGTCATACAATATTCGTGTGATCAAACAACTACTATCTACTTCAGTATGCAATTATGTTCCAAAAATATCCAACATTTACTACAATGTTTTTTGTAATAATGCAATCCATATGAAGACTATAGAAGATGATTTCCTTATAAACACCCTCTAACACTCCATGTCATTTTCCAACATGTTCAAGAGGAAAACACAATTCAAATGTAACATAACAAGATAGAGGACGAGCTAATTTCATCTACTATCAATATTTACCTCTGAGGGTATCATATGATTGAAAAAAGGATCACAACGAAGTAAGAAAAATGGGCATTTTGTGATGCCAGATTGGTTGTAGTTCTCTAGTATCCATTACACACCACATGTGTTCCATCTACATATTTCACATGCACATGTCTAATAACCTCTAAAGTAGACTATTATTCACTGGTCATAGGTTGGTGGGAGGTTCTCAAACACACTGGGTGGACTACTATCAATGACTATGTGCGACCTCCAGTTATGTGTAGCTTGCATGAGGAAGAACCTACTTCTAAGGTGACTCTAATTCAAGATCAACATTGCCATCAGTTCTTGGGTAAACGAGGTTACATTCATGGACTGGACACACCCTTATATTTAAGTAGAGCATTCTCAACTTCCAAAAAAAGTAGGACATCCTTCATTTTGTTTATTAATGAACCTAACATAACTTATACTAACCCAAAAATTTGTTCATTTGATACAAGAACTTTTTGTAAGGACCCTGACCTTTGTTTTGGGATTATCCTATTTTCTTTACCTAACCTTGGTGTTTAGTTGCTTGCTAATCACCTTTAGTGGTGATTAGGGTTTGCGTGTGCTCGTGGAGTGTTGGAGGTGCTACTTGCAATTTACCCAAGTCTAGGGTTGATGGGAAAGTTGTCATCACCTTGAGAAGTGTTCTTCTCTCTCCTTGCTTCCTCTAGTGTGGAAGAGGAAGGGTTGGGCCCATTTCTTGAGTTGCTTTGGGCTTGCATGAGCCTTGTTGGGCCATGTTATGCCTTGCTTGATCCTTGCCTAACCTTGTTGGACCTTGTGTCGACCATAGGTGTGCCGGCCATGGTTGTGGCGGCCATGGGTGTGTCGCCCATGGGGTTGTGTTGGGCAGTTGTGGGTGTATCAGCCTTGGACCACCTTGGACTCCTAGGCTCGTTTGTGTCACCACTCTAGTGGACACTTGGTACATGATGCTTGCATGTGGCTTTTGCCTTGGACATGTGTATGGGGCAAGAAGTGAGGGTGGCTTTTCCCATGGACAAGTGTCCCTAGGTGGGCGACACTTTGCCTTGTTTTACCTTGGTTTCTCCTCCATCCTCTTATATATATGTGTTCCCTTTCTCTTGCTAAGGATCCCTTTAGTTCCTTAGTTTCCCCTCTCCCTTGGTGCACGACACCTCTCCTTTGCAAGCTAGTGGTCAATCCTTCTCCTTCTCCTTGGAGTCTTCTTCTTCCTCTAGTGGTGGCCGAACCCTAGAGTGCTTTGTTCTTCTTCTTGTAGTTGTGCTTGAACTGGAAAGCTTGGCGCTAGGAGCTTGGATCTTGCTTAAGGAGGGTTACATAACTCCTAACCCTAACCATACTACATTCTTCTATATTCTTGTATGTTTTCATATGATCATAATCGGCCTTGTAGGTTGCTAGATATGTTTCTTGCTTAGTTGCACCTTTATTCTTGTGGTTATAGTGATCTTATCGTTATGGTTGAGGTTTTGTACCTTTGTACCCTAGTTGGCCGAACCATGGTTTAGAGTTTCCTTGTGGAGAAAAACCCCTCTTCTCTCCTAGGTTATGAGAAGTGAGTTTGACCTCTAGTGATGTGGGCAACACCCCTCTCTCGTTTAAGTTGAGAGGTGAGTCTACATCCTAGTTGTTTGGGCAACACCCTCCTCTCACCATGGATTTGAGAGGTGCACTTTGGATGACCTATGTTGAGGTGGATCCTTGTGGTTTCCCAATTCGTGATAGAGGTTGTGAAAGACCCCTCTCTCTTGGTTGTTGAGAGGTGAGCCGATATTCTTGATCAATTAGGGTTTGGTGCCCTTGATCTTGAGGTTGATGACGATCTTGTTGGGTTGTATCTTGCATGATATGACTTTGGGATAGTGTTGCCCCTTTGTTTAGTCTTGAGTTGTACCCTTGGCCGTTGTGCCTAGTTGTAGTATGGTTCGTGGACGATACCCTTGTGTGCTTGGGCGATATACCTTGTTGAGTGCCCTACACGATACACCTAGCTAAGGTAGTGGTTTGGTGCCCGATGTATCTTGGACGTTTTAGAGCTCAGGGAGATACCTTTGTGTTGGGAGTCATGGTTGGTGGTTGGCTTGATGCCCGATATGGTGACATATAGAAACCCTAGATGCTGCCCTTGACCGATAGGCTTCTTTGGAGTGCTTTGGTGTCACCTGAAGTTCTGAGTATGTTGGGCGATACCATGTTGTGTTGGGACGCTACATTTTGACAGAGCTAGCCTGGGGCGTTTGAGTGATGTGCCTGCCTGATATGTACCTTCACTCTAGATGGGTGATAGGGTTCTGTTGACGTGGATAGATAGTTGTTTCATGCTTAGCCTCTTGCACGATACCCTCTTCTAACATGGTTGCACGATAGTGTCTTGTACACCTGGTATGTGCATCTGAGTTGCATGATATGTTTTGATCTCTGGTTGCACGACACCCTAGGGTGGTGGTCGATACCGTTTAGGGTTGGCCGATATCTGTTTATGCATATAGGTAGGCCGGTATGCTTTTGGTAAGGGATGCCACCCAACCCGTTATAAGCTTTGGTGAGGGACACATTACTCACCACCATTTTTGGTGAGGGTTGTGGAAGTTTTAGTAAGGGTTCTGATAACCCGGGTTGCATGTAGATGATGGTTCCATGATAATAATGATATTTCATGTGTTCATGATCACTTTGAATCTTATATATATATAATGATGAGTAAATGATAAGCTTGGAAGCATATGAGTTGCTTCACATGATGATGTGACCCATGTCTATGGTCACATGTTTGAGGCATGAATGATAAAGTGTATAATCATCAATGTTGCCCTATATTTGATAGCATGATCTTTCTGTTAATCCATGATGGCTTCAGTTATCTCTATGAATGTGTATACTAACCATGCAGGTATTTCATGCAGATTCATAGCCAGGTAAAGGGATAGAAGGTATATATGTTTGAATAACATTGCATTGATGGTCACTCTTATTGATGAGATAACCTGCATCACCAGTTTGATGTGTTTGGGTCTGAGGACCTGAGTTTGGCTAAAGTGCCTAGTTGAGGTGCTATCCTCTGATGATGAAATCAGGGATTGTTATCCCAAATGATGAAAATGCCTTAAGAGGCAGTGGTTTCTTGTGATGAGGGATTGAGATCTCGGGATAATGTGATGGTGGTAATAATAATAATGTAACTTAATGTTGTGTATGTGTTACAACCTGGTTGCCTCAACAATCGACTTAAAATATACTAACTAATTACAGTGGAACATATTATGTAGTTGCCCTGGCCATAGATCCATCATCGTCAGTAGCTGGTGATGGTGAAATACATTCTCATGCGGGTTAACCTGGAAGCGCATATTATTGAATATGTGTGGATTCTCCTAGCCGAAAATGAGGATGTTAGAGTGCAACTACGGTTGTAGACTCAAGATGTGTATAAGAGCATGGTGAACAGGCCCATGGCTCAATGTGATAGAGCATGAATGCATTCATGGCTCAGGGAGCATGGTGAACTGGCCCATGGCTCAGATATACTAGCGCCGAGACCTGTACCAAGTCTGGCTAGAGAAAGGGTAGCCTACGGGAGCTGACTGATGCGATGATTTTGAGTCGCATTTATAGACCTTTTTGCTAGGTGTTTTGCGCTCTTATTAGTCATTTTTTATGGATAATATTGCATAATTCACTCATTTCGGTCTTTGCCATCATTTTATGTCAAATCCCCTTAGTTTTATCATGTTGAGCATTATTTATCATATTATCATAATTTGTGTGGATTTATTTGGTCTTGTCTTGGAATTTCAGGAAAAACAAGTATCTGCTTCCGTCGATACCATCGACGGAAGTCGATACCATCGACCAGGCAACAGGTTGCCAGCCAGGAGGAGTATCACAGAGTCGATACCATCGACATCTAAGTCGATGCCATCGACATCCAAGTCGATGCCATTGACACATTGAGGCTACAGCGTCGCTAAAAGACAAAACTGATGCTACAGAGAGTCGATACCATCGACACCCAAGTCGATGGTATCGAGATGATCACAGGCACTCAGACGAAAAGAAAAGAAGGCTACTGCTAATACGCTGGGTCGATACCATCGACCCGCGTCGATGGTATCGACGCCGGCAGATATGCGTTGGATTCGTTTTGATCTCAATCGGACGGCTGGAGTTATTTGACGATCTAATTAGGGACTTATACCTAATGACGGCCACCGAGACGATAGGAGGATCTAATTTGTCATTGCACAAGTGCTAAGGAGGAAGAGAAAGGAGAACGAAGGCCAGAAGCTCATCCTTGTCGATCCGAGCACTGCCGAAGACGAATTTCACCACCGAGAGGCGGGAAAGCTCATGTTCTATGCAAAGGATCCACCGGTTCTCCTCCATTCAGGGGTTTTCCTATTTGATTCACATTTTTCATATGATTTCCCCTATTTCTACCATGTATTTGTGCAAGATGAACATGCGGGGCTAATCCCCTCCATCTTTAGGACCGGGAGTAGCCCGGGAATGCATTGTATGATAGTTTTATATTAATAATTCGTATTATCTCTCTTAAATACTTGGTATAGTTTCGTTTTCTCCATATATTGTTATGCTTGATCACCATAATAATAACTTAATGCCCTTAATCACTTCGACAGAAGGATTAACGGTTGAAAAGAGACGAAACCTACATTCATCGATAAATCCCTTGACAAAGGAGGTGTAAAATTAATGGTGGAAACTGAGAGATCGGTTGTAATGTGCTTAGTTTAGGGGAATGATTACTACGACGGTGGAATCAACCTAAACCTAAGTAGTGAATTACACCACGACATTGGGTAATTCTGTTTTCAGGCCACTACCCGGAAAGAGAGAGAAATTTGAGGAGTTATATGAAACCTAGTGCAATGTTGACCCGCGGTGAAACCGAAATCCTAAAGATATCCTTTTGAATTGATTAAATTAACCTTTAATCGATTGTTTGCTTTGTTTTATTTTTATTTTCTTTTAATTTAGACAACAAACCCTACTTTGTTATCCGGCTTAGCTGATCGCAAATAGTTAGTAGAAGTCTCCAATAATTCACGTATCCATGTGTTCGACTCGGGCCTCACAAAGGCCTATATTACTCGACGCGTATACTTGCGTTTTAGCGCGTAGTAAAATACACGTCAAGTTTTTGGCGCCGTTTCCGGGGATACGGCGAATTGTTGGCACTTCGAGTGCTACAAGCGGCCACTCTAGGCCACAAATTTCTTTTTAATTTTCATTCAAATTCAAATATTTTTACATTGCACTATAATTGTTATACTCGTCTAAGCATAGTACTGAACTCGAATTTTCTTATTTCAGGTACTGTGTATGGTGCATACACGTAGTACAGACTACGACAATCGCACACCAGAGGTTCCGTTTCCGGAACCTGGAGACGAGGAGCATTCTGAGCACGAGTACCAAGAAGAGATAGACTCTGAATCTGAAATAGAAGACATGGTCGAGCCACAGACTATATGGGAGAAGATCAAAGCTTCTTCCTCATCAACTTCAAAGGGGCCTATAAAAAAGCAGGTGATCAACATACCGACATACAAGATCGATCCAGCGTTGATTAACTTGGTAAAATCAAATGCATTTCATGGGTTGAAGAACGAGAATCCTGCGGCACATATCAGCCAGTTCGTCGAAAACTGTGACATGGTGAAGATAGACAGGTTTCCACAAGATGCTTTGTACCTCAAGCTGTTCACGAGTTCCTTGGCAGGGGCAGCAAGAGAGTGGCTACATAACCTCGATGATGAATTTGTGGAGTCTTGGGATCATATGGTGGAGGTTTTCTTTGAGAGGTTCTTCCCTCCTGAGAAGACTAACGACATGATTAGGAAGATTCACAATTTCACCCAACAGGCGGGTGAAACATATTCTGAGACCTGGGAGCGATTCCAGGTTATGTTGAGGAGGTGCCCACATCATGGGCTGGACAGGGAAACACAAGTGAAAATCTTTTATTTTGCTCTCTCCGAGTACGATAGAAGTAACCTTGATTCAGCTGGATCCGGATTTTTTTTTAATAAAACAGATACCCGATGTTGGGGATATTAAAGAACATGGCTAGGAAACAGTCATGGGGTGACAGAGGTGTCGTGGAACAGGTCAAGGCTGCTGGTGAATCTAGAATAGTTAGGGAGCTGAATGATAAGTTAGATCTTCTAGCCAAGAAGCTGCTAACTAAGGAAGATGCATCTGAAGATGAGGAGGCCCAAGTGAAATTTATGCAACAACATGGCTATAGAAACAAGGACTACTCATGGAGAAAGGACAAAAAGTTTTCATGGAAGGATCCAAATAATTTTCTGCAGGATCCGGATGCCAAGCCACAGCAGAGAGCCGAGGATAAGAACATTGAATTACTAAGTCAAATGGTATAGCAAAACCAAGAGATGATGGCCATGTTTGGTAAGCAATTGCAATCCCAAGGTGATATTCTAACCAAATTTGGGTAGACGCTGCAGAGTCATGGAGCACAAATGCGGGCATTAGAGACCACCGTGGCACAGATTTCGAGTGAAGTGGCAGCCATCAAGCACGCCAATCAACAGAAACCAGCCGAGAATGCAAATGTGGCCCAAGCACACCATCAGGTCAAGTATATGTCTGTGGTAAAAAGTGAGGAGGAACCTCAGGTGCAAGAAGTTGTAGAAGAAAGAAGAATGACGTTTAATACGCATGTGACACCGGCGATACCGTATCCACGCACTTATTACGGATTGCCGGGCGGAAACCCTTTCTTCAGGAAATCACAGCGAGTTGTGAGTATGGTATCTCCATCTAGGCAAGAAGAACAAGTGCAGGTTGTTTGTGCACATGCGAAGACATCTAAGGCGAGAGAGGAACCACAACAAGCTACTACTATTGAGAATGTCTCGCCAAAACCCATGTCGGAGGGAGTGATTGAAGCAAGCTTGGGGGAGGTGCCCTCGAAAAGCTCATATGTGCCACCTCACAGGCGTGTTGATGCAGCAGATGTTTCAAATTCGATCAATACTAAGACAAAGAAAGAGCATCGTCATTTTAAGAAATTCCTGGAGATATTCCGAAAACTCCACATCAATATTCCATTAGTGGAGATGATCGAGAAGGTACCCGCCTATGGGAGGTTCATCAAGAAAATCATCAATAAGAAGAGGCGGATAAAAGACGATGATATTTGTCGGATGAATGAGACAGTGAGCTCTATGATTCACGGGAGTTCACCAAAGAAGAGAAAAGACCCAGGAGGTTTTTACATTCCGTGCTTAATAGGTGGTCAACATTTTCCTAAAGCACAATGTGATTCCGGCGCGAGCATAAATCTCATGCCTTTGGCGACATTTCAAAAGTTGGGGTTAAAAGAGATAAAGAGATCAGCCGCAACAATTGAATTGGCGGATGGGTCTACCGTGAGACCTTATGGAGTATGTGAAGATGTTCTTGTAAAAGTGGATAGATTCATATATCCGGTGGACTTTGTCGTCATGGATATGCCACCGCTCCAAAGATGTGAAATTCTCCTAGGAAGACCGTTTCAAGCAACGGCGGACGTCGTGACTGCCTTAGGGAGAGGTACTTTGTCCTTCGGAATTGGAGGAGATCGAGTTGAATTCAAATTACCGCATGATCCTCTAAGCGCAGTCTCCAATGTGAAAAGATGATGAGCTTCATATCGTCTAGCCTAAGACGTTAAATAAGGGCGCTTGTTGGGAGGCAACCCAACCATTGGTACATTAGGATAGTTTAATTATAGTCATAGATTGCTTTCATTTCGTTCAAATTCTAGTATAAAGAAGATACCTTGATCTGTTTGTTCAATGTGCAGGCACAGGCAGGGTCGATACCATCGACACACTGGTCGATGGTATCGACATAGGTTCAGGTTGACAGCTGCAAAAATCTCTCTGAGTCGATACTATCGACAGTCCCGTCGATGGTATCGACAGACCTACAGGCAGGTTGCGTAATAATTGTCGATGGTATCGACATGTCAGTCGATACCATCGAGATCTCTGGAGAAGTTCAGAGCAATTTGTCTCAGTCAACTCGATACCATCGACGGCCTCGTCGATGGTATCGACATGGTAACAGGTTGAAGTGAAAAAAGTGGCGGTGTCGCAATGAAGTCAAGTCGATACCATCGACACTGGTCGATGGTATCGACATCCATGTCACCAATCCACGCAAAGACATCGACGGCGATCGCGAGTCCACGTCAGCGATCCGGGTGTTGCATCGATACTATCGACTTTCGTTGATGGTATCGACAGGTCAGCAATCCGGGTTTCTCGATCCAGCAAACGTCAGCCGTCGATACTCGCGAGGGAGGCAGATAGTAACGAGACGTGTCGATACCATCGACCCGCGTCGATGGTATCGACGGGTCAACAGTGGCGTCGGCCAAGTCTATATAAGGAGAATTGCAACGTCATTTGACGTCACACCTTCAGAGCAAACTTCCTCCTTTGCGCCAAGCACTCCCCTGAGCCCTCCAAGACTGAAGAGCAACAACATCGAGCAAGGATCTTCACCGAGCAGAGAATCACTTCTCCATCTTCCCTGAGCTCTCTTCTTCTAATCCCATCTTTCTTGCAACAATGGTGCACATCACCGGATCATCGTCCTCGCGCGCGAATCCCATGGAGATCGTGGAGTTTGTTCCACCCCCTACTGCTTCTGTTCCATGTCCGCGCTTGGTTCACCCTTCCGCAGAGGTGAAGAAGGTTTATGAGGAGATCATGAAGCGGAAGATCGAGCTGACCCGGTATGTGGACCGGGGTATGATCCAGGAGCTTGGATTTGAGGCCAACTTGGCCTATGTGCTGGCAGGACAAGCACGTCACACCAATCGACTAGTCGACGAGTTGGAGTACCATGCGGATGGGCAGCCGTTCTTCGGTGAATGGCCCACCTACAAGGAATTGGTGGCGGAGTTTATGGCGTCCCTCGACGTCTGCGTCATGCCCAACGACGTGGTTGCATCGGATCGTGAGTGGATCAAGGGCAGTGTGTTCTTCCGGCTGTTCAACATCAACTACAGCATCACGTTGGCCCAGTTCAATGACATCTTCAACTGGAACCATTCTCAACACGATCACCGGCGCCCATATTCCCGCACCGATTACGACAAGATCTTCGTCGAGCTAGTCACAGTGCCGGAAGGAAAGACAGTGAGCTACCACAATGCTGCGGTAGCAGACTTCGAGCATCCCTTCGTCCGGGTCCTACACCGGATGTTGAGCTTTACGTTCTTTTCTCGGAGTGATCTAGCATTGAGCAAGTTTCAGGAGAGCGACCTCTTCTTCCTCTACATGCTCCTGAAGCGACAAGAATGCAACTGGGGTGCGTTCTTTCTGCAGCGCGTCCTGGCGGTGAAGAGGAGTACAAGGAAGGCTCCGATCCATTTTGGTGGTCTCATCACCAAATTGGCGTTGTACTTGGGGCTGAATTTCCAGTCCATGACTCTGATTTCCACGAGGAGTAAGGTGAACGTGCAACATCTGCACCGTTCTAACCTCATTCTTCTACGGGATGGGTTGGCGTACGCACACTGCCATGTCAACCATGCTTATCAGGAGTGTGCACTGCCGGACGCCGTCTTCAACATCGCGGGCGCACAGCACTTCCGGTGGCCGATCATAGCCGTCGGGTCCGATGAAGAAGAAGGCGGCAACGACGAACAAGAAGGCGAGGCTGAGGAGGAAGAGGAGGCTTTCACACCTCTTCGCACACGAATAGCACCCCGGAAGCGTCTTCATCATCACAGCCCCCGCCGCCATCAGCACAGCCCTCGCAGCCAGGCGAGGATGTCTACTCAATGCAAGGCATGTACACGATGCTGCAAGACATACATCAGACACAGCAGCAACATCTAGAGATGTATACCGGTATTCAAGATACTACGAACCGGTTACTTGACAACCAAAGGGCGATGTTCGAGAATGAACGTCTCCTCCTCGACAACCAACAGCAGATACACAATCGGTTGCAAAGGATGGAGATGCAATAGGAGCCCTTCTACGACCACTACTGGAGTCAGAGCTACTTTGGAGGCTATCCACAGCCTCCGCCGAGGACCCATTACGATCCGAGCTTCCAGGGGGAGTATCCTACGGCCCCACAGTACCCACCTCCACCTCCACAAGACTGATCGGGTATCTCTGTTCCACTCTTAAGTTGTTTTTGACTATGAGGCCATAGTCGAATTCAAGCTTAGGGGGGGTAGTTGGAACAACTCTATCTTTTCTTTTGTTGTTTTTAGTTTTTAGCATTGTTATTTGTTTCTTGCATTTTTAGTTTTTGTTGGATCCACGTGCTATCTAGTGTAACTGTGGATGTCGTAAAAGTTTGTCATCTCGCTGTTTATTCATGGGAAATTTAAGGGAAATTTAAAAACTTTTTGTGTCTTTGGATAGCTTGCTTTGGTTGACCTTGGGGAACACATCCTACGAAAATGATTGATTATGTCAACTTTAAAACAACATTTCACACCTGTACTCCTATGGATTCATGCAAAGTGGATAGTAACGGTTGTTTGAGCCTAACCTAACCAAATGGTAATGATACCTTAATTGGATGTAAGAGAGAGAACCTTCTAAACTACTACACAGGTCAGTAAGGAGGGACACATAATATTTTTCTAAGGTTCAGTCATCTAATCTTGTGATCATTCCACTTCATTTTTCCATAATCCACCTAAGAATTGGAAGTAAAGTGCAGTTTTAATTCCTTCTTGTGTGCATAGCATTTAGATAGGACTTGCATTAATATTTTCCATACTTTTTCATAAAAAGAAAAAAAAATATAGGGATTCATGCACATTACCTTTAGGTGCATGTCATGTAGTTGCACTCATGATTTTCATGCATAAAGTACACCATGTATCTCAATTTTTCCTCAAAAGTGATCTAAACTGTTCCATACCTTCGAAATATTGCAAAGATTTCCAAGCATGAAGGAAGTAGCCCAATACATGTATCTCTAAGCAATTATGGATATGTGGGCTAAAGAAAGAAAAAAAATCTAAAAATCTGAAATAAAGAAAAAAATTATTAGAAAAAAAAGAGAATTGAGAAGAAGGTGGAATAAGAGGGAGAAAGGAACATGATATCACTCGCATAACAGGAAATTGAGTACATGATGTAATTCAACTAGATTTCCATCTCATTCTGAGGTGGAAGGTTAGTGCATGCATCATTTCACCCAATTTTAGGCATTAGGGCATTTCTAATGTGCATTTGCATCATTTAGGACATTTTTGTTTTATGCATGTTGAAATTGTACAATACTTCCAAGTTCTTCCATGAAACACCCATTTCCATCCACCCATTGCTCGGATTGGTAGGCCACCGTGAATTTCTCCTCACTAATGATAGTCAGGAGAACGGCTTCCATGTAGATGGTAGTTAGGGCGAGCAACGTAGTATAGGCGATCACAAGATGCACCAATGCTGAATCGGCGAATTTTATTATGTTAACTGCCTTATGTGATAGTGTTCATCTGTTTGGAGGATAATTTCTTTTATTGATGATTACTGTCGCCTTTAGGGTAATTACTGTTCTGTGGTTAGAGAAGGCCGGTTTGAGAACGTTCAGTGGGAGTCACATGGGATGTGGGATTGGTGTGTTGTTTTTCAGTTGACATCTGCAATTCTATTCTAAGGATTAGTTGCTCGAGGGCGAGCAATGTTTAAGCTTAGGGGAGTTTGATGCGATGATTTTGAGTCGCATTTATAGACCTTTTTGCTAGGTGTTTTGCGCTCTTATTAGTCATTTTTTATGGATAATAATGCATAATTCACTCATTTCGGTCTTTGCCATCATTTTATGTCAAATCCCCTTAGTTTTATCATGTTGAACATTATTTATCATATTATCATAATTTGTGTGGATTTATTTGGTCTTGTCTTGGAATTTCAGGAAAAACAAGTATCTGCTTCCGTCGATACCATCGACGGAAGTCGATACCATCGACCAGGCAACAGGTTGCTAGCTGGGAGGAGTATCACAGAGTCGATACCATCGACATCCAAGTCGATGCCATCGACACATTGAGGCTACAGCGTTGCTAAAAGACAAAACCGACGCTACAGAGAGTCGATACCATCGACACCCAAGTCGATGGTATCGAGATGATCACAGGCACTCAGACGAAAAGAAAAGAAGGCTGCCGCTAATACGCTGGGTCGATACCATCGACCCGCGTCGATGGTATCGACGCCGGTAGATATGCGTTGGATTCGTTTTGACCTCAATCGGACGGCTGGAGTTATTTGACGATCTAATTAGGGACTTGTACCTAATGACGGCCGCCGAGACGAGAGGAGGATCTAATTTGTCATTGCACAAGTGCTAAGGAGGGAGAGAAAAGAGAACGAAGGCCAGAAGCTCATCCTTGTCGATCCGGACACTGCCGAAGACGAATTTCACCACCGAGAGGCGGGAATGCTCGTGTTCTATGCAAAGGATCCACCGGTTCTCCTCCGTTCAGGGGTTTTCCTATTTGATTCACGTTTTTCATATGATTTCCCCTATTTCTACCATGTATTTGTGCAAGATGAACATGCAGGGCTAATCCCCTCCATCTTTAGGACCTGGAGTAGCCCGGGAATGCATTGTATGACAGTTTTATATTAATAATTCGTATTATCTCTCTTAAATCCGTGGTATAGTTTCATTTTCTCCATATATTGTTATGCTTGATCACCATAATAATAACTTAATGCCCTTAATCACTTCGACAGAAGGATTAACGGTTGAAAAGAGACGAAACCTACATTAATCGATAAATCCCTTGACAAAGGAGGTGTAAAATTAATGGTGGAAACTGAGAGATCGGTTGTAATGCGCTTAGTTTAGGGGAATGATTACTATGACGGTGGAATCAACCTAAACTTAAGTAGTGAATTACACCACGACAGTGGGTAATTCTGTTTTCAGGCCACTACCCGGAAAGAGAGAGAAAATTGAGGAGTTATATGAAACCTAATGCAATGTTGACCCGCGGTGAAACCGAAATCCTAAAGATATCCTTTTGAATTGATTAAATTAACCTTTAATCGATTGTTTGCTTTGTTTTATTTTTATTTTCTTTTAATTTAGACAACAAACCCTACTTTGTTATCTGGCTTAGCTGATCGCAAATAGTTAGTAGAAGTCTCCAATAATTCACGTATCCCTGTGTTCGACTCGGGCCTCACAAAGGCCTATATTACTCGACGCGTATACTTGCGTTTTAGCGCGTAGTAAAATACACGTCACTGACCCTGTGGCTGAGGCCACTTCAACATGAGACTGCGGTCCTGCTTGTGTTGAGCTTGTGCACTGACCACGAGATGGGAGGTCGTGGAGTCCGGCTCTTCCATTGACCTTGTATGGCACCAGCTTGGGTTTCACAACTGAAGGTTGGATTTGAGCGGAACGACTCACTTCCTCAGGGCATAATAAAACATAATCCAACCGAATAGTATATCTTGCTTAGAACAAAATATGGAACATTATTTGAGGCTTTGCTTATATAGTTGATCGAGTTGAACTATACACTTATGCGTACGATCCTTATATCTTGTGGTAAGTTCTTATAAAGCTTATCTTGTCAATCATGTTCCATAAATAACTACTTGGTTTCATGCCTTCCGTGCATCTTGGTAAGCTCGAGGATAATAACAATCTTGTTCATTATGCTGCTCTTGTTCTACGTTTTATCAGTTATCTATCGTTGTTGCTTTAATCTTTCTGAGGTTTTATGGTTTCGAAGGGGAGTTATGTTTCTCATTGGGACTGTGTATCTCACCCTGTTGGTTTACAACCTTTTTAGGTGTTCGCACTAGACGTGGTGGTGGTTGTGGGGTTGCGGCCGATCAGCAAGAAGAGAAGTAGAAGGCAAGAGATGGATTCATTGTTGTTTTGGTTGTTTTGTTGTAGAGTCCTAGAGTCATCCCTGTACTCTCAGGTCTTCGGAGGCGTTTTGACGTTGTTTTACGATGTATAGCTGATGAAGCTTTATATATCCTACTGCTGGCTAGATGTGGCCTGTTATGTATGTATAAACAGGTGATGAACTCATGTGATGACAAGACAACTGATCTTATAAGCTGTGATCACATATCAAAGACTTGTAGATGTCTATATAACCTATATTCTTGCAGGAGGAGGATATGAATGTAATAGTTTCTTGGTTTATCTACTTCCCAAAATTGGTTTTAATTACCCCGTGGTTTTTGGTAATAGGTGGTTTATGGTGTTTTCTGCATGTTTTCACGTGTCACCTCATTGTCTGTGTGATAGCGAGATGTGTCGCCACAATCTTGGTATCAAAGCTCTAGGTTCGCTGAGTCTACAGGGATCTAGGACTAGATTGTGTCTGTTCTTGTGAGTTTTCCAAATCTTCTTACAATCATCTTCTGCCCTCAGCGCAAGAAAAAGCCAAGATGTCTAGAAACCATGAATAACATGCTACCGAGAGCAGCGAGGCTGCATCAGTTGATGGAACTGAAGGGTAGGCACATGAAGATTAGGTGTCTGAGGTTCCCCAATTTGACCCAGCCATTCTCAAAAACCATGCCTACCAGCAGCTTATGGGGCAGATGATGGCTATGATGAATCTCATGGTAGAGAGATTGCCAGTGCCTCCACCGAGAGCACAGGCTCCCCATGGTGAAACATCGGGTATTGGGAAGACCTTTGAGCAGCTTCGCCGAGTCAGAGCTTCAGACTATGCTAGGACGGTTGATCCAGCGGATGCAGATCTGTGGCTGACAAGTCTTGAGAAGGCCTTCTGGATCCTCGACATCCCTGAAGTAGATAAAGTCAAGCACGATGTCTACCTTCTGAAGGGTAGTGTTGGCCACTGGTGGGCCATCGAGGAGGAGAAGCGACCCGGTGAGGTGATCGGTTGGGAGATCTTCCAGTGAGAGTTCGTCAACAGATACTTTCCGAAGACGTATCTGGATGAGAAGATCAACCAGTTTGAGCGCATATGCCAAGGAACAATGAACATCACTGAGTATGAAGCCAAGTTCATGGACCTGTTAAGGTTTTGCCCTCACATGGCAGTGATAGATGACGAGCGGACCAGAGGTTTTGAGAAAGGCCTAAGTACGGAGCTGACAACACATGTTGCTGCATTGGAGAACCGAGAGCGGTTTGCCATGTTTGTGGAGTTTGTCCGAAGGATTGAACAGTCAGTCAGGGAGAAAAGAGAATCCATGTCTAAGAAGAGGCCTGCTCAGTTCTAGAGACAGAGGTTTGATGGCTTCAAGAAGCCAAGGTTTTCAGCACCTTCTGGGTTAAGAGGTTCCAGTGTACCGTCGCAGTGGTCTCTGAGTAAGGGAAGAGGATTTGGTTCTTCACCGTCAAAGGCACATAGAACAACTTCTGTAGCAGTGACAGGGCCGTCTAGGCCACAACAGTGAGACCAATCATGCCATCTTTATGGTCAGATCGGGCATTGGAAGTTAAACTACCCAAGGAAAGATGTTGAAGTAACGCAACAACTGAGGCAGAATCAGCAAGGGTCAGACAGACAACAACCCAGTAGTAGCAGAGGGCGAGGGTACGGTCAAGTGTCACAAGAAGGATCGTCTGCTCAAGGAAGCAGAGGACGTGGACAGCAAGCAATGGCTCGATTCTACGCTATGAGTCAGCCAGAGGCGATAGTCAACCCGCGAGTGGTGGCAGGTCAGATGGAGTTATTTCATTCTGATTTGTCTTCTTCTTGATTTATATCTGTTCTGGTTGACCTAGGTGCTACGCACTCTTTTATCACCCATAGTATGCTTGAAAACTGTCTTTTACCCGTTAGTTGTAAGAAGGATAGCTTGTTGTTAGAAACCCCTCTTGACGGTTCATCGATGCTTCGGTAAGT
Source organism: Alisma plantago-aquatica (assembly GCA_963693085.1). Lineage (NCBI taxonomy): Eukaryota > Viridiplantae > Streptophyta > Magnoliopsida > Alismatales > Alismataceae > Alisma > Alisma plantago-aquatica. The sequence continues at coordinate 1,034,608,815 of OY856412.1, forward strand.
GTGTCCATCCTATGTTCTATCTTTTTCGGGATACAAGATACAAGTGGACCTTATACCACTTGATATGCATGGATTCGATGTGATCCATGGGATGGATACCTTAGAAAAGTATAAGGTTGTGTTGGACTGTGCTTCCAAGCAAGCAGTGTTTGATGACGGTAGGAAAAAGTGGATCTTCCAAGGAGATAGGAAGATTCTTCCGATGTATCTAGTATCAGCAATGGTGGCAGAGAAACTATTGCGGCAAGGATGTAAGGCGTACTTAGCTCACATCATGGATACCAAGGCAAAGGGTCCTAGACTTGAGGAGGTGACGGTTGTTTGAGAGTTTGCAGATGTGTTTCCTGATGAGTTCCCCGGTGTTCCTCCACCTCGAGAGATTGATTTTGAGATCAATCTGGTTCCAGGAACATAACCAGTTGCACAGACACTGTATAGGATGGCTCCAACAGAGATGGCAGAGTTGAAGAAGCAGTTACAAGAGTTGTTGGAAAAAGGTTTCATCCGACCGAGCACGTCGCCTTGGGGTGCTCTAGTGTTATTCGTTAAGAAAAAGGACAGATCAATGCGGATATGCATAGACTACCGGCAGCTGAACAAAGTCACGATCAAGAACAAGTACCCATTTCCAAGGATAGATGATCTGTTCGATCAGTTGCGTGGTGCTATAGTGTTTTCAAAGATCGATCTACGGTCTGGATATCATCATTTGAGGATTAAGGTGGATGACATACCAAAGTCAGCTTTTAGGACGAGGTATGGTCACTTCGAGTTTGTGGTTATGCTGTTTGGGCTAACCAATGTGCCTGCTACTTTCATGGATCTGATGAACAGGGTATTTCGTTCGTTTCTAGATTAGTTTGTCATAGTCTTTATAGATGACATCTTGATCTACAGTCAGGATAGTCAAAAACATAAACAACATCTTCGACAGGCGTTGACTCTCCTTCGCCAGCACTGGTTGTATGCCAAGTTTAGTAAGTATGAGTTCTGGTTGGAAGAAGTAACTTTCTTGGGTCATGTGATATTTGCAGAAGGAGTCAAAGTGGACCCCAGGAAGGTGGAGTCAGTTGTAGAATGGGAGCAGCCGAAGACGCCGACTGAAGTTCGTAGTTTCCTAGGATTTGCAGGATACTACCAGAGGTTTATAAAGGAATTTAGTGTGATCGTGTTGCCGATGACAAAGTTGACTAGGAAGGATATACCTTATGTCTGGGATTATCATTTCCAGCAAGCCTTCCAAAGTTTGAAGGAGAAGCTGACTAGTGCTCCAGTGCTAGTACTGCCTGAGCCTGGGAAGGGCTATTTTGTTTTATGTGATGCTTCCAAGAAGGGCTTAGGATGCGTGCTGATGCAGAAAGACCATGTGGTTTCTTTTGCTTCACGACAGCTTAAAAAACACCCGACTCATGATTTGGAGTTGGCAGCGGTAGTTCATGCGTTAAAGATTTGGAGACACTATCTTTATGGGGAAGTGTGTCAAATCTTTACAGATCATAAGAATCTGATGTACATCTTCTCGCAGAATGAGATAAACATGCGACAACATCGTTGGATGGAGCTAATCAATGATTATGACTGCACCATCGAGTATCACCCTGGTAAGGCGAACGTGGTAGCTGACGTGCTTAGCCAAAAGTCTTCTTCTCTTCCTACAAAGAAGGCACAGTTGGGTTCCTTAGTATGCCATAGACGTGATATGTTTGTCTCTGTGTGGCAGATGAATGTAGATATGGAAGTTTCCTTGTTAGCATGACTTTTTTCACAGATGCAAGTCAAGCCTACACTGAGACAACAAATCAAAGACGCACAGCAAACAGATGATACAGTGCAGTTGATCAGGTCAGAGCTCGGCAACGAAAGGCATGATGGGTTCAATGAGTTCGAGGATGGATTAGTTTGCTATCATGGTAGGATGGTGGTCCCCGATGTTGATAATCTAAGGAAGCTAGTGCTCGAGGAAGAACACACATCGATGTATGCTATGCATCCAAGAGTCACCAAGATGTATCACAATCTGAAGGACCTATATTGGTGGCTTGGCTTGAAGAGAGATGTGGCCGCGTTTGTGGTTAGGTGTGCGGTATGCCAGCACGTTAAGGCTGAGCATCAAAAGTTGGTAGGTACGTTACAACCCCTGTCTATACCATAGTGGAAATGGGATCATATAACCATGGATTTCGTGGTTGGTATGCCAAGGACAGCTAAGAATCATGATTCCATTTGGGTGATAGTGGACAGATTGATGAAGTCTGCCCATTTCATACCTGTGAAGACAACATATATAGCTGAGAAGCTCATTCAGATATATGTAGATGAGATAGTACGCTTGCACGTTGTACCAGCAATGATAGTTTTCGACAGAGGTCCTCAGTTCACGAGTTGTTTCTGGGAACAGTTACACAAAGCGTTGGGAATGCAGTTGAGGTTCAGCAGGACTTTCCACCCGCAGACAGATGGACAGTCTGAGAGGACTATTCAGACTTTGGAGGATCTTCTCCAGGCTTGTTATTTGCAGTTCCTAGGTAGTTGGGATATACATCTCAGTTTGATAGAGTTTGCCTACAACAATAGTTATCAGCAGAGCATTGACATGCCTCCTTATGAGGCCTTATATGGAAGGAAGTGCAAATCTCCTTTATGTTGGTGTGAGTCTGGTGAGTATCAAGTTTTGGGTCCTGAGTTAGTACAACAGACAACAGAAAAGATCAAAGTGATACAACAACAGTTGAAAGCGGCACAGGACAGACAGAAGTCTTATGTAGACAATCACCGAAGACCTTTAGAGTTCCAAGTGGGAGACCAAGTGTACCTCTAGGTCTCACCTTGGAAAGGTGTGTTAAGGTTTGGACGAAAAGGTAAGCTAGCACCCAGGTATATGGGGCCATACCTGGTCATAGCATGTATTGTCAAGGTAGCTTACAAGTTAGAGTTGTCGCCAGAGCTTCACATGTTACATCCAGTATTCCACGTCAGCATGCTGAAGAAAAGTCATCCAGATACAGGGGCAGTGATACAGCCAGTCGAGGTTGAGCTTGATGAAGATGTGACCTACGAGGAAGGTCCTGTGATGATCCTTGATAGAAGAGTAAAGAAGTTGAATAGGAAGGACCTGGTTCTGGTAAAGGTTCTTTGGCATCATTGTGGCATTGAGGAAGCCACATGGGAGCTTGAGGAAGAGATGAGGAGGAAGTATCCCTCGCTTTTCTCTTCGGATTTCGGGGACAAAATCTCTTTGTAGAGGTTTATAGCTTGTAAGGACCCTGACCTCCGTTTTGGGCTTATCCTGTTTGCTTTGCCTAACCCTGGTGTTTAGTTGCTTGCTAATCACCTTTAGTGGTGATTAGGGTTTGCTTGTGCTTGTGGAGTGTTGGAGGTGCTACTTGCAATTTACCCAAGTCTAGGGTTGATGGGCAAGTTTTCCTCACCTTGAGCAGTGTTCTTCTCTCTCCTTGCTTCCTCTAGTGTTGAAGAGGAAGGGTTGGGCCCATTGCTTGAGTTGCTTTGGGCTTGGATGAGCCTTGTTGGTCCACGTTATGCCTTGCTTGAGCCTTGCCTAACCTTGTTGGACCTTGTGTCGGCCATAGGTGTGTCGGCCATGGTTGTGGCGGCCATGGGTGTGTCACCCATGGGGTTGTGTCAGGTAGTTGTGGGTGTATCGGCCTTGGACCACCTTTGACTCCTAGCCTTGTTTGTGTCACCACTCTAGTGGACACTTGGTACATGATGCTTGCATGTGGCTTTTGCCTTGGACATGTGTATGGGGCAAGTGTTAGCTAAATTGGACATCTGTAAATCCCTTTGTTTTGATAATGACAAACATTTCATTCTTGTTGATATAACGTGCTACTTGAGTGTTGCAGGAATAAAGTGGATGACAAAGCACTAGGGAATCTATATGCTTGAATGCTTGTAAATTTCATGAAATGTAATTAATTGTAAACTTGTACAAATATATAATGTACAAGTACTTAGACTTCATGTAAATCAAGCGTTAGATCTTCCCTAGCTAATCACCACACTTAGATAGGTCATCCCCTTCAATAGTGTCACATATGCACACTCATATACACATTTAATGTCTTTATTTGAAACATTGAAACATGGTCTATCTCGGTCGACAAAATCCTCGACCGAGACACTCTCGGTCGACAAACTTTTCGACCAAGAAAGACCCAGGTAGCCGTTAGACACAGCTGACAAGGTGGTTAGCAGTTGGAGATGAACATTGCAAATACTTGATCCAGAGAGCCTGTCGGTCGACAAAACTTCAACCGAGAAGGTATCCCGGTCGACAATTTCTCGACCGAGATGGACTCTGACAGCAACTGCAGAATTAATTAACTAGCTGTTGTTAATCCAACTAACTTATACCTAACGGCTATTTAAGCACTTAGAAACCCCTAGAAAGTGTCTAGAACGTCCTTTAGCACTTGTAGGACATGCCTTAGGACACCTAAACTCACTTGTTTTACACACTTGAGCAATCTTTGAGAATACACTTGCATTGAGCAACCTGTTTGTGAGCAATTGAGCATATTTGCAGTTGGCTATTTTTCTCTTGGCTCAAATTTCGTGTCCTATAGGCTAGCATCTCCTATCCACAGCAATCACAGTTCCATATACATTGGTTAGGAGATCTACACGCTTGATCTAGGTGAATCAAGCCTTGTGCTTCAAAGGATAAGTTGTAATTTCCATTTTCCTTTCTTGTTCACTTTCATTGCTTGTACTCTTCTTGCTACTCCTAGGTTGGAGGCTGCAGATTGAAGAGGGTCGTGATCTTCTTGTTGAAGAAGGAGACTTTGAACTACTTCTAGAAGGTTGGTGCAACGGGAGGTTACTTCTAAGAGTAAGTCTACTTCAAGGGGGAGCTTGGAGTTACTTCAAGAAGGCTACCTCGAGTTGGTGCATCTACTTCAAGTGAAGGCTGTTCAAAGGGGGTGTAAGAAAGTATTGTATTTTGTGTAATTCCTTGAGAAGGTAATAAAATTAATACTTACAAAATCCTGGTTGGGTAAGCAACCGGGTAGTGGACTGACAACCTTAGTATTTGCTAAGGTTGGAACCACTCTAAACCCTTTGTCTCCTTCTTGGTTTCTCATTTGTGGTTGTTTGAGTCAAATTATTGTTAAATTAGTTTTAAAACCCTATTCACCCCCTCTAGTGGTTTTTCAATTGGTATCAGAGCAGGCTTCAAGGAACCCTAACCAGGTCTTGAAGAATGGGTGATGGGTTGCTCAACAACCTCAATCTTGAAGGGACACTTGTTGCTAGGCCTCCAGCGTTTGATGGAACAAACTACACATACTGGAAGAGAAGGATGTAATTCTACTTCCAAGGCATTAGTTGGGATCTATGGAGAATGGTGTCAACCCCATACGAGCTTCCTCAAGTGCAATATGCAGAATGGGATGCAAATACGGTAAAGTCGGCTCAAATGAATGCAAAGGCTGTAAGTATTCTCTATTGTTCAATTTCAGTAGGAGAATTTAATAGGATATCAAATTATGAAACAGCCTATGAAATTTGGCATAGACTTTCTATAACGTATGAAGGGACTGTTCAAGTTAAGAACTCTAAAATTGGAATGCTTAAACAAATGTTTGAACAGTTCCGTATGGATCCAAATCAATCTATTAGTGATATGTATGCAAAATTCTCTTCTATTGTAAATGGTTTGAATGCTCTAGGTAAAGTGATTAGTGAGGAAGATCAGGTGTCAAAGATCCTTAGATCACTTCCTCCCAAATACAAGCCCAAGGTGACGGCCATTGAAGAAGCAAATGACCTCACTCGACTGAGGATGGAACAACTCATTGGCAACCTAGAAGCTCATGAAGCTACCTTAGAAGAAGAAGAAAGAAGAGAACGTGAACTACAACAAGGGAAAAAGAAGGATGTGGCTCTAAAGGCTTCAAAAATCATTACACCAGAAAGTGATGAGTCAAGTGAAGAAGAAGGAGAAGAAGCCTTGATTGTCAATGGTAAGAAATATAAAAGATTTAGATCTAACAAAATTTCTAGTTCCTCTTCATCTCCTCCTAGGTGTTTTGAGTGTGGAAAGAAAGGACATCTAAAAAATGAATGCCCGAAAGCAAAGAAAGGAAATAAAATCTCACACAAAAAGAAGGGAGAAAAAGCTTATAAAGCTGCATGGGACGAGTCAAGTGAGAGTAAAAGTGGAGAAGAAAAGGTGGAATGCCTAATGGCAAGAGAAGATGATGAAGACTCTCAAGAGGTAAGCCTTCTTGATCTTCCTAAAGAAGAGTTAATTACTAGTCTACAAGAAACTCATGATAAGTATGTTGATTGCAAGAAGAAACTAAAGAAGGTTACCAAAACAAATGATGAGCTATATGCTAGATTAAATGATCTCTCTTCTGAAAAGAACAACATTGATCTTGAGAATTTGTCTTTAAAAACATCTTTAAATGACTGCACTAGAAAGCTACTTACTCTAGAAACAAATGTTGATCTTCTCTCTCAAGAAAAGATTGAATTGTTAGCTAAACTAAATGATTTTTAGACTCAACCAAATCTATGTAACCATCTAGACTATGACAATGTTGTAAAAGAAAGAGACTCCCTATTATCTGATTTAGATCAAGCAAGAAAAGATTTACACAAGAAGATGGATGACATTGCTAAGCTACAAAGAAACCTAAATGATTTAAGAGGAAAAGATATCCTTAATAACATTCTGAAAATTTCCTCTAGTTTCAATGGAAGAAAAGGTTTGGGATATGCTCCAAAGAAAAATCAACCCAAAAGAACTAAAGCATCTAAGACTCAGACTATGTTTGTACCTAAGAACACAATTCCTAGAAATAGAAATGAAGTTGATTCTATTACTTGTCATTTTTGTCTACGTCTTGGACATTATTCATTTTCATGCCCTTATAAGACCAAGGATTCTGACTTAGTTTGGGTCCCAAAACCCCAAACTTAGTAGAGTCAAATAAAATTCAGTTGAGATATGATCAAATGCTCATTTTTGCAAATTATATTGTCTTATCTCAACTTAATAAAAGGTTTCATGCATTATGGTAATTTTCTAAAATGTTGTACTGAAACAGAAACTTGATCGGTCGAAGTATTGTCGACCGAACATAAAATCGGTCGAACTTTTGTCGACCGACCAGATGCCTGTAACAAATTAAAATCTACAGCAACAAAACATGAACTTTCTCGATTGACAATTGGTCGATCGAGAGAGATGTCGGTCGAACAGTTGTCGACCGACTGAAGTTCTGAGTTAGATTTTTTATTCAGTCTGCAATTAAATGCTTCTAACCATACCGGACCATCACATGGGTACCAAAACCTACATTTTAATGCAGGATTGGGTGGTTGACAAGGGATGTTCCAAACACATGACCGGAAACAAGGATGCATTTCAAACTTTTGAAGAAAAGAAAAGTGGAACAGTCACCTTTGGAGACAATGGTAAAGGTAAAATCGTTGGAATAGGTAATATTGGTACAAACCTTGAAATCAAGAATGTTTTACTCGTTGATGGTTTGCACCATAATTTAATAAGTGTAAGTCAATTATGTGACAGTGGATATGATGTTCTATTTAACAAAAACTGCTGCAAATTATTAATAGAAAACACTACAAATGTTGTTTATGAAGGAAAAAGAGTTGGAAACCTTTATATTCTTAGACCTAACTCTATGAAATATGTAGTAGGAAAATGCTTACTTGCAAATGAAAATACTTTACAACTATGGCATAAAAAGTTAGGACATGCTAGTTCACATGTTATCAAAAAGCTAGTGAAATATGATCTTGTTCGTGGTTTGCCTACTTTATCTTTTGATCAAGTTGAAAATTGTGAACCATGTACTTTGGGAAAGCAAACAAAAACCTCTTTTAAACCTAAACATGTACTTAGCACTAGTAGATCCTTAGAATTAATTCACATGGATTTATTTGGACCCATGAGGATACAATCTATTGGTGGAAAAAGATATTGTTTTGTTATTGTCGATGATTATAGTAGATATACATGGGTACATTTTCTTGCAACCAAAGATGACACTATTCATGTTTTTATAAAATTTTGTTCCAAGATTGAAAATCTATTACAAAACAAAATATGTACCATTAGAAGTGATCATGGTGGAGAATTTGAAAATTATGTATTTGAAGAATTTTGCATATCTCAAGGGTACACTCACAATTTTTCTGCTCCACGCACTCCACAACAAATGGTATAGTTGAAAGGAAAAATCGATCACTACAAGAAATGGCTAGAACTATGATGCTTGAACATAACACACCTAAAACCTTTTGGGCTGAAGCTGTAAACACCGCATGCTATGTGTTAAATAGAGTAACTGTTCACTCCCATTTGAAGAAAACACCATATGAATTAATACATTCTAAGAAACCTAGAGTTGAGTATTTTCATACTTTTGGATCCACATGCTATATCTTAAATACCAAAGAGGATAGAGATAAGTTTGATTCTAAATCACATAAAGCATTCTTTTTGGGATATTCTACCTCTAGCAAAGCATTTAGAGTCTACAACACTATTTCTAGAAAAGTTGAGGAATCTATTCATGTCTCTTTTCATGAAGAGTCAAAATCAGAAAATCTTGAAATAGTTGATCTCATCATCAATTTGAAAACTTAAACATACCAAATGATAGTGAGAAAGATACTACAGACAATAACCAAGCTGAAACACAACCTATACCTAGACTTATTAAGGATCATCCTCAAGAATTAATTATTGGAAATCCAAATGATAAAGTCAAAACTCGATCTTCCTTTAAGGATGTTGCAAACATGGCTTTTGTTTCTATTATTGAACCTAAGAAGATATATGAAGCTCTTAAAGATGACTATTGGATAATAGCAATGCAAGAAGAATTAAACCAATTCACTAAAAATGGTGTATGGGATTTAGTTCCTAAACCACAAGATAAAACCATCATTGGAACTAAATGGGTTTTTAGGAATAAGCTAAATGAGGCAGGAGAAGTAATAAGGAATAAAGCTCGGTTAGTAGCACAAGGATATAATCAACAAGAAGGAATAGATTTTGATGAAACGTATGCACCAGTAGCAAGACTTGAAGCTATTAGAATGTTACTAGCTATTACTGCACATAAAAACATCAAACTCTATCAAATGGATGTAAAAATTGCATTTCTAAACGGAATCATTCAAGAAGAAGTATATGTTGCCCAACCACCTGGTTTTGAAATACAGGAAAAAGGTGACTATGTTTATAAACTTAAGAAAGCACTTTATGGTTTAAAACAAGCACCTAGGAACTGGTATGAAAGTCTCAAGACATATCTTTTTGATAATGGTTTTTCTATTGGAAATTCAGATTCTACTTTATTTTTCAAAACATATACATCTGATTTTCTAGTTGTTCAAATATATGTTGATGACATTATTTTTGGAGCTTCTAATGAATCATTGTGTACACAATTCAGTGACATCATGCAAAAAGAATTTGAAATGAGCCTCATGGGTGAACTAACTTTCTTTCTTGGTTTCCAAATTAAACAAACACCTGCCGGGATTTTTGTAAGTCAAGAAAAGTATACTAAAGAACTCTTAAAACGTTTTGGGATGGATCAGTGCAAACATGCTACTACTCCTATGGCTACCTCTATTAAAATTGATAAGGATGAAAATGGGGAACCTATTGATGATTCCTTATATAGAGCCATGATTGGTAGTTTGCTTTACTTAACTGCTTCTAGACCAGACATCATGTTTTCCATTGGTCTTTGTGCTCGATTTCAATCACAACCCATGCACTCTCATTTTCAAGTAGTTAAACGAATTCTTCGATACTTAGTCGGCACTACATGTTTTGGTTTATGGTATCCAAAAGGACAATCCTTAGATTTTAAAGCTTATACTGATGTTGATTATGCTAGTTGTCGAATTGATCGCAAGATCACTAGTGGTGGTTGTTTCTTGTTAGGGAGAGCTTTGGTATCTTGGTTTAGCAAGAAACAAAACACGGTTGCCCTCTCTACAACTGAAGCTAAATATATGGCAGTTGGATCTTGTTGTGCTCAAGTGCTTTATATGCAACAAGTGTTAAACGATTATGGTTTTACTCTTTCATCTATGCCTATCTTTTGTGACAACACAAGCGCTATAAACTTAGCACACAATCCTATTTTACACAGCCGAGCTAAACATATTGAAATCCGTCATCACTTTTTAAGGGATCATATCTCTAAGAATCATGTTTCTCTTCATCATGTTGATACGGAAGATCAATTGGCTGATATTTTTACAAAACCGCTTCCACTAGACCAATTCAACAAAATCAGGAAGCAACTGCTTATCACTCCTTTAGAAGATGTTTTCTTTGATATTTGTGCTTCTTAACAATGTTTTTATTTGCATCATTTTGGCTTTTAATGGACATCTTTTTATTGGATTTGATGGGACATCTAATTAAGGGGGAGTTTTATTTTTAATCGGATATCTTTTTGAAATGACAAAGGGGGAGAAATAAATATAAAACTTAGTAATTGTGCAAAACTCAATCAATGAATTTCATAAACTCTTGGCTTTACATTGAAATTTGCTATATTCCCTAAAGAATTGGATTTCATGTTCCATAATTCATGGGGAATAATAAGCACACATTTTATAAATAAGAGAAGAAATTTACAAAGGTAATCTTCAGGTATGAAACTCACATGTTTTATATTTTCTTAATTCATATTTAGGAAATGTTTGTCATCTTCAAAAAGGGGGAGATTGTTAGCTAAATTGGACATATGTAAATCCCTTTGTTTTGATAATGACAAACATTTCATTCTTGTTGATCTAACGTGCTACTTGAGTGTTGCAAGAATAAAGTGGATGACAAAGCACTAGGGAATCTATATGCTTGAATGCTTGTAAATTTCATGAAATGTAATTAATTGTAAACTTGTACAAATATATAATGTACAAGTACTTAGACTTCATGTAAATCAAGCGTTAGATCTTCCCTAGCTAATCACCACACTTACATAGGTCATCCCCTTCAATAGTGTCACATATGCACACTCATACACACACTTAATGTCTTTATTTGAAACATTGAAACAGGGTCTATCTCGGTCGACAAAATCCTTGACCGAGACACTCTCGTTCGACAAACTTCTCGACCGAGAAAGACCCAGGTAGCCATTAGACACAGCTGACAAGGTGGTTAGCAGTTGGAGATGAACGTTGTAAATACTTGATCCAGAGAGCCTGTCGGTCGACAAAACTTTGACCGAGAAGGTATCCCGGCCGACAATTTCTCGACCGAGATGGAATCTAACAGCAACTGCATAATTAATTAACTAGCTGTTGTTAATCCAACTAACTTATACCTAACGGCTAGTTAAGCACTTAGAAACCCCTAAAAAGTGTCTAGAACGTCCTTTAGCACTTGTAGGACATTCCTATAAATAGGACATTCCTTAGGACACCTAAACTCACTTGTTTTACACACTTGAGCAATCTTTGAGCATACACTTGCATTGAGCAACCTGTTTGTGAGAAATTGAGCATATTTGCAGTTGGCTATTTTTCTCTTGGCTCAAATTTCATGTCCTATAGGCTAGCATCTCCTATCCACAGCAATCACAGTTCCATATACATTGGTTAGGAGATCTACATGCTTGATCTAGGCAAATCAAGCCTTGTGCTTCAAAGGATAAGTTGTAATTTCCTTTTTCCTTTCTTGTTCACTTTCATTGCTTGTACTCTTCTTGCTACTCCTAGGTTGGAGGCTGCAGATTGAAGAGGGTCGTGATCTTCTTGGTGAAGAAGGAGACTTTGAACTACTTCTAGAAGGCTGGTGCAACGGGAGGTTACTTCTAAGAGGAAGGCTACTTCAAGGGGGAGCTTGGAGTTACTTCAAGAAGGCTACCTCGAGTTGGTGCATCTACTTCAAGTGAAGGTTGTTCAAAGGGGTGTAAGAAAGTATTGTATTTTGTGTAATTCCTTGAGAAGGTAATAAAATTAATACTTTCAAAATCCCGGTTGGGTAAGCAACCGGGTAGTTGACTGACAACCTTAGTATTTGCTAAGGTTGGAACCACTCTAAACCCTTTGTCTCCTTCTTGGTTTCTCATTTGTGGTTGTTTGAGTCAAATTATTGTTAAATTAGTTTTAAAACCCTATTCACCCCCCTCTAGTGGTTTTTCAGCAAGAAGTGAGGGTGGCTTTTCCCATGGACAAGTGTCCCTAGGTGGGCGACACTTTGCCTTGTTTTACCTTGGTTTCTCCTACATCCTCTTCTATATATGTGTTCCCTTTCTCTTGCTAAGGATCCCTTTAGTTCCTTAGTTTCCCCTCTCCCTTGGTGCATGACACCTCTCATTTGCAAGCTAGTGGCTGATCCTCCTCCTTCTCCTTGGAGTCTTCTTCTTCCTCTAGTGGTGGCTGAATCCTAGAGTGCTTTGTTCTTCTTCTTGTGGTTGTGGTTGTGCTTGAGCTGGGAAGCTTGGCGCTAGGAACTTGGAGCTTGCTTAAGGTAGGTTACATAACTCCTAACCCTAACCATACTACCTTCTTCTATATTCTTGTATGTTTTCATATGATCATAATTGGCCTTGTACGTTGCTAGATATGTTTCTTTCTTAGTTGCACCTTTAGTCTTGTGGTTATAGTGATCTTGTCATTATGGTTGAGGTTTTGTACCTTTGTACCCTAGTTGGCCGAACCATGGTTTAGAGTTTCCTTGTGGAGCAAAACCCCTCTTCCCTCCTTGGTTATGAGAAGTGAGTTTGAGCTCTAGTGATGTGGGCAACACCCCTCTCTTATTTAAGTTGAGAGGTGAGTCTACATCCTAGTTGCTTTGGCAACAACGTCCTCTCACCATGGATTTGAGAGGTGAGCTTTGGATGACCTATGTTGAGGTGGATCCTTGTGGTTGCCCTATTTGTGATAGAGGTTGTGCAAGACCCCTCTCTCTTGGTTGTTGAGAGGTGTGCCTATCTTCTTGATCAATTAGGGATTGGTGCCCTTGTGCTTGAGGTTGATGACAATCTTGTTGGGTTGTATCTTGCACAATATGACTTTGGGATAGTGTTGCTTGTTTGTTTAGTCTTGAGTTGTACCCTTGGTCGTTGTGCTTAGTTGGAGTATGGTTGGTGGATGATACGCTTGTGTGCTTGGGTGATATACCTTATTGAGTGCCCTGCATGATACACCTAGCTAAGGTAGTGGTTTGGTGCCTGATGTACCTTGGACGTTTTAGAGCTCAGGGAGCTACCTTTGTGTTGGGCGTCATGGTTGGTGGTTGGCTTGATGCCCGATATGATGACATATAGAAACCCTAGATGATGCCCTTGACCGATAGGCTTCTTTGGAGCATTTTGGTGTCACCTGAAGTTGTGAGTATATTGGGCGATACCATGTTGTGCTGGGATGCTACATTTTGACAGAGCTAGCCTAGGGCGTTTGAGTGATGTGGCTACCCGATAGGTACCTTCACTCTAGATGGGCGATAGGGTTCTGTCGACATGGATAGATAGTTGTTTCATGCTTAGCCTCTTGCCCGATACCCTCTCCTAACCTGGCTGCACGATAGTGTCTTGTACACCTGGTATGTGCATCAGAGTTGCACAATATGTTTTGATCTCTAGTTGCACGACACCCTTGGGTGGTGGTCGATACCGTTTAGGGTTGGTCGATATGTGTTTATGCATATAGTTAGGCCGGTATGCTTTTGGTAAGGGATGCCACCCTACTTGTTACAAGCTGTGGTGAGGGACGCGCTGCTCGCCACCCTTTTTGGTGAGGGTTATGGAAGTTTTAGTAAGGGTTCTGATAACCCAGGTTGCATGTAGATGATGGTTCCATGATAATAATGATATTACATGTATTCATGATCACCTTGAATCTTGTATATATATAATGATGAGTAAATGATAATATTGGAAGCATATGAGTTGCTTCACATGATGATGTGACCCATGTCTATGGTCACAGGTTTGAGGCATGAATGATAAAGTGTATAATCATCAATGTTGCCCTATATTTGATAGCATGATCTTTCTATTAATCCATGATGGCTTCAGTTATCTCTATGAATGTGTATACTAACCATGCAGGTATTTCATGCAGATTCATAGCCAGGTAAAGGGCTAGAAGGTATATATGTTTGAATAACTTTGCATTGATGGTCACTCTTGTTGATGAGATAACCTGCATCACCAGTTTGATGTGTTTGGGTCTGAGGACCTGAGTTTGGCTAAAGTGCGTAGTTGTGGTGTTATCCTCTGATGATGAAATCAGGGATTGTTATCCCAAATGATGAAAATGCCTTAAGAGGCAGTGGTTTCTTGTGATGAGGGAATGAGATCCCGGGATAATTTGATGGTGGTAATAATAATAATGGAACTTGATGTTGTGTATGTGTTACAACCTGGTTGCCTCAACAATCCACTTAAAATATACTAACTAATTACGGTGGAACATATTATGTAGTTGCCCTGGCCATAGATCCATCATCGTCAGTAGCTGGTGATGGTGAAATAGGTTCTCTTGTGGGTTAAACTGGAAGCGCATATTATTGAATATGCGCGGTTTCTCGTAGCCGAAAATGAGGAGGTTAGTGTGCAACTTCGGTTGTAGACTCAAGATGTGTATAAGAGCATGGTGAATAGGCTCATGGCTTAGTGTGATAGAGCATGAATGCGTTCATGGCTCAGGGAGCACAGTGAACTGGCTCGTGGCTCATATATACTAGCACCGAGACATGTACCAAGGTGGGCTAGAGAAAGGGTAGCCTACAGGAGCTGACCCTGTGGCTGAGGCCACTTCAGCATGAGACTGCGGTCATGCTTGTGTTGAGCTCGTGCACTGACCACAAGGTGGGAGGTCGTGGAGTCCGGCTCTTCCATTGACCTTGTATGGAACCGGCTTGGGTTTCGCAACCGAAGGTTGGATTTGAGCGGTACGGCTCACTTCCTCAGTGCATAATAAAATGTAATACAGCCGAATAGTATATCTTTCTTAGAACATAATATAGAACATTGTTTGAGGCCTTGCTTATATAGATGATGTAGTTGAACTATACACTTGTGCGTACGATCCTTGTATCTTATGGTAAGTTCTTATAAAGCTTATCTTGTCAATCATGTTCCATAAAGAACTACTTGGTTTCATGCCTTCCTTGCATATTGGTAAGCTCAAGGGTAATACCAATCTTGTTCATTATGCTGCTCTTGTTCTACATTTTATCAGTTATCTACCGTTGTTGCTTTAATCTTTCTGAGGTTTTATGGTTTCGGCCGGGAGTTATGTTTCTCGCTGAGACTGTGTGTCTCACCCCGTTGGTTTACAACCTTTTTAGGTGTTTGCGCTAGACGTGGTGGCAGTCACGGGGTTGCGGCCGAGCAGTAAGAAGAGCAGTAGAAGGCAAGAGATGGATTCACTACTGTTTTGGTTGTCTTGTAGTAGAGTCCTAGAGTCATCCCTGTACTCTCGGGTCTTTGGAGGCGTTTTGACGTTATTTTATGATGTATAGCTGATGAAGCTTTGTATATCCTGCTGCTGGCCGGATGTGGCCCGTTATGTATGTATAAACAGGTGATGAACTCATGTGAGGACAAGACAGCTGATCTTATAAGTTGTGATCATGTATCAAAGACTTGTAGATGTTTATATAACTTGTCTTCTTACAGGAGGAGGATCTGAATGTAATAGTTTTTTGGTTTATCTGCTTCCCAAAATCAGTTTTAATTACCCTGTGTTTTTGGTAATAGGTGGATTATGGTGTTTTCCACACGTTTTCGCATGGCACCTCGTTGTCTGTGTGATAGCGAGATGTGTCGCCACACTTTTGTTGATTATTTCATAAAATTCATGCATTTAACAGATCTTGTATGAGAAAATTTGCATTCTTTTTAACTTGGTTGTGGATAATAGGATTAGTGGCTGATGAGTTACTTCTTATTGATTGATGGAAAAATCCCCTCCTATATACCGGATAGGAGGCAAGTATAAGGAAGCAAACTTAACCCTAATGGACCAAGACAATTAGGCCCATATAGCATAATAAATTAAATCACAATAACACTCCCCCTCAAAATGAAGTATGGATGAAACACATATCCAACTCCAACTTACAAAACTCAATTAGTGACACAAAAAATAGAAAATAAAAATATCAATTACCATACAAGATTCCCCCCCCAAAACATGAATCTCCAACAAATAAAAGATTTAATGATGCCTGCTTTGAGGTTATGTTCTACTGACTAGAAATACTTCAGCTTTAGTAACTATCTTGTAAAGTGCATTTGGAATGAAGAAGATCACCATCAATATGGAGAAAATGACACCACAAGTATACCATCTTCACTGGAAACGAGTGTGTAACTGGAATAAGCACAATCAACACATTGAATGATGTAGCAGTAGAGGTATCTTAAAACACAATATAATGAAGGTGCTAATTAATACAGATTGGATGCATCTGGAGTGTGACTCTTGAGGGCTTGGTGGGAATGGAAGAAACCATCAAGGAAGTCCAAGTAGATCACTAGGACAACCATCCTGGAACTTGAGAAGTGAAACATGCAACTTCAAGTAGACAAGTATGAGATAGCTTGTTGAATATCAAATCTAAATGAATGATCAACCTAGGAGGTTTAGTATCGATAATGTAGATATTGATGAGCTTATATAAGTAACCATACATTTTGTGATATGCAACATGATGACTAAAAATGAACACTATAAGGGATAAGAGGATGGGATAAGCATAACATGATCTACCAACATGTGTCAATGATAATAAGATCCTTCATTTGTCACATAAAAGTGGTGACTTACTGGATAAGTGTAGATAGCCAACCCATGTGCATGAACACAAAAAATATGATAACATTGGAAAAGAAATACACCTATGATGTACATGAAGCATGATGCTTAGTGGGAATGAAGCACCATAAATAAAATGATAAGATAAATGTGATGAAGAATAAGAAGCTCCATTGATAGCCTATATTGATACATATCATCTCTCTTTCTCTTTATACTCCATTTTATATTTTCTCTCTCCCTTTCCACATACTCTCTCTCTCTTCTATATCCTCCCACACACCAATTATGAAGTGAATAAGTAGTTGGTGTGAAAGAAAACAATTCCCTACATGTGGAAAGAGACACACACATGAAATGTAGTAAGGGGAATAAAATTATGAAATGAATGAAAGGAACAAAATACTGACACATTGCCCCTTTTCTAGTGCTTTACAAACTAGAATGGGGTCTTTTATTTTCCAACATCTCATAGTTATAAGTGATAACCTGGGTCATTATTCTATATGACCCAAATAGATAGATATAGATAAAAAAACAAATGGAACTTTATGTGAATCCAAGATGCATATTTGTTTGGCCCTTAGGATGACAAACTTAGGGGGTGCATTGGAGGAGCCTTGTAGTATGTATTAGGTCAAAAATCCGATTTGATTAAGAATCTAATTAACAATATGTATAATGTGTATGCCAGGGGAAATTAGCAACATGTTTATGGCAATGGAATTTCAAGACTTGACATGTGCACTTTTGTGGCCATGGTGTTCGCTTGTGTGTTGAACTTCTAATGTCCATGTCCACTATCCAAGGCTCTAGTAGAGTTACGAGAATGAGGAATGGCCCCACAGACCACCACTAGCATTAACTGCATGTTTTGTCCTCACTCACACATAAACCAGGATAAACTTTTCGACTATTCACCCATCATAGTACTACTTTGAGCTGAGCATATTTAACCACAAAGTTATTTAGTGACAGGCTCCCTGAAAAGGAGGTGTACCTTGATGATATGGATAGTCCAATCATCCCTACTGGAGGGGTTATGGTTCTGATATCATTTGTAATGCCTAGGCCCACTATCTAAGGCTCTAGTAGAGTTTCGAGAATGACGATTGGCCCCATAAATCACCACTAGCCTTAGTTACACGTTTGTCCTCACTCACGTGTAAGCCATGATAAACTTCCCGACCGGTCCCACATCCTAGTATTACTCTAGGATGAGCACACTTAACCATAGAGTTCTTTAGCAATGAGCTCCCTAAAAAGGAGGTGCACCTTGGTGATATCGATAGTCCAATCATTCCTTTTAAGATCATTTTATCTAACACCTCAAATCTTGGGATGTTACAGAACTAGGCTGAGGCTCCGGGGTGGGAACATTATGCTGAGAGGGAGACCATGACTGAGGTAAAAGAATAGGAAGACAGATTCCCCATTTTCAATGATTAAGATGAGTAGTTTGGAAATGGCAAAGTAGTTCCTCTAATTGGATGATATGACCTTACTAGCGTATATAATCCAATACACTCACTCAACCCTAACACTAGGGCTAGGGTACTAAATGAACACAATAGCTACTTTCAATGCCTAGAAGTTGTCTTGTTGTCATTTGTCTTTTATGTTATATGTCTTGCAAATCTTGATGAAGATGAGAGGGCTCATAGAGGGCAATGACTTTGGCTTGGGTTTTGGGTTTGAAGCCCATGAGAATGAAGGATACACACATTTTCCAAGTAGTAGAGTAGGAGAGGACGCTGGAAAGCAAAAAATAGATAGGACTATGTCTTAGGAGAGGCGGATGAATGTTGGTGATGGCTGGGATGAATAGTGATGACGTAGGGAATTTTCTATAAAGAAGAAAGAAGGGAGGAGACAATCATGGAGGCCGTGATGATACATGGTAGGCAGCCAAGACAAGAAGAGATAGTGGCTTTCCCTTAGGTGGTGGTTCACTCTTTTTCACCCTAGGGTTAGGATCGATGATCTGGTACTATGTAAAAATTAAGATGAGAGGCAAATGAGATATTTTATATTGATAGACAAAAAACTCTCTTTCTATATATAAGAGAAAAGGTAACAACAAGGAAGCAAATGTAACCCTAATGAGCCAAGACAATTAGGCCCATATAACATATTAAACTAAATAACAATAACTTTAATACTAGTGAAATAACATGTTATGTTTATGTTGTTGGAATTCCTAACCGTGAGGTTCATTAATTTATATATCCATAAATTCAAACATGATGTTGTTGTTACAAGATAAATTCTAATGGTGTTTAATGTGTACACCAAAAAATGCATTCAAATATGAAATGACTTCATTTACTATACAATACTTATTTTTTTTGAACCAATGATAAATAATTAACAAGGAAAAAATGTTTATTTATTCATCTATATATCAAATTATTTTACCATATAAATATTTGATAATCTAATAGCTGTTCTCCACATACAGTGGCTAACAAATTATTTGGGCCAAAGTCTCTAACGATACAAAAAACCCTAACTTTTTCCTTTAACTTAAATTATTCGATATGGAATCTTTGAAACTTTATTAATTATTCATTTTTTACCTAATGGTGTAACTCTTTAGCTAAAATCAAGAGATACCTCGACCTTTCATGAAATCAATGTTAGTAATGTGGTATGCAAGATGTGTTGTGGGTTATCACAAATAAAGTTTTCTAGTGTGAATTATTTTAGAAAACCTTTTTCTATTTCCGCAAACCTTTGTTGCTTATCCTCTAGCCTCTACACATGTATATTACATTGGTTAGCCAACTTGAGCATGACACATGCCATCTTGCACTCAGTAGTCAAGAGGATGGATTTCCATGGAAATGTGACGTACATGCTAATATGTTTGTAACATGTCCTAGTAAAATGTATGTGACACATACATTGACATATACGATGATACATATTTTTTCAGAGAGGGAATGACCGAAAGGGACCTTCTTGGGCATCCACCACTGATAGATAGTTAGAAATAAAATGGACATATATATTGAATATCTATACACATTGTGTGTAACTAAGGATTTTTGATCAAAGGTGAAATAAAACGTACATATATATGCAAAATATGACCCAGTTTATTGACCAACCTCCTCAAGAAAAAAGCACAATTCATGCCTAACTTGGTGTGATCAAGGGTGATTTTAATTCATGTATTATCTGTTGGGAATAGGAAAAGGATCCAGCTCATGCCTAATTGGATTTGGGCTTGAGTAGGAGTGGGCCTATGCTACCAATCCTAATAAGTCTAATCTAAAAGGAAAAGAAGATGGTTTCCTATGTGCAACATGGTATTGGATTAGGAATTAGAATAAGATTCCTGATTGCAACCACATACCATAGAGGCCTATAAATAGAGGCCCTTAGGGAGGCCATTGGGATCATCCCTCTAGTTGATTGTAGATGTCTTCTATGGTAGAGGGTGCCAGAGAACAAGAACAACTGGAGGATCTCTTCTGGTTGAATAAGAGAGGGTCAACAAATTTACCTTGAAACAAAGTAGCGTCTGACAGTTGGTGACACATTGGGTGCATTGACAGAGTAGCACTCTTGGTTGACAAGAGAGGGCCAATGACTTTGCCAGACATAGTGTTGCCATAGTGGCAACAATCCGGACCAGTTAGCAGTCACAGTGACATCAAGCAATCCCCAGTAACGACAGCGGCGTCGTGAGGAGATCAAGTAAAGAGGGAGGCTTTGTACACACTGGGTGTGATTCTCTTCTTCCACATCTTTGTTCTTGTGTGAGGAGGGTTATCTAGATTTAGGGGCAATTAAATTCGAACAATGTGAATTGTAATTTTAATTACATAGTACATGTTGGCCGGTATTGCCCCGTGGTTTTTCTCTTTCTGTCTTGGGGAGAGTTTTCCACGTTAAATATGGTGTTTCTTCTTTGGGTTTATACACTTGCCGACAATGCTTCCGCAATAAGTTTTCATCACATCCGAGACTGTATCAGTACAACATCCACAACAAGTGGTATCAGAGAGTAGGCTGTAGATACTGGTCCAGGTGGGGAAGGATGAAGATGCGACAATGATAAAGTTGACAAGCACAAATTGGCATATTTGGAAATCTAAGATGGATGATATTCTCTATTGCAAAGATCTATATGATCTGATACATGGACAAAAGCTAGAGAGTACGTCTAATGCAGACTAGAAGAAATTAAATAGGAAGACTGTTGGAACAGTTCAAAAGTGACTCAACATTTCTGTGTTCCATCATGTCTCAGAAGAGACCAATGCCAAAGATCTGTGGGAGAATCTCAAGAAGTTATATGAGCGGAAGATTATCACATATAATGCTTTCTTGATTATAAAGTTGACGAACCTTGAGTACCGGGATGGTACAACATTCATCGAGCATATGAATAAATTCCAAAGCCTTATAAATCAACTAAGGTCCATGAACTGAAGATGGTTCTTGATGATGAACTTCAGGCTCTACTTCTTCTGGGATCATTACCATAAACAGTTGGGCGAAACTCGTAGAGACAGTCAGCAATTCTACACAGGAAGGAAAGTTGACACTTGACTAGGTAAAGAGTAGTCTACTGAATGAAGAGACTCGACGACAAGCCTCAAGAGACAACTATTCAGAGGTGCACTTCATAGAGAGAAGAGGTGTTGATAGAGCGAGAGCACGTGGCAGATTTAAGAGCCACAATGAGTCCCAAAACTGCGAGAAGTCTCGTGGTAGATCCAAGTCGAAGTGTAGTAGAGGATGCTTCCATTATGGCAGGCCAGGTCATTTCAAAAGGGATTGTAAGGTTTGAAAAATGAAACATGGGTCTGAAGCCAAAGACAAGCAAGATGACTACAAGAATACTGCAGCGACAATCTCATATGATAGAGACAATGACATGATGCGGTCTTAACAGTAAGTGTAGTGTTTGCATCCTGAGGATGATGATTCTCAATGGGTTGTGGATACTGCTACTTCTTACCATGATTCATCGAGTAAGGAATTCTTCACTTCTTACAGGAGGGGAGATTTTGGGAGGGTGAACATGGGAAATTTTAGCTTCTCCAAAATTATCAGGATTGGAGACACTTGTGTTCAAACAAGTGTCAGTTGCACCCTCACACTGAAGGATGTTCTTCACATTCCAGATTTATGGATGAGTTTGATAATTGGTTCATTCTTTGATGGAGAAGGTTGTCATCTGGATTTTGGTGGTGGGAAATTCAAGATCACCAAGGCGTCTTTAGTTATTGTACGAGGCAAATTGTGTAGCACATTGTACAAGACCCAGCTTAAGGTGCTCAAAGGCGGTCATGTATGCAGTTGAAGATCACCAAATAGATCTATGACATAGATGGTTAGGACACATGAGTAAGAAAAGCTTGAAACTTTTATCAAATCATAGATTGATTCCTTGTGGCAAGGATACTGGTCTCAGTTTATGTGATGCATGTCAGACAGGAAATCATTGGCAAGTTTCTTTCAAGACAAGATCGAAGGTGAAGTGAGATGTTTTATAGTTGATTCATTCGGATCTCTGCGGTCCGTTTGAGGTTGCTTCATTGGGTGGCAATAGGTATTTTTTCACATTCATTTATGATGCATCTAGGAAGGTATGGACCTACTTGTTGAAGACCAAGGATCATGTCTTTTAGTATTTTCAAAAAATTCATGCCATGGTGGAGCGGGCGACAGAGAAAAAGTTGAAGTGTCTCCGCACAGATAATGGAGGAGAGTACACCTCTAGGGAGTTCTAAGATTACTATGTGCAACAGGGAATATGGCATGAATGGATAGAGCCTGGAACACCACAATGTAATGCTACAACTGGGATAGTGAACTGTACCATAGTGGAGAAAGATAGATGCATGTTGAAAGATGTAAAGTTTCCAAAGAAATTTTGGGGAGAGGCAGTACGTATTGCCTTCTATCTGATCAATAGATCTCCATCAGTTCCTTTGGGGTTTGATATACCTGAGAAGGTATGGATAGAAAAGGATGCATCCTATGCTCATCTATGAGTATATGGGTGCAAGGCTTATGCATATGTTCTAAAGGAAAAGAGGCAAAAGTTGGATGATAAAGTGGTGGGGTGTATCGTTGTTGGCTATGGATATCATCAATTTTGCTAAAGGTTATAGGATCCTATAAAATGACCATAAGCAGACAGAGAGATGTGACTTTCTATGAGAGTCAGACAGCTATAGAGCATGAGAGTGATGATGCAGAGGTTGTAGGATCAGGTGATAGTTCTTCTGATGATGAGTATGAGGATGCTTCTGCTTCTTCATAGGTGCAGTCTTCAGATGACAAAGAAGAGTAGACAGATCACCCTGAGCAGTAGAGTGAGAGCACTTCGAGTGTTTCTGTTCTAGATACACAATTGAGTGATTCAGATTCATAGTCAGAGACTTCTGGGTAGGGGGAGCAAGATCATCACCAGACAGAGTCCTCAAAGTATCAGTTGATGAGGTCTGATAGAGTTCATCATCCTTCATCTAAATATCTGACATCTCAATATATTCTTCTTCTGATCAGGGGGAACATAGACTTATCATGAGGCACAAACTCATAGAGATAAAGCACAGTGGCATCAGGCAATATAGGTGGAGATGTCTTCTTTGCATAAGAATGATACCTATGAGCTTGTGGTGCTTCCCAATGGTCGGAGATCACTAAAGAATAAGTGGGTATAAAGGATGAAGAGAGATGACCACAACAAGGATATTAGATATAAAGCCAAACTGGTTGTCAAGGGTTTTGGTCAAAGAATAGGGGTGGATTTTGATGAGATATTTTCTCCTATTGTGAAGTTGACTTATATTAGATTGGTTCTAGGCTTGGTTGCTAACCTAGATCTGGAGCTTGAGCAGATGGATGTGAAGATGGAGTTTCTTCACGTTGACCTAGCTGAGGAGATCTACATGGAGCAGCCAAAAGCTTTTCAGGTCAAGGGGAAGGAGCACTTAGTCTGCAGATTGACGAAGAGTTTGTATGGTTTGAAACAAGCTCCCAGACAGTGATACAATAAGTTTGATTCTTTCATGCATAGTCACCAATACTAGAAGACAAGTGAAGATCCATGTGTTTATATCAGGAGTTTTCCTAATGGAAAATTCATTATTCTACTACTCTATGTGAATGACATGTTGATAGTGGGACTGGATGTCAATTTGATCAAGAAACTGAAGATAGATGTTTCTAAAGCCTTTGAGATGAAGGATTTGGGACTAGCACGACAAATTATGGGGATGCATATCACACATGATAGGAAACAACACAGGTTGTGGTTGTCACAATAGAGTTATGTTAAACAGATTCTTGAGAGATTCAACATGAGAAAAACCAAAGCCTTGAGTACTCCACTATCAGGTCACTTCAAGCTAAGTAAGAAGCCATGCCCATCTATGGATGAAGAGAAGGAGGAGATGACCAGGATTCCCTATTCTTCTGATGTTGAGAGTTTGAGGTACATAACGATGTGCACTCATCCTGACATTGCTCATGCGGTTGGTGATGTGAGTAGGTTTCTCTCAAACTCTGGGAAGAATCACTGGGAGGCAGTCAACTGGATCTTCAGATACTTATGAGGCACGAGCAGCTTGTGTTTGATGTTTGGTGATTCTGAACCAGTTCTGAAGGGCTTCGTTGATGCTAACATGACAGATGATATTGATCACAGGAAGTCTACCTCTGGGTATGCTTTCACTTTTGTAGGGGGAGCCATATGTTGGCTGTCTAGGTTGCAAAAGTGTATTGCACTTTCTACAACAGAGGCAAAGTACATTGCAGTAGTGGAAGCTGAAAAAAAAACTCTGAATTGTGAGATTTGTGGGAGAATTGGGCATGAATCAAGTTGATCCAACTATTTTCTATGATAGTCAGAATTCTATTGATTTGAGCAAGAGAATAATGCATCATGCACAGATAAAGCACATTGATGTGAGATATCATTGGCTTCGTAATGTGATTGACAAGAGGTTGTTGAATCTGAAGAAGATCCATACTAAGAAGAATGCTTCTGATATGACGACCAAAGTGGTGATGCGAGATAAGTTGGATCTCTATAAAGAGCTCTGTGGCATACATTCCCAATGATGATTCTTTCACAACGTCTCCCTCTTGGGCCAGAGGGGGAGATTGTTGGAATAGGAAAAGGATCTGACCCATGTCTAATTGAATTTGGACTTGAGTAGGAGTTAGTTTGTGCTACCAATCTTAATAAGAGTTAAATCTAAAAGGATAAGAAGATGGTTTCCTATGTGCAACATGATATTGGATTAGGAATTGGAGTAGGATTTCTGATTGTAACCACATACCATGGAGGCCTATAAATAGAGGCCCTTGGGGAGACCATTGGGATCATCCCTCCAGTTACTTGTTGGTGTCTTCTCTGGTAGACGGTGCCAGAGAACAAGAACAACTGGAGGAGCTCTCCTGGTTGAATAAGAGAGGGTCAACAACTTTGTCTTGAAGCAAAGTAGCGGCTGACAGTCGGTGATACATTGGGTGCAGTGACAGAGAAACTCTCTTGGTTGATAAGAGAGGGTCAACGACTTTGTCTTGAAGCAAA
This sequence comes from Alisma plantago-aquatica, assembly GCA_963693085.1. NCBI lineage: Eukaryota > Viridiplantae > Streptophyta > Magnoliopsida > Alismatales > Alismataceae > Alisma > Alisma plantago-aquatica. The sequence goes on from OY856412.1 coordinate 1,034,634,187, forward strand.
GTACCGGTTGGCGGTTACAAACATAGTGTTGCCATAACGGCAGCGGTCCGGCCCAGTCAGCGGTCACAACGGCATCAAGCAGTTCCCAGCAACAACAATGGCCTCGTGAGGAGATTAAGTAAAGAGGGAGGTTTTGTACACATTAGGTGTGATTCTCTTCTTCCTCATCTTTATTCTTATGTGAGAGGACAATCTGGATTTAAGGATAATTAAATCTGGAAAATGTGAGTTATAATCTTAACTTTATAGTACATGTTGGCTGGTATTGTCCTCCTTGTCTTCGGAAGAGTTTTCCATGTTAAATGTGATGTTTCTTCTTTGGATTGATACGCTTTTCGACTATACTTCCGCAATAAATTTTGATCACATTCGGAACTATATCAGTGCAATATCTCCAACATTATCGATCATTATTCGTGAGGGTATCATATGATCGAAATTAGAATCACGACGAAGTAAGAAAAATGGACGTTTTGAGACGGCGGGGTGGCTGTAGTACTCTATGGTCCACGAACACATGGCATGTGTTTCACCAACATATTTCACATGCACACACACCCAACAACCTCCGAAGCACACTAGTAATAATTGTTTGTAGGTAGGTAGTTGGTTCGTGAACTTTATGAGTGGACTCCTGCGGACGGCTGTGCATGGCCCCCTACACCCAGAGTAGCTTGTACGAGAAAGAACCTACTCCTAAGGTGGCTCTAGAGCAAGATCTGCATCAGCAACAGTTCTTGAGACAAGGAAGTTATCACTATTTAATGGACAAACATATATGTTTACTGAGAGCATTCTTGACTTCCACAAGCAAATATGACATCATGCATACTGTTTACTAACATATTTTTACAAACCGAAAGAATTTTGACATAAGAACTTTGCAGAGTGGGTTAAGAATATTTCGGAAATCTTAGTTTTTTTATCTTGTTTCAGAAAATTTACATTCTTCAAATTCTAGTGAGATAGCATATTCTGTTTATATTGTTGGAGTTCACAATGTGAGGTTTGCTTATTTATTTGTCTAACTAGAGTTAAATTTTGACATCCAACACGAATGTCATGGCATACAAAATATATGTTCATTGTGTTTATAGATTTGAGCATTAATCATTTTTTCCAAACCAAACATAAAATTACAACAACAGGTTTTGAAATACCACCCAATATCTAAAAATTCCAAAGAGTAAACTAAGCTTTGCATGAACCCCGGTTTGGGTAAGTAAAGAAAACAAGACATACTGTAGGAAGTGTGAGATAAATTCAAGAGACGGGTAATGTGCACAATAATAGATTCAAATGTAAGATGACTTCATTAACTAGATTATGCTTGATAGTTTGGAACCAATGCTTCAAATTTTAACAAGCAACATAATAATATTATTCTTAATCAATATATTGTTTAGTACAGAACTATTTGATAATCCAAGAGTCATTCTCCAATATTATATCTGACTAATTTGTAAGGTCACCATCTCTAGTGATACCAGAAAGACCCTTATATGCCAACAAGGAATGGCTCAAGTGGCCAAGCACGGTGTCATCTAACAAAGAGATCTGAGTTCAGATCCCAATTGTTGTCTTGATTTACCACTCTCTCAGGCGTTCGACCTCCGCCACAGAGAGGGAGAGGAAAATCTTTCTCTCTTAATCCCAGAAAGACCCTCATACTTTTTCTTACACTTGATTATCTGATATGCAATGTGTGGCACAACTTTATTAACAACTCATATTTCCCAAAATGGTGTAACCCATTAGCCAAAACCAGGAACTTCCTTAACCTTCCATCAAATCAATTTTAGTCATGCGACGTTGAGGAGGTGTTGGGATGGCTGTGATCCATTATCAATTGCTTGGGTTAAACAATTTCGAAGTAATCACAGATAAGGTTTTCATTTTCTAGTAAAAGCTATTTTATTTTTTCGATAGGAATGACTAGATCTCGTAATCATGAGCATGCCACGCACCTTCATGCACTCAGCAGCGAAGAGGATGGATTATTATAGAAATGTGCCGTACATACAAATTTGTTTGTGACATATCTATACCATATGAATAAACGCAGGTTCCATGTGGGTGTGTGGCAGTTTTACCCATTGCCACTCACGTAATTGACTGTTTTTTCAAGTATTTACCGGCTTATTCGAGCAGCCCGTAGACTCTTCCAGTTAAGTGATGCGTCTGTTATCCCTGCTACGTGTATGGCTACTTCTTTATGGTGACCATCCCATAAATTTCTCAGTTATCCGTTCACTTCTCATATTGTACTTTATAATATTATTAGAATAATATGACAATAGGTGACGAGTCTATCCAGCCATTCAAACACCAGCACAATGTAGTTTGTATTTTATATACGAATAAACGTAGGTGTCGTGCCTGCTTTTCCATGTGGGTGTGTGGCAGTTTTATCCATTGCCACTCACGTAATTGGCTGCTTTTTCAAGTATTTGTCGACTTACTCGAGCAGCCCATAGACTCTTCCAGTTAAGTGATGCGTCTGTTATTCCTGCTACGTGTATGGCTACTTCTTTATGGTGACCATCCCATAAATTTCTCAGTTATCCGTCCACTTCTCATATTGTACTATATAATATTATTATAATAATATGACAATAGGTGACGAGCCTATCCAGCCATTCAAACACCAGCACAATGTAGTTTGTATTTTATTTAACACCTATGTTTGGATTTCTAAGTGTTAGTTAGTCTGCTTGCCGTCCTTATCTATTATTCATCTTTTTATTCTTTGAAAATATTAACGAGCTACCTTGCCGCTTTTTGCTATTATCCAAGACACAGTTAGCCGGATATCCAATTGTTAGCTAGGTTTCTTGTCGTCCTTATCCGATATTCACATTTTTATCCTTTGAAAATATTGACAAGCTATCTGGCTATTTGCTATTAGCCAATAAAAATGCTCCACAAATTACAACTAGGCTTCTTGCCGTCCTTATCTGATATTCACATTTTTATGCTTCGAAAATGTTGACAAGCTACCTGGCTATTTGTTATTAGCCAATAAAATGTTCCACAAATTACTATGACATAGTTACCAACTAAACATTGTGACATCTTCGCGTACCAAACAAATACAACACATGAATGTATGTTAATCAGTCTATTAGTCAATAAAAATGCTCCGCAAATTAATATGTCATAGTTACCAACTAAACACTATGACATCTCCGCATACCAAACAACTACAACACATGGATGTATGTTAATTAGTCTAATTTATTTGTGTTCTTATAAGTTTAGAGGAGTTTTTGTGGTGTGGGTGTGTGGCTGTTTTGCCCCTTGCCACTCACGTAATTGGCTGCTTTTTAAAGTATTTGTCAGCTTACTCGAGCGGCCTGTAGACTCTTCCAGCTAAGTGACGCATATGTCATCCCTGCTACGTGTATGGCTACTTCTTTATGGTGACCATCTCATAAATTTCTCAGTTATCATCCACTTCTCATATTGTACTTTATAATATTATTAGAATAATATGTCAGTAGGTGACGAGCCTATCCAGCCATTCGAACTCCAACACAATGTAGTTTGTATTTTATTAAACACCTCTGTTTGGATTTCCAAGTGTTAGTTAGTCTGCTTGCCGTCCTTATCTACTATTCGTCTTTTTATTCTTTGAAAATATTTACGAGCTACATTGCCGCTATTTGCTATTAGCCAAGACATAGTTACCCATATATCCAACTGTTAGCTTGGCTTCTTGCCGTCCTTATCCGATATTCACATTTTTATCCTTTGAAAATGTGGACAAGCTATCTGGCTATTTTCTATTAGCTAATAAAAATGTTCCACAAATTACAGCTAGGCTTCTTGCCGTCCTTATCCGATATTCACATTTTTATCATTTGAAAATGTTGACAAGCTACCTGGCTATTTGCTATTAGCCAATAAAAATGCTCCACAAATTACTATGACATAGTTACGAACTAAACATTGTGACAGCTCCGCGTACCAAACAACTACAACGCATGAATGTATGTTAATCAGTCTATTAGCCAATAAAAATGTTCCACAAATTAATATGTCATGGTTACCAACTAAACACTCTGACAGCTCCGCGTACCCAAACAACTACAACACATGGATGTATGTTAATCAGTCTAATTTATTTGTGTTCTTATAAGTGTAGAGGAGTTTTCGTGGTGTGGGTGTGTGGTTGTTTTTCCCCGTTGCCACTCATGTAATTGGCTCTTTTTTTAAGTATTTGTCGACTTACTCGTGCGGCCCATAGACTCTTCCAGCTAAGTGATGTGTCTGTCATCCCTACTAAGTGTATGACTACTTCTTTATGGTGACCAACCCATAAATTTCTCAGTTATCTGTCCACTTCTCATATTGTACTTTATAATATTATTAGAATAATATGACAGTAGGTGATGAGCCTATCAAGTCATTTGAACACCAGCCGATGTAGTTTGTATTTTATTTAACACCTCCGTTTAGATTTCCAAGTGTTAGTTAGTCTGCTTGCCGTCCTTATCTACTATTCGTCTTTTTATTCTTTAAAAATATTAACGAGCTACCTTGCCGCTATTTGCTATTAGACAAGACACAGTTAGCTGGATATCCAACTGTTAGCTAGGCTTCTTGCCATCCTTATCTGATATTCACATTTTTATCCTTTAAAAATGTTAAAAGCTATCTAGCTATTTGCTATTAGCCAATAAAAATGATCCACAAATTACAGCTAGGCTTCTTGCCGTCCTTATCTGATATTCACATTTTTATCCTTCAAAAATGTTGACAAGCTACATGGCTATTTGCTATTAGCCAATAAAAATGCTCCACAAATTACTATGACATAGTTACCAACTAAACATTGTGACAGCTTCACGTACCAAACAACTACAACACATGAATGTATGTTAATCAGTCTATTAGCCAATAAAAATGCTCCACAAATTAATATGTCATAGTTACCAACTAAACACGGTGACAGCTCCGCGTACCAAACAACTACAACACATTGATGTATGTTAATTAGTCTAATTTATTTGTGTTCTTATAAGTTTAGAGGAGTTTTTGTGGTGTGGGTGTGTGGTTGTTTTGCCCATTGCCACTCACGTAATTGGCTACTTTTTCAATTATTTGCCGACTTACTCGAGCGGCTCATAGACTCTTCAAGCTAAGTGGCGCGTCTATCATCCCTACCGCGTGTATGGATACTTCTTTATGGTGATGCACCTATAAATTTCTCAGTTATCCATACACTTCTCATATTGTATTTTATAATATTATTAGAATAATATGACAGTAGGTGACGAGCCTATCCAGCCATTCAAACACCAGCACAATGTAGTTTATATTTTATTTAATACCTTCGTTTGGATTTCCAAGTGTTTGTTAGTCTTCTTGACATCCTTATCTACTATTTGTCTTTTTATTCTTTTAAAATATTAACTAGCTACCTTGCCGCTATTTGCTATTAGCCAAGACACAGTTAGCCGGATATCCAACTGTTAGCCAGATTTCTTGCCGTCCTTATCTGATATTCACATTTTTATCCTTTGAAAATATTAACAAGCTATCTGACTATTTGCTATTAGCCAATAAAAATGCTCCACAAATTACATCTAGGCTTCTTGTCGTCCTTATCTGTTATTCACATTTTTATCCTTCAAAAATTTTGACAAGCTACCTGGCTATTTGCTATTAGCCAATAAAAATGCTCCACAAATTACTATGGCATAGTTACAATCTAAACACTGTGATAGCTCTGCGTACTAAATAACTACAATACATGAATGTATGTTAATCATCCTATTAGCCAATAAAAATGCTCCACAAATTAATATGTCATAGTTACCAACTAAACATTATGTTAGCTCTACATACCAAACAACTACAATACATGGATGTATGTTAATCAGTCTAATTTATTTGTGTTCTTATAAGTTTAGAGGAGTTTTTGTGGTGTTAATCGAACTGCTTTCTTTTGATGAGAATATCCATATAACTGAGACACAATTAGCTATCTGTTCGTTTGGATTTCCAAGTATTAGTTAGGCTACTTGTCGTCTTTATCCACAATTTGTCTTTTTATTCTTTGAAAATATTAACGAGCTACTTTGCCGCTATTTGCCATTAGCCAAGACACAATTAACATGATATCCAACTGTTAGCTAGGCTTCTTGTCATCCTTATTTGATATTCACATTTTTATCCTTTAGAAATATTGACAAGCTACCTGGCTATTTGCTATTAGCCAATAAAAATGCTCCACAAATTACAGCTAGGCTTCTTGTTGTCCTTATTTGATATTCACATTCCATCGAAAATGTTGACAAGCTACCTGGCTATTTGCTATTAGCCGATAAAAATGCTCCACAAATTACTATGGCATAGTTACCAACTAAACACTGTGACAGCTCCGCGTACCAAACAACTACAACACATGAATGTATGTTAATCAGTCTATTAGCCAATAAAAATGCTCAACAAATTAATATGTCATAGTTATCAACTAAACACTGTGACAGCTCCGCATACCAAACAACTACAACACATGGATGTATGGTAATCAGTCTAATTTATTTGTGTTCTTATAAGTTTAGAGGAGTTTTCGTGGTGTTAATCGAACTGCTTTCTTTTGATGAGAATATCCATATAACCACTGTTCGGAAAATCCCCCGCTTAGGCCGAATAATCGGCCGAATATTCCTTTTTGGGGGTCTACCGAACCGATTATCAATAATCAGCCGATCGGGGGAATAATCGGCTGATTAATCGGCGATTTTCAAAATCAAATGCTAGTAATAATTTTTTTTTACATTAATTTTTTCTAATACTACTATTGGTCATTACAATTACATTCTCTTCTTCCAATTTACATATCTGGTCTTCTGCTCATATTTTCTCTATAAGTTTATAGTTAGTGTTTATTGAACTGGTCCTTACTATTGACGTTTTCTCTATAAGTTTATAGTTAGTCTATTACTTATAAATGTTTCTAATTACTTATCATTGTCATTATTATATGGTCAATATATAATTTACATATCTTTATGATTAATATTAAAAAAAATCAAAACCGATTAAAACCGAATATTCTCCCGCTTATACTCCCGCATACCGTATATACTCTATTCGGTACCCTCTCCGCCCGTACACCGATTACCGCTTTTCAGAACATTACATATAACTAAGATACAGTTAGCTATTTGTTCGTCTGGATTTCCAAGTGTTAGTTAGGCTACTTGTTGTCTTTATCCACTATTCGTGTTTTTATTCTTTGAAAATATTAACGAGCTACCTTGCCACTATTTGCCAGTAGCCAAGACACAATTAACATGATATCCAACTGTTAGCTAGGCTTCTTGCCGTCCTTATTTGATATTCATATTTTTATCCTTTAGAAATATTGACAAGCTACCTGGCTATTTGCTATTAGCCAATAAAAATGCTCCACAAATTACAGCTAGGCTTCTTATCATCCTTATCCGATATTCACATTTTTATCCTTCAAAAATGTTGACAAGCTACCTGGCTATTTGCTATTATCCAATAAAAATGCTCCATAAATTACTATGGCATAGTTACCAACTAAACACTATGACAGCTCGGCGTACCAAACAACTACAACACATTGATGTATGTTACTCAGTCTATTAGCCAATAAAAATGCTCCACAAATTATTATGTCATAGTTACCAATTAAACATTGTGACAGCTCCGCATACCAAACAACTACAACACATGGATTTATGTTAATCAGTTTAATTTGTTTGTGTTCTTATAAGTTTAGAGGAGTTTCCGTGTTGTTAATCGAACTGCTTTCTTTTCATGAGAATAATTATTATATACAGTAATGTATTATTAATTATGGAGTCCCAACAACCAGTTTGTGAGCTCATATGTCCAGAATGTCCAAGTATTTAACAATCTACATATTTGTTAATTCGTTTAATATATATATGTGTTCGTATAAGTTAGAAGGAGTCAACTAACTTTAAACCGACTTGGTCTCACTTATTGGATTACATAAATTATTAGATACATATGTATTTCTAATCATGAGCCCCAAAAATAATAATTTTGTGCGCACTAAAGACATCTAGAAGTTGGAGGGAGACAGATAATTTAAATAAATGTGTGTATTCTAATAGGTTGATTGTATGTTCATATTTCTATTCAGACAATATGTTTCAGTAGCATATTTGTATGCTCATTGATATATTATGTTGCTCTTTCTTTCTCTTAGTGAGTTTTATATACAATATAATGTTTGTAGAGTAGTGCTAATGATGAGTACGAGGAAAATATTAACTTTTACTAGAATTTCAACAAAATATATGACATAGACTGTATTGGATGTTATATGAACAACTTACTTCAAATGGTATATAATTATTTTTCAATGCTTATTCTATGAGTTTCGAGTCATTGATTTTTTTGAAGGATGGTTGTAGGTATCGTAGGTATTATTTATGTATTTTTTTCAAATATTTTTTAATCTTCTTCCAGGTGCCTATTTGTATGATTTTTCCATTGTTTTTTTAAATTATTTGATGATTTGAGAAGCTTCATCTTACGGCCTTTTTGTTATGATTCAACTAATATATATTTTTTTACATGTGTCGTGCTAACTTCGGTTTAACATTATTTAATAAAAGTAGTGATAGTTGTTACTGGAGCACTTTTGTGTTGTATATTTTTTTATTTGTTATATTGATAACAAAAGTTGGTGTTGGGCGCCATTTCAACATTTTGCTTCACTTGACACGTAACTTCTTTAATGACTATTAGAACAATTTTAGCTCATATATTTTTAGAGAAGTGGTGATAGTTGTTATTTAAGCTTTGTTTGGCAAAGCGGTGACGGTTACTCGAGCAGCAATGACAATCATGGGCGGGTCAATCACTGTCAATCGCATTGTCAAATGTACGGTTGCATGTTGTTCTAATTTTACATTGTATTTTTTTTTCCGGAGTGATCGACAAACTCTAGTGAACACTCAATTCTCACCGTGAGAAATTCTTGCGATGGGCCACCAACAATGAGTACAATCACGTTGTCAAATGTTGCATTAGTAGTTTCTTTTCAATATTTTTTGGTTCTTCTATTTATGAAAGAGATGACAAAGGTCAATGTCGACGCCATTTCAACATCTAACGAATTCCATTCAATCTAAACATCAATTCAAATAAAATTCATGTGCTTAGCACATGCAACCTGCTAGTACTATTAAAATGTATGAGACAAATACAAAGACAGACATGGTGATATAAATATCTATGAGGTACCGGCCTAAAGAGGCATGGTTGTGCATCCATCACTAACAGATATTATAAAATAAAATTTACATACATTTTGTTTAACTAAGTGTGACATAATTAGATTCGCCTTCATCTATATTTACATGCTCCAATTTTCATAAATAATTGTAATTTCAAAAAATTATTCCTAAAAAGCCATCCACACTAAAACTTTTTATGGCAATAGTATGGGATCAAATCAAATCTAGAAAAATCATGAGCGGTTGCAAAAGTTGGTTCCATCTGATTGTACAAAGCATCACGATGGACAGGGTGTTGTTAGGGCAGTAGTATTCAGCCGTCAACATCCACTAATACTCCTCATGTACATGTACTGTTACCTTTATGCACATATGTATAATGTTATTTTATTTAAATTATATTTATTTTGTGGTGAAGAAAAACTAATGTTTTATTTTGAGTCTTAAAATGTGTCCGTGTAACAAATCTCATTCCCAAACAACCTCCACTAGCCAGGGTGATGTCCAATCCCCACGATGGATGGATGGGCGGCCGTTTGTGGAACCCGTTAACGACGTGTCTCCACGGAAGATGGGCCCACCGAGAAAGGTGGATCTGGTGAGCGGTCGCCGTCCCGGCATGAGGTACCTACTAGACCCAGTAATTCTCGTGGCCGTGCAGTTCTTTTCGGTCGTATATACCCGATTGTAGTGGTTCAGTGGTTGTGAACAAACCTTTCCTCACTTGTCCGACTGGTAGCAATGGCCCAGCGAATATGTCGGCGTTGCAGCGGCTGCCTGCACTTTTTAGCTTTTAGAACACATCCAATATGTTTATTGTTTAATATAAATGAAATGTACTCGGATTTGTATTGCCGCCGCACACAGTAGTAATATGTCTTATCTACATATATATGTTGCATGGCATATAATCCTCCCTATTTAAGGAGGCAAAAAGGACGGCTCCAAAGCAATATTTCACAATGGACACACATACTTTAGAGCGTTTCGTTCACTTGATTCCATGGGATTAAGGAAAATCCTGATTCTTTATCATCCAAAATTAAGATTGCATGGGATATCAAAACTGCTGAATATCTGCAGTTTACGTTTGGTTTCATATAACAGCTGGACATGGAACAATCCTGGCGCAGGATAAAAAAAAAAGTGAAAAGGTCACCGCGACCGGATTCTGCGGAACGGGTGCAGTCCATCTGAATAAGGTAACGGAACACACCTTTTTCTTTGGCAGAACGAACCGTAAGTTGGCGAGCAAAGTGAGCACAGGCGGTAGTTGGGCTGTCTCGAGGACGGCGTCCCACTAATTTTAAAAGGAAAATGATATATAGATCAGAACTTAATCCCGAAATGAAATTCGGTTTGTTTTTTACGTTGAAGACGAGACCCGAAGAGTCTTCTGCAAGCCTTGTTGATTCTGATACCTCCCCACTTGTAACGCGTTGATGGGATCTTAGTGAAATTGTTCCACATCTCCCACTTGCTCCATTCTCCCGCTAGCCTCAAGCGATGGCCCCATTTGATTTTTCTCCGACTTCTCCCCCCTCTTTCGCTGGAGAAGCGGGCTGCGACTCCTGGAGTAGTTGCCGCTTCCTATTGCAAGGGTTGCGGCTACCGGATCAGTGTGTGGATGACGATAACACCCCAAACAACAGCTGCTACGGCAACATCGGCGAAACGAACAACTCCTATGAGAGAGAAGCAGGGATCGCCGAAACAAAACTCCGGAGATCGACCAGCGATTACAGCAAAAGAGAAAAAGGTAGGTCTATTATTTCACTGCACAAGATGATTATCGCCATGCTAGTGCCGTCATTAACCCTAATCCCTATTTGAGCGTAGTTCTATTCTATTTGCCAATTTCTTGATCGTTTAGTAATGAACTCTAACCTCTCGTGTACATCTTTATCCCCTCGTGTACATGTAACATTTGATCAGTAAGCAACATTTGTTCATCCAGTAACAAAACTCAATAACATATAGGAAACTCAGCCATGTGTAGACACCAATATGAGTTGTAAATAACACAACATTAAAACCGAAGAAACCCTTGGTAATCCCTTTGTTAATCAGACATAAAAATCCCTTTGGTAACAATTACGTACAACATAAAAATCAAACATGTTATCCATTTTCTTAACATGGGTCAGTTATTCATTACCCCCCACAAGTTGTTATCCAACATAACAAATTCTCACTCAGTATGTTATTCAACATGTACATCTGTTGTCATTTTCATTGTTCAGTTAGTAACACTTTTCATTGCTAACTAATCTACTTATACTCTGTTATCCTTTGTGTCTTTGGTAATCCCTTTGTAAATCAAAATCAAAATGTCATCCAAAAAATCCCATTGGTAATCCCTTTGTTAATCAGACATAAAAATCAAAATGTTATCCAACATACAAATCCCTTTGGTAACAAATTCCTTTTGGTAACAAATCCCTTTGGTAACAATTACGCCCAACATAAAAATCAAGCATGTTATCCATTTGCTTAATAAGGGTCAGTTATTCAGCAAAGTAACATCTTCTAGCAAATCTCCCCCACAAGCTGTTATCCAACATAACAAATCCTCACTCAGTATGTTATCCAACATGTACATCTGTTATAATTTTCATTGTTCAGTTAGTAACACTTTTCATTGCTAACTAATCTACTTACACTCTGATATTCGTTGTGCATAACATTGCTAACTTACACTTACACTGTTGTGAATTATTGTAGCAATATGCTAATAAATTAGTTTTGCATATAAAACAAATTACACACGTTACAACATAACAGACTACAATTGTTTTCCCATGATAATACAAATCGTGTCAAAATGCTACCAACAACAACTCTAATGATTGTGCATTCACCATAGCAGGAACATCATCTATGTCAACCAAGTGAACCAATTGAATAAGCCTCTTTGTTAACCAAACCACGATATGTATTCAATTGTTAAATTTTGTTTTTCTATTCATCCTGATTATACTGTAGTGTAGAAAAAACAATAACATTACCAAACTAAAAGTTCTTCTTCATGCTCATGAATGTTTACCCAGATCTTATATTTCAGTTACTTTTCATATTTCAAACAGGTTGTCGATGCCATTGACGTAGATCTGAATGAAGTATCCCATCAAAACTATCCCCATGCCACTGTTGTTATTGATGTTGATGATGACGTCTTGTTAACAGAACTAACTCGTTTTGTTATTGATGAATGTGACGATGCCTTGTTATCAGAAACAACTAGTGGCCATTCAGCAACATCTTACTCAGAAGCAGGTACACCATCTCCTCTTCATGTTCCCATAACCCCCAAAAAAGTTATAGTTCCTCTTGTTGGGACCATATTCAGTTCAACCAATCAAGCGAGACACTTCTATGAGCTATATGCAGATGCAACTGGGTTTGGTATCAAAACATCCCATTCTTCCAAGGAAAGAAATGATAAATCAACTGCAAGGATCCCATAGACCTGTGTTAAGGGAGGAAGGCCACCAAACATATGTAAGTATACATTATACAGATACAAACCAACTGCACGAATAGCATGCCCCATCCATATTAAGTTGAAACACACTTTCTCAGGTGAATATCAGATATCTCATGTACAACTCAGTCACAATCACCTGATGTTGCAGCAAGATATGATGCGGTTACTGCCAACCAAGAGGCAAATACCGTTTGACATACAACGACGCATTGACCTGAATGATGCATCTGAGATTGGTGCAACAAAAACTATGACTTCTTTAGTAACTAAAGCTGGAGGTTAGGATGGTCTTGTGTTCACCCAGAAGGACCTCAACAACCATCTCCTGAATTTGAGGATGCTACGTCTAGGTGAAGGAGATGCAATTGTGATACAATCATTCTTTGTACGAATGCAAAAGAGTGATCTAGAATTCTTCTATGTCTTAGACTTGAATGATGAAGGCATTCTTAGAAATGTGTTTTGGGCTGAAGCAAGATCTCGAATGGCGTATAAATATTTTGGTGATGTTGTTACCTTTGATAAAACATACCTGACAAACAGACATGAGATGTCATTTGCACTATTCGTTGGTGTTAACAATCACTGCCAGTCCACTCTGTTGGGGTGTGGGCTACTATGTGAAGAAACAACTGAAAACTATGTATGACTGTTTACAATGTGGCTGCAATGCATGGGTAACCCATCACCCCTATTTTTCTTTCTTACACAATGATATTCATGATATTCTTTACTATAGTACATGTTGAATCAACTTGTTACCTATTGGCTATTGTTTGTGCATTTCCTTTAACTTCAATTTTGCGTGTGCATTTGTAACGAACCCACCTCCCGGTAACCCCCAATTAAGGGAGACTCAAATATCAGAGCCGTTAATCAATTAACAGGATCAAATGTTCGACAAATAATTAATAATAATTATGAAATTCTACTAACTAAATTGAAATCTAATAGAAAATTAAAACTTTTCTTACCTTTATAAAACTTTGGAAAACAATCTATCAACAACTTGAATTACTCTATCTAATCGTCCTTGCACTTTATTTCTCAATTTCACGTTGTGTCACTTTATTGTTTGTGCTTTTCAGGGTTACACCTAAAACGCCGACAAACAAAACGTCGGTCAGTATATCGAAATATTCCGGTATGTGGAGGCAACCAAAATCTCACAAATATGGATAACAATTTAAATATCACAATCAAGATATTTAACAAGACAATTTACATTTTCAATGTGTCATTCTCCACCGCTTTTGCCCTAACCCTGGCATACCCCTCTAGGGATTCTCTTTTGCCATTGACTTAAGGCCACCTTCTCAATCCCGAGCTTGGTGTCTGGGAGTCACCTCTCGTGGTGCTCCATAGTCATGCATCATAGACCACCTTCTCATTCCCGAGCTTGGTGTCTGGGGTCACCTCTCATGGTGCCCATTGGTCTACCCTCCTGGGCCTGACCTTTATGGCATCTTCCATCAAGGTGGCATGTAGGTGTGAGAATACACATTCCTTTATAATTGTGATAACCATAGTGACTTTATAATTTTGCAAGTATGAACATCCAACTGTTTAGATTGCATTTAATACGAGGAAACATACGGAAAACCCTCAGAAAACTAATGCGATTAACTATAATTAACCACATACCTGTTAAGCAGACTTGAATGCAGAAATAACTCAATCAATCAGGAATCAAACAAGCACACACACAATTTGTTCCTGAAAAAGGCATACAATTTCTCTATCATTAATCATGTCATCATGATCTATTACTCCTAGTTGTCTTCTAGGGTTATTACTCCTTTTTAGGGTTATGACCATAATTAGGGTTTCACCTCCTTTTTATTACTTTTACCTTACTTTTATCAAATATAAATCAAACCATAATTATCTTGTCTTATTTTCCATTAAGGTCATTAAGATCAGGTTTGGACCACGAAAACCCTAATTTTCATATTACTATATCTTTTCTTTTCTTTTTCTCTAATTTAGGGTTTCTAAACTTGTTAATCAACATATTGAGTTAAAACCCCTAAACCTTGTAATTGTATTATCAAAATAGGTTAAAAACCATCTTAATCATTAATCAAGTAAATCATGTTCGAATTAACATATTTGCAAGATTAAATATATCTTTTATCAACCATTAGGGTTTCTAACCACAAATTAATCCTATTTCTATTCAAAATATTCACTTTTACAAAAATATACATAATTAGGTGTCCAAACCATTTTTAATGCATTCCTCATATTTTTCTGATCATTTTTCATGTATTAACTTTCTTCATCAGAGTTTTCTATCATCAGGTATGATTTTTATAAGAAAACTCCTTTTTATTGATTTATTGGCTCATTCAGAAAATCCGTGGATCACCCGATCCATGGTCCGCAGTCCACTGAGGATCCAACGGCCATGGATGCACGCGCCTTATTTAGCGATCAAAACAAGCGAAAGACTGAACTACCCTTACCTGTCCTGAAGACACCGTGGGGGTAGCGTGGTAATTTCACGGAACAACCCCTTCTTCAACCTCGCGCACATAGCAGCTCTGACGACGGTCAACTCGAGGGTTGACTTGGAGCCTTCGACCACCAGCGAGCGCGCCAATCTTCCAAGAGCTCCGCCTCCTTCACTCGAACTTGACCGCAGGCTCAATTGCAGCCGCACGCATGTCATGAGTCTCCTCTTCTCGCCGGACTCCGGTGTGGTTTGTGGTGGTGGCGAGGGTGAAGGTTAGGTCGAACAGGGCAATTGAACGCCAAAATTTCTCCTTGCTTCCTTCCGCAGAGGTTGGACTAGCAATTAGGGATGTCGGTGCCTTAGATCACCCTCCCCTATATATAGGGTCGTGGCAGGCATTGCGAGATTTGGGCGTTTCCCAAAACCGCGGCCAATCCCAGTAGAACCAGGGATCATTCCCTGCGTTTTCATCTCCCGAGTCTAAAGGAACTAATAGCAGGCTTGCTCATCCACTGGATTACTAGAAAAAAGGATGGGAAATTCTCCCTATATCCAGTAGAATCCCAGTCCACTTGGGACTTAGATGATGAGTGCCTAGCATTGGATCTTGATCCAACGGATCTCATCACTTGCGTTCATCCAGAGGAAAGATCTTTTTCTTTAATTCAGAATTAATTCCCAAATTGAAGATAACTTACAAAATCTATTTCTCCCAAACCATAACTCCTTTCTGACTCAAATTTTAAGGGAAGGTTTGTCTTGGCATTATCTATCTTTGTACGAAATTTGGGAAACAAATAGAAATGGATGAGAAGTCTTCCTTCTCTCCCAAGTTATCTCA
Organism: Alisma plantago-aquatica; assembly: GCA_963693085.1. Taxonomy (NCBI): domain Eukaryota; kingdom Viridiplantae; phylum Streptophyta; class Magnoliopsida; order Alismatales; family Alismataceae; genus Alisma; species Alisma plantago-aquatica. Next base: position 1,034,650,227 of record OY856412.1, read on the forward strand.
TTAATTAATCTAAATTAATTGTTATTTCTTTTCCTTTTGCCATTATCTTGTCCTTTGGGTCCCTTGGACCTCAAGAAATCCCAAAGGCGCCACAGATTCCCATATTGTGGAAAATCTATTTGCCTTTAACTTCTTTTAATTGTCAATTACTCATATTTCCCTTATTCTTTTCATTAAATTATTCCTTTTTTAGGATTCCTCTTTATCTCTCTTATTATTTTTCTCATTGGCATTCCTTTTATCATTAGGAATCCTTTGGATATGAAAATCCACTAAGGATAACTCAATTATACCTTTTTCACTTATTTTCCACATTTTATCATTATTTTCAATTTCTCTCTTAACAAGAAAATACTTAATTGGTCTTTTCTTCTCTTATTGCATTCTCTATGCAACTTTGGACTCATTGGGACCCAAGGAACCCAAGAGGCACGAAATCTAGCTTTGGATTGTATTATTTTGCCTTCTGGAGGTTTCCACACCTTTCTTTTCTCAAAAACTTAATTATTCATTTACTAATTGAATTTCCTTGTTATTGGGCCCAATAGCCAATAAAGCCCTCAAAGCAATCATCAAGGCTATTGTAAACGAAATTACATCATTATTTGTCCAATATGAGAGTTTACATTTCTCATTAGATGAACCCAAAATCGGGGTTGTAACATCCTTCCCCTCTTATAGGAATTTTGCCCTCAAAATTCCACCAAGCAATCAAACAAATCAGGATCAACCTTTCCTATGTCCATCGTGGCTCCCATGTGGCGTTACCCTTTCCATGGTGCTTCCTAAGAACCTTCATCATCTCATGTTCTTCCATCTGAGTTCTTTCTAACCTTGGTATATCGTACCCTCATAGGTGACTCAGGACATTTCAGCCTCTCAAAAGCTGAATAGGTTCAGGGCTCAGCACCTGGCTTGGGTACCTCACATAGTGCTCTAGACTGGACTCATGTAACACCTTATACATAATGTTATCCTGAGGGGAAAGGCTAAACACGACCATATCCACCAATCCATCTCAAATGGACCCATATATCGGGGACTCGGCTTTCTCAGTTGTAGCTCAGAGGGGTCGAATTTTCACATTATATTCTCCCACAGTGAACTGCATGTCAGTCTACTTTGCATCAGCTCATGACTCATGCCACCATTGGGCTCTCTCTCTCTGCCATTTCATGATCAAATCGACTTCATCTGCACACATTGTAGTTCTTTTCTGACCTTCGTGAGGCCTCCTCCACCAACATCATCTTAATGAAGTGGTGACCGACACAACCTCCCTATAGAACTTCTTGCATCCCGATAAAGGCTATCGTGGTTAACATCACATATTAAGAACTATCTCTTTGTATCACCCTGAACAAGCACACTTGCTCTCATAAGACCCTCTAGTCTGGATCAAACTAACCATTAGTTAGGGGTGATAAACTATACTATCATCGAGTTCTTCATGTATCTACTTCCACCTCATGGCAGTGAACCTTTAGGTCATACTCAAGAACTTTTGAACTTGCATCATGGTGTAGTTGAACCATATTTCTCTCTTAAGTAGTTCAACCGAATCAGCCCCTTAACAACATTCTTTCTATCTCATGACATCTAGTTAAGGCGATCTACCATAACCCATATTGCATATGGACCTTCTTTGGTCTAGGGAAGACTTACCACCACATCTGTAGTGATGAATTCCCATTCCCTCTCGGGGATTCTTTAACCTCTAAGTCAAAGCACTAGGTTACTGGTGTTCATCCTTCACTCTTGGCTTGCATGATCACATGCTACATGCAACTTCACATCAAGCAACCAAAGTGCTACTATCACTTACTATCTTTGTAGTATCATGATGTTTGGTGATCTTAAAACCATGATCTCCTGTATGTCATGATTCCTCAAGATCGATTCCTTGAAAACCCTAAACCACTCTCAATAGGGTTTTATTACCTTCCTATCCAAAGAAGTGTATCTAGGGTTCTACAACCATCCTTCTACCACGTCAAGGACTAGGCTGGCTATCCAAACAACCACTAATCTTGTTCAACAGATCTCGTTATATCTGTTTGTTAGCCAAACTTATCTCTTTTTCTCAACTTAAGGTTAGCCTAACAACCTAAACTTCTTATAGCTTCCAGTTAAACTAGGCACTATATCTCAACCTGAGCATTCATTACCACTTCTTATCCTTAGGTGTTAGGTAACATACACCTCCATGTATTATACTTATCATATCATCTCAAACTCTAAGTTGGTCTTCATCAAGAAGCTCTGAGCTCATCCTCATTGTGATCAAACTCAACCTTGGTTAACTTGTAAATTCCACATAGCTCTTGATAAAACATCCTCATAAGCTGAATACACTACTTTCTCTTAGTGTTTGTAAACCATCCATGTATCATTCACTCCACCAAGGTATGTTATCATCTCTGTCCTCATACCTTGTAGCAACATTCCAACTCCCATCATCTTTTATCCTTGGTGTATGGCATTTGTACTGTCCCATCTCTCCCTCCCATAACAAGAGGAAATAAGCATTTGGCGGCCGTCCAAACACAAAGTTCTTCCTGTTCTAAGTGTAGAGATGATACATCCCACATCGCCAGTACACTTTCAATTCTAAGTTGAAACGTGCAACTTATGTCTCTACATTACAAGCATCATGATAACAAAGTTACTTCCATGGAAAACTGGTCTGGAACCTACTTGGGTCACCACACAATCCTTGGTCATTTCCTCTAGGTCTATAGGGTGTCAGCACTTTTGGGGTCATCCCTCTTCCCTTATGCATCCAGAGAGTGCCCTACTCATTTGCCCTTTGGGTCCCATGAGATCATGAAGGTGATCAATCTCCTAACCCATGGCCCTCAGACAATGATAGTTGTTACCTCCCGACCCTATGGTCATGTGCCGCTAGGGAATCAGGCAACTCCTACTTCCATCGGTCTTATCCCTACCTGACCCTAGGATAGACTTAGGATTTTGTTATAGTACATGTTCAACTTAGAATCTTACCCAAGACTTCATCATCTCTCTCTGCATTCATGGGCCATCTTTCATCCCTTCATAGGGGTCATGGTGACCTGTCTTCCTTGGTCAGGCCCCATACCGGTTACCTACATGGTAACACATCCACATGCACTTAGAGATGGATATCTATGGGTCTACAGGTTCATTCTCATACCGTGTACTTTTCACTTAGCTTCTCAAGATCCTATGAGACCTCTTTAGGTTACCTCAAAACCAACAAAACTGATATACACCCTACAAAAGGGTCCCTCTCCGAGGATGGGAAGAAACTACAACTATTGACAACAAGGTCCCAACCGTCCCTAGGGTTTACATTCACATGAGCATGCCTAACCCAGCAGCCACTAGGGCACAAGAAGACCACCTATTAAACCATGATAGGTCATACTTGTTCTCTTTCCTCAACATTAGATCAACTTAGTCGTGAGGGGTTCATCAAACATACCCTTAACTTAAGGGGTTTCCTTTACCTCTACGCATGAGGAGTACCATGCTCAAAACTATAGAGACTCAAATCTCATCATAAGCATTGGGTACACTGCTTCCCCTCTTAGGCCTAGGAACCCTAGGTTCACCTTTGGGTGTCCAACTGCATGCTCAAACTCTTAACCATAAATCCAACATGTATAAGGCATGGCATGCACTCCCTGTCATCCTTCAACTTGAGCAACACATCAGGGTCGAGTCCTCCTCAAGGACAACCAACAAGGTACAAGGCCTCACAACCTGTTACCAAACCTCTCCAGGTCTAAGGAACTCTTCTTCCTATCTCAGAAGGTAAACACCTATACCACAGGCACATAGGTACTAGAAGCATCATCCTCTCTCTAGGGTTTGGTTCCTCTAAAGGTAACCAAGATATCATCAGCCTTCAGGGATCATGCATGAGGCAACCACTATCATCCACTTAGGTCACATCATTCTCGTCTCCCCACTGTTCCTCACATCTCGGGATTTTAGGTTTCCAACCTTCTTGCTTGGTTCCTTCTTTCTCTCTCTAAAACTAACTCCACATCCAGTCATACTACTAGAGGTCATCTCTCCATGAAGGATCAAGCTCACAGGCATACCTCTACGTAGGTGAAGCCTATGCTCAAACTTATGTTTGCCCAAGATTATCCATATCTCTTTATGCTTATCTCATAAGCCATCCATCGTGCCCTTCTAGCCAGGGTTTCAACCTACTACCATACCACTGACGTACTCTGGGTGAATGTTATCCCTTACATGCATAAGCCCCTAGGGGTTCTATAGGTTCTTCACTAACCTCGTCAATGAAGGAGTTATCCTTCACTCTAACATGCATGACCCTTTCCATGGTTGGGTCATCAGAGGTACTAGATCATCTAACCTCTCATGGCTCGTATGGCATCCCAAGGTGTGTCCATCCAAACAACCATGACATGTAACTCATCATGTCATCTCTCTTTCGTACCTTCACTTAGGGTTAGGGTTAACATCATCCTCAGAGGATGTGCTAGGTCTCTACTTTTAATGGAGGTCTATACCTCCAAGACTAACTCTCTCTACTCATCCTCCTAACAAGGAGGTCTATCCTCAGGTCTCTCCTGAGGGCAATGACAACTCGTGTCATACGACCTAAGCATGTATCTATTCTTTAGTTTACAATTACTCTTTTAAGCTTATGTCCATGACATCTCATTTACATGCTTTTCATTAATTTGGTGGAGGATTCCTTAGACCTTATTAACCTTACCCATACCTCAAGAGGGTGAGGAGAAGAGAGAGAAAACCCTAATCCTTAAGGTCCTTAACAGAATTTGAGTTGAGAAGGGATGAATAAGATGAGAGAGTCCTAAAGGTATCTTATTTCGAGTCATATCCCAAGACATCGGCCAGGCAGTCACACAATCCGGAAGTCCTCATATTCTGACTAGCGGTGCGGAGGAAAATATTGCCAGCCCCCCGACGTGATCCTTTTCTAGACACCTCAGTCTTTCAAACAATCCTCTAATAACTCCCTCGGCTCTATGGAACTTGTAAAATTTAATAATTATTAATGATTAGATGAGGAACCTATGCTCTGATACCAATTGTAATGACCCCACCTCCCTGTAACCCCCAATTAAGGGTGACCTGAAGGTCAGAGCCGTTAATCAATTAACAGGATCAAAGGTTCGACAAATAATCAATAATAATTATGAAATTCTACTAACTAAACTGAAATCTAGTAGAAAATTAAAACTTTTCTTACCTTTATAAAACTTTGGAAAACTATCTATCCACATCTTGAATTACTCTATCTAATCCTCGTTGCACTTTATTTCTCAGTTTCACGTTGTGTCACTTTACTGTTTGTGCTTTTCAGGGTTACACCTAAAACGTTAATAAACAAAACGTCAGTCAGCATATCGAAATATGCCGATATGTGGAGGCAACCAAAATCTCACAAATATGGATAACAATTTAAATATCACAATCAAGATATTTAACAAGACAATTTACATTTTCAATGTGTCATTCTCCACCGCTTTTGCCCTAACCCTGGCATACCCCTCTAGGGTTTCTCTTTTGCCAATGACTTAAGGCCACCTTCTCAATCCTGAGCTTGGTGCCTGGGAGTCACCTCTCGTGGTGCTCCATAGTCATGCATCATAGACCACCTTCTCATTCTCGAGCTTGGTGTCTGGGGTCACCTCTCATGGTGCCCATTGGTCTACCCTCCTGGGCCTGAACTTTATGGCATCTTCCATCAGGGTGGCATGTAGGTGCGAGAATACACATTCCTTTATAATTGTGATAACCATAATGACTTTATAATTTTGCAAGTATGAACATCCAACTGTTTAGATTGCATTCAATATGAGGAAACATACGGAAAACCCTCGGGAAACTAATACGATTAACCATAATTAACCACATACTTGTTAAGCAGACTTGAATGCAGAAATAACTCAATCAATTAGGTAACAAGCAAGCACACACACACCATTTGTTCCTGAAAAAGGCATCCAATTTCTCTATCATTAATCATGTCATCATGATCTATTACTCCTAGTTGTCTTCTAGGGTTATTACTCCTTTTTAGGGTTTTGACCATAATTAGGGTTTCACCTCCTTTTTATTACTTTTACCTTACTTTTATCAAATGTCCATCAAACCCTAATTATCTTGTCTTATTTTCCATTAAGGTCCTTAAGATCAGGTTTGGACCATGAAAACCCTAATTTTCATATTACTATATCTTTTCTTTTCTTTTTCTCTAATTTAGGGTTTCTAAACTTGTTAATCAACATATTGAGTTAAAACCCCTAAACCTTGTAATTGTATCATCAAAACAATTTAAAAACCATCTTAATCATTAATCAAGTAAATCGTGTTCGAATTAACATATTTGCAAGATCAAATATATCTTTTGTCAACCATTAGGGTTTCTAACCACAAATTAATCCCTTTTCTATTCAAAATATGCACTTTTGCAAAAATACACATATTTAGGTGTCCAAACCATTTTTAATGCATTCCTCATATTTTTCTAATCATTTTTCATGTATTAACTTTCTTCATCTGAGTTTTCTATCGTCAGGTATGATTTTTATAAGAAAACCCCTTTTTATTGATTTATTGGCTAATTCAGAAAATTCATGGATCGCCCGATCCATGGTCCGCGGTCCACTAAGGATCCAATGGCCATGGATGCGTGCACCTTATTTAGCGATCAAAAAAAGCAAAAGACCGAACTTCCTTTACCTGTCCTGAAGACACCACGGGGGTAGCATGGTAATTTTACGGAACAACCCCTTCTTCAACCTCACGCACACAACAGCTCCGACGACGGTCATCTCGATGGTTGACTTGGAGCCTTCGACCACCAATGAGCGCGCCAATCTTCCAGGAGCTCCGCCTCCTTCACTCGAACTTGACCGCAGGCTCAATTGCAGTCACACGCAGGTCGTGAGTCTCCCCTTCTCTCCGGACTCCGGTGAGGTTTGTGGTGGTGGCGAGGGTGAAGGTTAGGTCGAACAGGGTAATTGAACGCACAAAATTGCTCCTTGCTTCCTTCCACAGAGGTTGGACTAGCAATTAGGGATGTCGGTTCCTTAGATCACCCTCCCCTATATATAGGGTCGGGGCATGCATTGTGAGATTTGGGCATTTCCCAAAACCGTGACCAATCCCAGTGGAACCAGGGATGATTCCCTGCGTTTTCATCTCCCGAGTCTAAAGGAACTAATAGCAGGCTTGCTCATCCACTGGATCACGAGAAAAAAGGATGGGAAATTCTCCCTGTATCCAACAGAGTCCCAGTCCGCTTGGGACTTAGATGATGAGCGCCTAGCGTTGGATCTTGATCCAACAGATCTCATCGCTTGCGTTCATCCAGAGGAAAGATCTTTTTCTTTAATTCAGAAATAATTCCCAATTTGAAGATAACTTGCAAAATCGATTTCTCTCAAACCATAAATCCTTTCTCACTCAAATTTTAAGGGAAGGTTTGTCTTGGCATTATCTAGCTTTGTACTAAACTTGGGAAACAAATAGCAATGGATGAGAAGTCTTCCTTCTCTCCCAAGTTTTCTCTTTAATTAATCCAAATTAATTATTATTTCTTTTCCTTTTGCCATTATCTTGTCCTTTGGGTCCCTTGGACCTCAGGAAATCCCAAAGGCATAGATTCCCATATTGGGGAAAATCTATTTGCCTTTAACTTCTTTTAATTGTCAATTACTCATATTTCCCTTATTCTTTTCATTAAATTATTCCTTTTTGAGAATTCCTCTTTATCTCTCTTATTATTTTTCTCATTGGCATTCCTTTTATCATTAAGAGTCCTTTGGATGCGAAAATCCACTAAGGATAACTCAATTATACCTCTTTTCACATATTTTCCACATTTTATCATTATTTTCAATTTCTCTCTTAATAAGGAAATACTTAATTGGTCTTTTCTTCTCTTATTGCATTCTCTATGCAACTTTGGACTCCTTGGGACCCAAGGAAACCAAGAGGCACGAAATCCAACTTTGGATTGTATGCTTTTGCCTTCTGGAGGTTTCCACACCTTTCTTTTCTCAAAAACTTAATTATTCATTTACTAATTGAATTTCCTTGTTATTGGGCCCAATAGCCAATAAAGCCCTCAAAGCAATCATCAAGGCTATTGTAAACAAAATTACATCATTATTTGTCCAATATGAGAGTTTACATTTCTCATCAGATGAACCCAAAATCGGGGTTGTAACAACATTGGCTTGATTTTTTTTTCTATTACTGCAGTACAGGCTGATTCGAATCAGTTACCTATTTACTAATTTGGGTGCATCCCCTATTAGTGTACTTGTTGCGGAAAGTACATGCTGATTCGAATTAGTTACCTAGTTACTAATTTCATATCATTTGTATTCACTACTAAGTAACATTATAATGTATACCAGTATATGTATATTATGATGAGTTATGCTGAGTTATTGTCACATTATAACATGCTTCACACTTCACAATTTTCCATACTTTCCTTTGAGTTGTGCTTCACTGTAATCCATTTCTTACAATTCAATGACAACGTTGCATGTTCATAGGAACCCCACCAAAAGGTATCGTAACTGACCAAGCTCAATCAATCATTAACGGGATCTGACAAGTGTTTCCCGATGTTAGGCACCAGCTCTATCTATGGCACATAATGAGAAAATTACCTGACAAACTAGGAAAAGATCCCATTACATCCAAGCTGATCCAAAATGTAGTATATGAGAGCCCATCAATAGATGCTTTTGAACAGAACTGGCCAGCTACAGTACAGACCTACAAGGTAAATCAAGATGGTTGTCTTGCAAGAATGTACCAAATACGACATATGTGGGTACCTATGTACGTCGACGACTTGTTTTGGGCAGATATGACAACAACCCAACATAGTGAATCAATTAATTCATTTTTAAATCATTATGTTAACTCAAAGACATCTTTGAAACAATTTATTAACCAATACAAAGTTGCACAAGAAGCAAGGATAGAGACAGAGAGGAAATCTAATTATGATGATCTGGATAAACTTGTTCAGTTAAGGTCCGAGTTTCAGATTGAGATCGATGTAAGATTGGTGTACACACAAAATATATTCAAGAAGTTTCAAATCAAATTGCAACGTATGATGTACTGTGACACACTGCTACTGAATAAGGTTGATTCTTCCTCTACATTTTCAATTAAGGAACAACACAAGGTTGGCTTACCAGATGCTGACTCTATTTTACTTGAAAACTAGTACATTGTCACACATGACTTGGTTCAGAATAATTTGTTATGTAGTTGTCGTTCATTTGAGTGCAAGGGGATTATGTGAAGTCACTCATTGTGTGTCCTTACTCGCAACTGTAGGATAAATAAGTTGCCAATGCAGTATGTGCAAGATAGATGGACTAAGGACATCGCACAGGACTATGGAAACAACACAAACAACATATAAATATTTACAAAATCTATTGAAAGAGTTGATGTTGTCTCAAACATTTATCAAAGTTTCATAGAGATGTCACGTGTTTTAGATAAGCAGTTCAAGGTTGTTAAGCATGCACTAAACACATAAATTCATACTTGTAAAAAGGCACAACTGCTCGAATCCAGTGTGAGTTCATTTAATAAATATATTTCCATTATTCCTAGACATATTTGTAAATAGGATTTTATAATGGTGCACATTTGTTTCAAGTTAATGGAATACAGTCAATTTATTGAACTTCTACCAATACTCTTGATGTTTAAATGCAGGCCCAAAAGAGAAAACCAACAGTTGTTTCTGAAATCAAGGATCCTGACATAGTCAATAAGGTTGGAAGACCACCATCCTTATGAAAAAAGGAATGGTAGAAAATGAATTTAAAAAAACATCACAGTTGCAAAGTCCAGTAAGAAAATTAAAGCTAACTCAACCAACCACAATTGAACGACCATTCACAATACCCCAATTCTAAAATGATCAACCTTAAGGGTGGGCACCCCACATCAACATTAATGATATCTACAATGCTACAAATAGAGGTTTTAGTACATATAACAATATCCCTACTGAATACATCATTGGCCAAAGCTACAACACATCGTCTCCCACACCACCATGTCAGTATATGCAGTCTGGAGTGGGCAATAACCAAAGAATTTTTTATGCAAATCCAAACGCAGCAAACCTCGGCAACAACCACTACCAATCTATGCTATCTAGCTCGAGAATCAGACAAGCTTTTAGCACACCATCTCCCCTTGTTACAACATTGCTACGCTACACTATCCATGGAGATTAGATTTATCTTCATACTAATATACATCTTTTTGTCTTCTTTTTTGGAAAAACACATGTATATATTTGTTGTGCAACAGTCTACACAAAAAATACATTTGTACAGGCATGTGATCCCATAAATATTGTCCTAGTATTTAGCCCACAGTGGTGTAATATATGTACGTTTATGCATTCAGTAGAAGTTATGTGTCAGTATTTAGCACACATGTGTTGACTAATGGTTTACTGCAGAATACCACATCAGTCTTGTTACATTTTCCACTGCTATGGCAATGCCTTGTTATATCTTATAGTGCCGCCTGCCGCACTCAGGACATCTTACATGTTATAGAAACCTGAATAACTGCAGTTCCCCATCATCGCTCAGCCTACCTTATCTGTTACAGAATTAAAAAAATTCTAGCTAAATGTGCACCACAAGACAATTAAACAAATAAAAACCTTTCTATAGATTTCTTTCATTAGCCTACATCACATGATACAACCGTCTATGCGTTCTTATATTTATGTCAGTATATTTGTTAAATAATATTCCTGGTTAACAACCATATTCGTTAGGTAATCGGTTTTACTTTTTTTCATCCTAAAGTTTCATCTTAAGCTCAACCCCATCCGCTCCTTGTTAACACCCCACTGTAGGCTTGTTACGAAATGTTAGTTTTCCGAGATTATGCCTTGGATTAAACTTAAGTTTTCATCTGTAACAACTATTAATTGGTAACAACTACCCTCACAAGTTATTTCTATCCATTAAAACCAAACCCATCCGCTCCTAACGTAGCACTCCAAACTTATTTTTGCCCCAACTGTAATGTGATATTATCTGTAAAACCTGCTCGTTGTTAATGAGGAGCATTCACCTCATATAAAATAAAATCAATCACATCCACTCCTAACGTCACACACCAAAATCATTATGTTTAATAACCACATTCACCAGTCATGTCATATCAAATAAATTCAAAAAATATACTACGTGGACACCATTTTAGAACACAAAATACAAACCACTTAATTCTCCATCACTTGTTTGAGGATATAACAAATAACATACATAAAATTTTGGACCTTATAAAATAACCCCAATTTGAAACCCTAATTTTCTTTGTTTCAAAAGTGATAATTAAAACATATAATGATAAGATGATGATTTCCAAATATGTTACATAAGTTGAATTTGATAACTTTTGCACTAAATTGAAAATCAATATCATCAAGTTAGGCCTAATTATTAAATATGTGACATTTAGAGTTTAACATGAAATTTACCCAATAAAAGTTCTTTTTATGACCTAATAATTTTACCATAAGTTGATGTTGATAATTTAATGATTTACCCAAATTTCTATCCTCAAATTCATTTTAAGTCATCCTATATGATTAGTTAAACATTTATGCTAAAACGAGAAATATAATAAGTTAAGATGGCCAAATCATGAAAATAACTATATTTTTGGATTCCTTGTGTCTCATTTAGGTAACACACGAAATTTGAGGAGATTTGGACTTTTATTAGATACCCTAATTTGAACTAGAAAATAATTAACCGAATTTAATATATAGTCCTAATGAATCTAATCCTAACCAAAGCATAACTTTGTTCCAACGTTTATTTGAGGGTCACACTGACCCAGTCGGGCCAGACTCTCATGGATTCAGCCATGCATGGGGAGACCATCTCCTCCACCCGAGTCCCACGCAGAATGGACTCCTCAGTAGCGACTCTCCTCCATGATCTGGATCTCCGACGCCACTCCTCCTTAGTACGAAATAATTGGTTTTTCACAATCCTCACACCGAGCCGGACACCCCCATACCGATTTTGTTTGGATTTCATCTAGTAGATCTCGTGGTCGACTAGAACTTTCCCTCTCTCCCCTATTTCCACAGTGGTAGGGAAACCCAACCCCTTAGGGCCATATCCTATATAAATAAAACCTCGCAAAATCATTCACGGATCAGCAGCAAACCCTCCTTCACAGTCCTTGTTCCTCTCACTTGCCCGCGACCTACTCGCCCTTCTCAACCTTACTCCAACTACCTCCAGTGGCTAGAAATGAGAAGATTGGACACCGAAAGGTTCCCTGATGCCCCAGGCTTGATCGCAGAACCATCACAAACATTTCCTGTGCATGAATTTCATCTCTGGCTCGATAAATCTCATTACCCCTTTTTCTCTTTGGTTGTTGTTCTAAAATTCTAGTTGTGCTTTTCACATCTATGGACCTCGCCTGGTCTAATCTTCTTACTCTCTACCTTCGATGACACGAGACAGATGCTCTGAAGTTGTTAGATCCCACCCACGTTGTTTTTTTTACCCAGGCGTTGTTTCCCTTTGGTCTCCTGGTCTTGCTCGCATGGTCAGCCATGACGAGAGAGGGTTCTGTTTCCCCCAAACCCTAGAACGGCCTAGTTCTACCTTGTTTAGCAAGTGTGGATGTGGGGAAATCCATGGTGGTTCAAATTTCTTGCTTGGTTTTGAACTCACAGATCTGGATATCGTTGATCCTCAACCCAGTTTTAGTTCTCTTAGTTTTGGTCTTTGTTGCAGCAGAACGATGATTCCAGGGGGCAAGCTTCCAACATTGCACTCGACGTTTTGTTTTACAATGATCACGCCTCCATGGGTAGTCAAGTAATTTTCATGTCTTGGTCTTCCTAGTTGACCCCGTGCTTGCAAGAAATGGTCTGGTTCGAGTGGCGGGTTGGTATTGGGCCACCTCATCCTGTGACTAGGCGGCCTATTTATTAATACATGGATTTTTTGAGCTTTCTGATTGGCCGATCTATGGAAATTCATATCTTTTTACTGGTTCAACCTATGCGGTCAAGTTATATATGTATTTTGCTCAGTTTTTCAAGATCTAGATGATGGATTAAGTTTCATAGCCCAATTAAATGCCATTTTTCCTTATTTTCATAAAGAACCCAAAAACCCTAAAAATTAACTTGAATACAAATTATTAATTAATGATAATTGCTTTAACAAGGTAATTTAGGGTTTCTTAACCCCAGGAATGTGTTTAGGGTTTCATCAACCTAAGAAGAGCATCTAAGTCTTATATAAGATAGAGAGGTAAGTGGTCCATGTACTTTGAACATAAATATTTGATTGATTGTATATATGTATGCATAATAAATGTTATGGATGTAATATTTACTGTTTCAATTGTTAAAAGTCAATGAATTTATACTGAACTGAATGCCATTTTTATGTCAATATTATTGTATCATTTTCATGCACATTAAGAGTAAATTTAAAGTTAAGTTTTAAGAGAAAAGTAAGAGTTTTCAAGAGAAAGATAATGTTAAAAGATAACTTATACAAGGTCCTCAACAAGAGGCTCCTCAGAGCAAAAACTAAGAGGCACTTCGGTGCATAAGAGAAGAGGCACTCCGGTGCAACCAAAGAGGCACTTCGGTGCATAAGAGAAGAGGCACTTCAGTGCAAAACCCAAGGATTCTTATATAGGTCAAGATAAAAGACATAATCTAAAAGTAATTGTCTCTTTTTCAATGTCTAATGTTTAAAGTTTATTTTTCAGTTTACATATTTTCTTTAAATTATAATATGTTCAATTCCACTTACCAATTTTTTTGATGCACGGTTGGGGGTGTGATGCCCGCAGGGAAGGAGCAACGTCAAGGATAAAACCATTTTAAGGACCAGTTGAAGAAGAGGCTCAAGGACATCTAGACCAAACCTGGTGGGGTGCCAACTATCCATAGATTATATTTCCTTTATGTTTATGAATCATGTGTTTTAGTTTAGTGTGAGTTTTATGAGAAAGTGTAGGATGGTTAAGAGTAAACATGTTTAGTTTTATTCATGTATGAGTTATGTTGGGGACTTGAGTATGAGAACTGTTATTTTATCCTATGTTGGTATATATGAACTTTATTTTTGTGCAATGATAATCATGTTTGCAACATCCCAATGAGATCTATGCATCCGCTTAGTGTTGTTCATGTTTTAGATATTGGGGTGTCACAATATGGTATCAGAGCAAAAAATATAGTTGGCCACCAAGCTTTTCTCAAAATCTCATATAGTTTATGTTCCCTCTTGTAGATGGCTCCCAAGAAGAGATCTGATTAGGGCAAGGAGCACGTAGATGGAGAAGGAAGCTCATCCAATGGAGAAAGTGATCATAGTGCTTCTGGAGGGCCTAACCCTAATGGTGACCCTAATGCACCTCTAGAAGTGCTTATCAAGGCTCTGACTGATGCTATCACTGGACAACAAGGAAAACCACATCAACTGAGGAACCATGAGTTGACCTTAGTTGACTTCTTGAAGATCAAGCCTGATTCTTTTGCTGGAGAGGAAGATCTAGATGTGGTGGGAAAAGCCGAAAGCTGGTTGCAGAACATGGAGCATTGTTTTCGTGACCTAGATTGCCCTAACCCATATAGGGTTGATTTTGGGACTCACATGCTCAAAGGTGTTGCTAGGACTTGGTGGGAGAACCTGCTAGGATCCCGTGAAGCTGATGCTCCTCCACTCATATGGGAGGAATTCACAAAATCCTTTAAACACCATTACATATCTGAGGCTATGATCTAGAAGAAATAAGAGGAGTTTCACAACCTTCGTCAACGTGGTGATATGACAGTCACACAATACGTTATGAAGATCAGAATCTTGTAGAAGTATGGATATGATTATGATGAACGACACAAGGCGAAGAAGTTCATTAGGGGTCTCAAGGAGGATGTTAGCTTTGCTTTGTCTGGATGAGGACACCGCACTGTGCACGGTGCCCTAGATGTTGCCCTGGAACTAGAAGACCAACCAGGAAGAGCATGGAAGAAGGACAACCACTATAACAACAACCACCATAATGACAAGAAGAGGAAGGCTCCAGTTGAGGTTGTTGCAAATCAACCTGCCAAGACCCAATGTGCCAAGTGCTCTAAGTATCACCTAGGGGAATGCATGTTTGGAACTGGAGTGTGATATGCATGTGGTGAAACAATCCACATTAGACCCAACTGCCCCAAGTTTCAAAAGAAAGAGCCCAAAGTTAATGAAGCACCTAGAGAGAAGCGACATGCTAGAATTTTCACCATGGTGGATGATGAAGATGATGAGAATGAACAAGGTATGGTTTAAGTTTCTTTGATATTATAGTTGTGATTAGCATCATATTATGTATGAACATAGGTAGAATTATAAGTTCAAACTTTCATTATAAGGAAAACCCTAAGGTGGGTAGAACTCTGAAAATTTCGGGGACAAAATTTTTATAAGGTGGGTAGAGTTGTAACATCCTAAAATTTTAGACCTTATAAAATAACCTCAATTTGAAACCCTAATTTGATTTGTTTCAAAAGTGATAATTAAAACATATAATGATAAGGTGATGGTTTCCAAATATGTTACATAAGTTGAATTTGATAACTTTTGCACTAAATTGAAAATCAATATCATCAAGTTAGCCCTAATTATTAAATAAGTGACATTTAGGGTTTGACATGAAATTTACCCAATAAAAGTTCTCTTTATGACCTAATAATTTTACCATAAGTTGATGTTGATAATTTAATGATTTACCCAAATTTCTATCCTCAAATTCATTTTAAGTCATCTTATATGATTAGTTAAACATTTATGCTAAAAAGAGAAATATAATAAGCTAAGATGGTCAAATCCGGAAAATAACTATATTTTTTGATTCCTTATATCTCATTTAGGTAACACATGAAATTTGAGGAGATTTGGACTTTCCTAGACCCTAATTTGAACTAGAAAATAATTAACCAAATTTAATATATAGCCCTAATGAATCTAATCCTAACCAAAGAAGAACTTTGTTCCAGCATTTATTTGAGGGTCACGCTGACCTAGCCAGGTCGGACTCTCACATATCCATCCATGTGTGGGGAGACCATATCCTTCACCAGAGTCCCGCGTAGAATGGACTCCTCAGTACGACCTTCCTCCATGATCCCGATCTCCAATGCCAATCCACCTCAACATGAAATAATTGGTTTTTCACAATCCTTGCACCGAGCCAGACACCCCCATACTGATTTTGTTCAGATTTCATCCAGTAGATCTCCTAGTCGACTAGAACTCTCCCTCTCTCCCTATTTCCGTGGAGGTAGGGAAACACAGTCCCTTAGGGCCATATCCTATATAAATAAAACCTCACAAAATCATTCATAGATCAACAACAAACCCTCCTCCACTGTCCTTGTTCCTCTCGCTTGCCCGCGACCTACTCGCCCTTCTCAACCTTGCTCTAGCTACCTCCAGCGGCCGGTGATGAGAAGCCTGGACATCAAAAGGTTCCCTGATGCCCAAGGCTTGATCGCAGAACCATCACGAACGTTTCCTATGCATGAATTTCATCTCTGGCTCGATAAATCTCGTTACACCTTTTTCTCTTTGGTTGTTGTTCTAAAATTCTAGTTGTGCTTTTCACATCTATGGACCTCACCTGGTCTAATCTTCTTACTCTCTACCTTCGACAGAATGGGGCATATGCTCCCAAGTTGTTAGATGTCGCCCCTGTTGTTTTTTTACCTAGGCGTTGTTTCCCTTCGGTCTCCTGGTCTTGCTCGCATGGTCAGCCATGGCGAGAGAGGGTTCTATTTTCCCTAGACCCTAGAATGGCCAAGTTCAGGCTTGTTCAGCAAGTGTGGATGTTGGGAACTCCATGGTGGTTTAGATTTCTTGCTTGGTTTTGAACTCACGAATCTGGATATCGTTGATCCTCAAACTGGTTTCAGTTCCCTTAGTTTTGGTTTTCGTTGCAGTAGAATGATGATCCCAGGGGGCAAGCTTCCAACATTGCCCTCGACTTTTTGTTTTACACTGATCGCGCCTCCATGGGTAGTCAAGTAATTTTCACGTCTTGGCCTTCCTGGTTGACCCCGTGCTTGCAAGCAATGGCCTGGTCCGAGTGATGGGTTGGTATTGCGCCACCTCATCCTGTGACTAGGCGGTCTATTTATTAATACGTGGATTTTTTTAGCTTTCTGATTGGCCGATCTATGGAAATTCATATCTTTTTACTGGTTCAACCTATGGGGTCAAGATATATGTGTATTTTGCTTAGTTTTTTTAGATCTAGACGACGGATAAAGTTTCATAGCCTAATTCAATGCCCTTTTCCCTATTTTCATAAAGAACCCCAAAACCCTAAAAATTAACTTGAATACAAATTATTAATTAATGATAATTGCTTTAACAAGGTAATTTAGGGTTTCTTAACCCCAGGAACATGTTTAGGGTTTCATCAACCTAAGAAGAGCATCTAAGTCTTATCTAAGACAGAGAGGTAAGTGGTCCATGCACTTTGAACATAAATATTTGATTGATTGTATATATGTATGCATAATGAATGTTATGAATGTAATATTTACTGTTTCAATTGTTAAAAGTCAATGAATTTATACTGAACTGAATGCCATGTTTAATGTCAATATTATTGTATCATTTTCATGCACATTAAGAGTAAATTTAAAGTTAAGTTTTAAGATCAAAGTAAGAGTTTCAAGAGAAAGATAATGTTAAAAGATAACTTATATAAGGTCCTTACCAAGAGGATCCTCAGAGCAAAAACTCAGAGGCACTTCGGTGCATAAGAGAAGAGGCACTCCGGTGCAACCCAAGAGGCACTTCGGTGCATAAGAGAAGAGGCACTTCAGTGCAAAACCCGAGGATTCTTATATAGGTCAAGATAAAAGACATAATCTAAAAGTAATTGTCTCTTTTTCAATGTCTAATGTTTAAAGTTTATTTTTCATTTTACATGTTTTATTTAAATTATAATATGTTAAATTTCACTTACCAATTTGTTTTATGCATGGTTGGGGCATGATGCCCACAGGGAAGGAGCAATGTCAAGGATAAAGCCATCTAAGGACCAGTTGAAGAAGAGCCTCAAGGACATCTAGACCAAACCTGATGAGGTTTCAACTATCCATATATTAGATTTCCTTTATGTTTATGAATCATGTGTTTTAGTTTAGTGTGAGTTTTATGAGAAAGTGTAGGATGGTTAAGAGTAAACATTTTTAATTTTATTCATGTATGAGTTATGTTGGGGACTTGAGTATGAGAACTGTTATTTTATTCTATGTTGGTATATATGAACTTTATTTTTATGCAATGATAATCATGTTTGCGACATCCCAATGAGATCTATGCTTTCACTTAGAGTTGTGCATGTTTTAGATATTGGGGTGTTACATTAACAGACTTCTGCTACCATCGATAAGCAATGTACACCTACAGTTATTACGAAACGTCGATTTTCTAAAACTTATTTGTTGCATGTTTATCAAGCTTAAGTAGATTTGAGGCACAACTACATCACCACATCAATTTAGAACCATACATCTGTCTGTAGTGTTCTGCACTAACCATATAAATGTAGATAAGGAACAGCTAGAATCGATGGCACAACTACATCGCCAATTTCAACCATCTAATACTAAATGCTCAACATTCTGCCGAGCATTATCCCACACAAAACAACAGTCATATAGATGCCCATTATAGTCAATATAACTGATAAAAGAGCAATGTGTTGTTAATTAAATATTGAATTTTGACAATATACTAATTTAATTTTCTGGCCACTGCCACGTTTAAGGACCTTAACACTTCAAACAAACAAAAAATCAATCCCCACATCCAGTTATCTAATGCAGCGCATTCAGTAAACATTGCAACAAACACATATGCCCTCATATACATACAACAACACCTTCCAAGCAACAAAATTCTATTTCAGGAACACAGTTCACCACACCCATTTCAGAACACCCCTTCATTTGCATACTCCTTCATTTGTAGTATAAGCACAACATTGATGCCATGTAGGTGACGCACTCGTTCAACATATGACTCTTCTATCCTCTACCCTTCACATATGCATTTCATCCACCGCATAACATACACACCACAATCATTTTTTTCTAGAGGTTGTTGCACTGCCTTGTTATCAAACAAGATCTTCCAGCCATCTTCAAATACACTTCTTATCTTGCTCACCAGGATTTTGATCACCGCTGCCTGTAATTGTATAAAATCACATCACAAATAGTTTGTAAATGACATGTATATAAAATGAACTATAACTCGGCCTGCACAAGTTATACTTACCAAGGTAACTGCATCGCTGTCATATGGATGGCTCATATTTGGTATGCTATATCTCCTCACTAGGCAGAGGCTGTTGTAGTGCAGAATCCTCTTGTATTCGTGTGAAGTCACTAGTAAGTGCCAGTGCTGCGAGCTAAGAATCAGAAGAAGTATTACATTTGCAGACTTTATCTCTTCCCTTTTCTTATAACAATATTTTTACATCAAGGGCACATTCTTTGTCTTTATTGCATGTGTCATCGCAGTATTAAAAATGAACACCCTCTGTCCCCACTTGTTTTCATATTCCTTTCACGTGACTTCACTCCAACCATCAATTATCTGTTACAGTCAAAATGGTGTACGACACAATATTAGGTATACCAATTAAGGCCCCAACTATATTAACCACTTTGCCTATAACAAAAATCACATTGGGTTTACAAAGCATTTACTACTTGAAGTTCAGTACAATTCGTGCATTGAAGTAAATGCAAAGAAAATAACTACAGAAAACAACCACAGAGGGTTAGTTCAAGTTTCGACGTTGAGTATCACACATGCCACCTATGCCATACTGGAAATCATTTGGCTACTTTTTACAACTGGAAATACCAATCAACAGAAATAAGTTTACACATTAAATATCACTGCACACAAACATACTATTGACATTTACGAAACACTACTCTTGAACACATTGATAATTACTGCATACAAACAACTATACTACACATTGGATATCACTGCATACAAACACCGACACCACCCAAACACGCCCTATCAGGAAACAATCACAAACCGGTCAAAGGAAATCGATTAAGTGTATCCCCATAAAAATTGCAGACCATCACTCCAAGTGTAACCCCACACCACACACACATATATGGCAATCTACTCCAATCGTATGCAATCTTGTTAACATTTATTTCTAGCAATAGATGTGATACCTTTATTTAATGCATCAATAAAACATTCAAATTCTTAATCTATATATTGTATATTTTTGGGGTAACCCTAGGAGGACTACGTATGTCACACTTCATAATAGTTGTTATCCTTACAGGTACAAACTGGCACGACAACTTTAAATGTTGGCATAATTGGTTTGTGATGTTACCACCCTTTTCAGCATATCTCTAAAATCCTGGCACATGATACATGCATTGTCAGACCTAAAAATAACATCATCCACACTCTTGTCCTTGCTAGTAAGCTAAAAAATAACAAACACCACTCAAATATGCTTTCTAGAAATTGAAAGGTACAATATCGTTACACAAATCCACTATTTTATTTACCTTCTTCAGTAACAACATGTCTTTTTTCTGTTAAAATTGGTTGCTTCATCATCCCAGTTTGCTATCACATCGATCTCGTTCTTCTTGGAAGGAGACAATAACTTTACCTTATACTCTTGGTGTTCATCTTTGACTCTCCTCACCAATGAACTCGGGCTATTACAAGTCATTACTAACTTCTTCCCATGCTTCAATGGTTTCTCAATGCTACCCTTGCATGTAATCCTATCTACCATGTCTTTTATAGGGTTCTGGCATCAAATAACACAATATAAGAATACACACAATGAATATGTGGCCACAATATAAGTCATTATAGGCGCACCTTTTCATCAGCCCTATGCCCATCAACGACAAGTCATTCCGGTTTTGAAACTACCTTTGCCTTACCTTTGTTTGTTACATCCATAGAAATTAATGTATGCATGCTGACTTCACGTAGGATCTTTTCAATGTCATCTTCAATGCCCGTCTCCTTCCACCAATCTTCAACCTACACAACATAAATATTTCATCAGTATAGTTATATATACACTAATCTACCAAAAATCATTATCTCATGAAATTCGTTCATACATATACCTTCTTCCCCCCACTAATAGATTTGGCATACCCCATTATGCTCGTACTTTCTTGTGGTAGTTGTGTTAACACTGGGGCCTTGCATGGGATTGGCTTGACATAACCAACTCTTTCAACAGAAACCACCATCTCCTAATTAATTTAGGGCAATAGACAAAATTAAAAAAATCAACATTATTTTTTATATCATTGCAGTGCACCAGTATATACAGTTGACGTACCTGGCCACAGACGTCATGATTTCCTATACCAGAACTATTGTCAATCCTTGTTGTTGGTTTCCTTGTAGGAGTTGTCTTAACAAGTCTTGGTATTGCTATTCTTCTGCAATCAGCAACAATAGGTTCAGCCTGCACAAAATCAAACAGATCAGGTTGAATTAGTAATTACATTATGTTCAATATTGTGATAGGTTCCCATATGGCATATATATAAGCCAATCACCAGTGGGATAATCTATTCAATGCTGAACTCCTACACCAACATCCAAACAAAACATTGAACACTTTTTGGACCCATCCAGGGTTGGCGTATCATAACAAATCTACATATGGAACAACCGTACACATCAACATGTTATTTTGCAAAAAAGGTCCAAAATTTAATAAAAGGTTAATAAATGTATATATGAATAGCTTGTTTTGTATTTATCGTCTTATCTATGCTCCCTTTACTCATTTATGATAGGGTACTGGCCCACCGGCTAGTACATTACACCAGGCCAGGAGTTTTGTAACCAACCTATAGTACTTTTGATTATACATTACATAACCAAACATAATACAAATACTAATGAAATGTGGTGATTCATAGGATACACACCTCATTGGACTTTTTACTCATAGATCTTATTACTGACCTACTAGAAATAACTTTGATACCCTGCATCCAATATCTTTATTAAATGATTGCAATCTTCAATCTAAACAAAGACGTTCAACAACAAATAATCTTTTTCAAAGTTGAATGTTAAACTCCTGCACCAACATCCAAACCAACCATTGAACACTTTCTGGACCCATGCACGACATGCATATCACAACAAATCTACAAAATTGAACAACTGCATACAACAAAAGGTTATTTTGAAGTGATGTCTGGAATTGAATAAAAGTTGAATGATTGTATACATGATACGATTGTTTTGTATTTACCGTCTTAGCCACACTTCCCTTACTCATGTTCGACAGGGTGTTGCCCCACCCGCTAGTATGTTGCATCGGGGCAGGGGTTTCATAACCAACCTGTACTAGTCTAATTATACTTGACATAATCAAATAGAATACAAATACCACTTAAAGGTGGTGATTGATAGGATATGCACCTCATTTGCCTTTTTACTGGTAGATCTTATTACTGACCGCCTACCAACAACTTCGATAACTTACATGCAATATCTTGATTATGTAACACAAAAACATTTTATTAAATGATTGCCATCTTCTACCTAGACAAATACGTTGAAAAAAAATAATCCCTTCATAGTTAATCCAGACAGACCACATCAACAACAAGAAAACTACCATAAGCACCATACATACACATCAACAACCAAGCAAGTACATACCATTGATTTTCTAGCATCACCATCAGCTGCCATTCTGTTCTCAACATCATCTCCATGGTTGTCTTTCTCTGATGTGTCGTATTGTATCTTTAGTACATACAGAAAATTACAATAAAATGCCCCAATATCAAGGTGTCTATTAAACATTTTTACAAGTAAACTATAATATTGACATAGATGTGTTAAACTCATTGTCTTCACTATACTCCACTTCCTCATTAACTCCAGTGTATCCTTAATAGTTCTTGTGCTGGAAATAACCAACAGGTTTTCCATTATCAAAACACCCTTTATAGAGAACCAGGGGAATGACATATTACACATTCCGTAACATAATCTTCAAGAAATATAAAGGCAGTTTCGTTAATGATTGTTGCACCT
The DNA here is from genome assembly GCA_963693085.1 of Alisma plantago-aquatica. Classification (NCBI taxonomy): domain Eukaryota; kingdom Viridiplantae; phylum Streptophyta; class Magnoliopsida; order Alismatales; family Alismataceae; genus Alisma; species Alisma plantago-aquatica. Next base: position 1,034,673,440 of record OY856412.1, read on the forward strand.
TTTTTTGTGCAGACCTTGTCACATACCGACTTCCAACAGAGTCCTCTCCCTGCAAACCAATAATATTATCTTTTATATACTATTCTTATTGCAAAGGAACTACCATGGTTATCTACTACCCCAAAAAAGGTACTCAAACAGTGCCACATCTAAGACAGGAAATGGCTAATTTATGAAATTGAACTACTAACTGTACAAAACATATAATTGTTGCAATGTTTGGCACTCCTTGCTTGACAACATTGGTAGGTGTGGTTGTCGAAATCTTGTGAAGGCACAACCATTTTCTTGCATCACTAACAATAGACTCATTTTGAGAACCAACAACACCTACATCTCGGTCATTCATCTTAACTGATATGCCATGATCCTACTTACATCAATTGTGACAAGGCAAGTGTATTCAAAACATATGTATGAGACGATAATAGGAAAATAACAATTGTTATTTGATAGACATGGTAACACAAAACAATGATGTTGGCTTAGTCAGTTTACACATTGTAACAGATGTCCATCTACACTATATATGCGACATGCAAAGTCCCTCTAGCAATTTACCGTGATATGTCCGCCAGTCATTTCTGATTTGTTTTCATATGATGTTACATGGGTACTTCCTGCAGCAGAACAAGGAGCATTGCCAACTGCACTGCTGATATCCTGCAACATAGACTACAATTTTCTCACCGAATATACCAAATCTATGTTTCTAATTTACTTCAATGTTAAACTAAATTCAGATCAAGTCCAACTCATGGCAGTGGAAACTAGGATCATGCAGAATCACATTTTTTTTACTTTATGAACATCTTCACTTGAATCAAGCAACCTCTTAGGTGTGGATCTTGTGATGCGCAACTATAATGCAATGGAATACATTAAAGCATACAAGGCCCAACTATCCTATCGTATTCACATCAACACATAACAAAACATTATGGTTACCTTGATAGGTGTTAATCAATAATCGGCACATCCATGAAAATATTTGCATCTTGTGTGTCGCTACTACTATAAGTGATAATATTAATTTAAAAAAACATCGTGCAACCTTATCAAATAAATGGTGATCATACCTTGTTCTTATTCTTACCCGTCTTCTTCGGTACACTAACGCTGTCAATTGTGACCGTGTTTTCCTAAAAATGAGTAATATTTATTCAATACACATTGGTACTGGAACCATACATTTGCACTAAAGGATCATATCCATTACGACAGATAGTTAAAGGATCATACCTGGAACCATACAGATAATACAACCATCCATATAAGAGACCACCTTACCACACGAATGTCAATAGAACATTGTAATCTATCACCCGCCATAATGTCGTCCCCAACCTTCTATAGTTGTATAGCATGATAGGCATGAGTCAACATCAAAATATTAGTACCAATATGCAAATACATATGTTACTAATAATGCTTGAACAAAAATGTATACCAACACCTTATTCATACCTTTGAAATACCTGCATCAGCTTCTCATTCAGAAATATATTTCAGTGTTTCATCTTTTATCCGAACCAGTTCCTGCCATTACAGCATACACAATAAGCTTACTGCAACCATCTATTTGGGTTTATTGAAATATTGAGCTTTGTAATAAATCCACATTTCCCACAAATATTACATTTGTTTCATACTCTGGTGCACCTATAGTAACATCATTTTCTTGCTCCTGCCCAGATATGTCTTTTGTTCTGTCAACAATGGACATAACCTGCATGGAAAACAAGTGCCACCCCAACTAAAAAAATTTAAACACAGTGTACAGCTACAAATTGATTACTATATCACAAAGCGTTAACCTAAGATGCTAGTTATAACAAAATTATAATTGGGCACCTAGTTTGTACATGCTAGTCTACTGAAGCATCGTGCTTGTTTGTGATTTTGGCAAGCCATAATACATAACCCATACCTCGACCATTACATTATTTAATACTCTTAATTTTCATTTTTAATGTTTATAAACAAATACAAATGAAAACTTATAACAAACCACATATTTCATTCTGTTTACCTCTTCCCCACATCCGTCGTTGTCACCACGTGCAGACACATCATCAGCCATGCTACCACCAAGTGTTGGATCTGATATTTATCTAGAATCCAACTTCACCCGTAGTATCTCATTCTCACAAACTTTGGCATGATGTGTCTACTTCAGCAACCTGTACTTCCTTCACATCTTCTTTACCTTTTCTTCAGCCTCGCAACCTCCTTCCAGTGCTCATCATGGCTTCTTTCTAACTTACTCTTAAACTTCATATTCTTCAGTTTCATCTTTGTAGCGACATGCTACCAATATATTGGTACACATTAGTCAGCTCGTTACAAATGTGGTAAGTGTAAACGTTTACAACAAACACTAAATTAAGTAACAACTTGTTTTATACAAAAAACAATTACAACAAAAAATAATCATGTTGCTTTACCTCTCGGGCCACTACATCACATTGAGGCTTTCTAGAAGAAGACCTCTCCTTGTTAATCACACTCGTATCATTTTCTAATTAGTCTTTACCTATATTTTCTACTCCAAGTGTTCTAATAGACATGTTGTTGTAGTCCCAGCAATTGGCTAAAGGGAATGCACATGGTCTTGACTTCTTACTGATCGTAGTTACCATTCTGAACCAAACAATCAACACAAACGAACAACACTTCAGATATCCATTGTTCATGTTCCCCATTTACTTCATTATAAGGTCCAAGTATTCAAACATAGAGTTTACCCAGTTGAAATTCTCTAGATTGGACAAAACATCAACATATCCCCACATGTATCCGTGCATTCTGAAATCAACATAAGGGTACAAAAACATTGCCACCATAACAATGATCCAAATCTTAACAAAGTCCTATATGGATTTGTCATCTATTTTACAAGAAATTGACTGTAGGACATCTAATGCTTTTGTGATCTTAACTTCTCTTTTGAAATAGTCACCGTATATAACAACATTGTTAGTTCGATCTTGAACCACATCTGGTACACACCGATCTCACAATTACCACTAATCATGATATTAGGGCATAAAATTAAGGATTTATCATTATACAAAGATCACCCTTAACTTTTTCTTCTTTTTCAAACTCTTTGTTTTCTCACATTGAATCATGTAAACAAACTTTACTAGAGAATTAAACCTTGATTACTCTAATATGATCTCAACATTAATGATACACATCCATACATTCATTATATTTCTCACACTTCCATGTACATACCACATGATAATCAAAACATCATTCACAACTCTCTCACATCTATACAAGGACCTAAAGTGACAGGGACCAACTGAACTTAACTATACTCAGACTTAACTCTTATGGTAGATCTACTATGATGCAATGATATCTTCTTCAAGTCCATGTGATTTCCCTAAAAATTGTGAGTAGAGGGGTGAGCCTACTTGCTCAGTGAATGAGTACTTCAAAGAAATAGTCTAAAGCACTGATATAATTAAAGATATACTTTTGAGCAATTGATGTCAATTATAAAAGCAGTAAGCTTTAAAGAGTCTAATAATTGACAATCATAAATATGGCAGGATACTCTAAATATCTATAAGAGTGAATCAATATATGAAATGCTTGATTGATCATAAAGAGAACTAATAATTCAGAAACATACAAAAAATAATTCAATAATTGTACACACTTGTTTGACCTCTCATTCGTTTTATTACGCCCTGATCATATGTAGTGTACTCTACATATGAAGAATCGTAGTGCACTATGATCACACCGTACAAGACTTAGCAGACACACTTAGGAAATGCTAACTTTGACTACCCTCCTGGTCTACAACAGGGAAATGGCTCCCTGGCCTAAACTAGACTCCTCCTCTAACCTGAGCACACAAGCGGAGAGTTAAGCCACCTCTTGGCTTTTCTGTGCTCTAGTGCGACTGGGACTTCTGGTTGATGTTGGACACTGCAAACTATAACTTAAGGAGACTTCCACTAGGGCTTCGTTCCCCGTTCCACCTGATAGCACGTTCTGACCCCCGTATATTGGACACTTCCAGGGTTAGGTCGTTTCACCCCTAAGGCACAGACTTCACATAGGGGTTCTATAGTGTTCAGGGCTCCTAAGTCTATTATTTTATTATTCCTAGAAAGAACTTTTCTATATTGTATCCTTCTCTTACTTATACTTGACTCTGGTATCTCTATGGTGTCGCGTCTACTTATTCGAAGTTATAATACAACATGTATATCATTCTAAACTTGGCAGAGCAATACATTCAAAACACTGTAATATGATGAGTAATCAACATACTATACATGAAGGCAGACTAAAATTCTTAAATAAATAGATTACATGTCCACTTGGCACATACACACTAGAATCATGCAATTTATCATCTTATTACACTGATAAGAGTTAATTACTTGACATATGAGTAATCGTCAATAGCTCCTACAACTTATCTGTAATTTCTCAAAGAACATGCATATCAACCCAAATCTTGAGTTGTGCATCTCATAACTCAATTAAGAGTTCATTACTTATCATGACAATAATTATTAATAATAACTGAGAACATTGATATCACAATACTAGATTCATTGAACACCCTACCCTTAGGGTTTCAATTAATCACAACAAATGCTACAAAGAAAGGTGTAATACATCTATCACATACTTTTCAAATCTTTACTACACATGATACCTGGGATCGCAATCCCTTATCACATTACTGGGAATTCTCATCCCTTCACATCATTATCATAATTACTAGATCTGGGTATTCAAATCCTTAGATCATCACATAGTATTGTTACCTCTATAACAGGTAACCATTACCTCTAGGTCCTTAGACGAAGGTATTCATTTCACTGGTTGTACAAGTATTCTCATGGCTCACAAGGCCATCACACATCTTGTAATCTCTTACTAGGCAACAACTTATTCCCATGGCTCCCATAAAGATTTCATGCGACATAAACATTCACTAAATAAAGACTACTATCAACAAATCATATAAAATCAATATATGTATGAAACCTTAGAAATGAGATGAATTTGGGTTTCCATGCCATTCACTGGGATATCATGCATCAACAATAACATTGAATAAATAAATTCTATCATGTCAAGAAAATCCCTTCAAATGGATTTCACGATATCTATTCACAAATATCCAACTTTCCTCGCATCTAGGGTTTCACCCTCTTCATTGAGATACCAAACAAACACTACTCACTTTAAACGAAGTCCAAGATAGTATCTAGCATATATGTACTATGAATTTAGATAAACAATCATTCAAAACCAAGGGGATCTAGATAAGCAACTTTCTCTATTTACTTATACAATAAATTTCAGTCATAGACAAATTCCCTATATTTCAGTTTACTCTTATAACCTCTATGAATATTTAGGGAATTCTCATTGGAATGTATTGTATACATTTCTAATATAATTTTATCATCTTAACTTCATTCAAACAAAGGAAGAATACATTTCATATCATTTTGTAACAACTTTAGAACAAATAGATGATTCAGGGCTTGTAGTCGCATACTAAGCAATTAAAGATTATGGTTGATTTAACCAATTTTCATGCAATATACTATTTAAAGGAAGTTCCCACTCATCCTAAGGTGTGAAAACACCTTAAAAACGTATCCCATATTTGAAAATCTCGAATCCATATCAAATCCCTAGCAATTCACCCAATTCTTCTTCCTTTCAACTCAGAAATTTTGACACCATTTTGGATCAAATCAGAGGAGGGATGGAATTTTTACATGTGAGAGAAGATTCACCATGAAACTATATCCAAAGAAGCTAAACTTACATGATTTCATCATTCATCGGACCGCAAAACCCTAGGTGAACATCTCCATCAATTTCTCCTCTCAAACCCTAACTCTCCCTCACTCTAGGATTTCATTTATCTGGTTTGAATCACGAATTATGAGAGCTCCTTGTGTGTTAGGTTGACCATATAGAGCAATTGAGCTGCTTGGGTCAATTGCACATTGACCCCTCACTATACTTTCTCTTATTTTAGCTGAATTTTCTGTCATAAAAATATTACTGTAATTCATCTACTGATAAGGTCTAAATGCATCCAAAAACTATGAAAATTTTACATGTTGTTTATAATTGAGCTTCAGATCTCCAGTTAAAATTTCAGATCATTTAGAGTTACCAATAAATAAGTAAAAATAAAACACTACACTACCGAAAAGCACTCTGTCAGCATCTCGGTCAAAGTATAGTTCGATCGAGAACCACATTCAAAGAACACTCAAATATTCTAAATTTTTTCTCCAATATGAATGATCGAGTTATCCATATAATATCCAAAATTCAATTAAATACAAAATTTGTAGAAAATATGAAAAATCATTTACCACACTACTATCATGATCAAATTCCATATTCATGTACTATCAAAACCCTAATTTTTGCCGATTAGGGTTTACATTTCTCAAACCCTAATTCTTCAAACTAAAATCATAGTTAGAGTTTCTTCTTAGATTTGAAACATCACAATTGATCTACTATCATTAATCAAGTCTAAATGACGTTCAATCTAATCGAGCATGTAATCATTCAGGTAAACCCTAGTTTACCAATTAAGCACAAATGTGGTCATTACAATTCTCACCCCCTTAAAAAGTTTCATCCCCGAAACATAAATACGCAAACAAAGTACATTCAAAGTTTATTTTAAGCTTCTGAAATCTTACATGTCATTACATTCTTGTATTTTATACTTGAATGTAGTTTTCAATGTTAAGTCCTTTATTTTCTTTTCTAATCACAACATGTTAAAATAGTTCTCAATGATAACAAGAAAATTCTCAATGCCACAATCAATCATATGATAGAGAGAGAAACAACCATTTCAATATTTTCATTCTCTTGAGGTGTTAACTCAACATTGATAATCTGATCCAACTCTCTCAATTCATACAGCTCAATATGTACTATTGTTATATATTACCTCTAAGTCAGAAAAGAGAGTTCACCATGTTGTTTTGAATTTTACTATTGTGCTTCTCAAATAGCAAAACAATCTTGAGTTGGAAGACTAGATTCAACAACAATTGTACAATACTACTCATGGCATCTCCATTGCATCATGGATGCATAAGGTGAAGCATTACCATCACATTCCATATTATTCTCAAGTATGAACCCACACATAATTCAAGGTGTAACCATCATGTTATAGCATACTAGGGTTTCAATAATGGTAAAAAAGTACTCCATGATTGTATTAGTCATTCAAGGACTATTCATACCCAATTACCATCACTTAGTTATATTAAATCTAGGTATAACAAGCTATACCTCATTAGGGTTACATATCAATACAATATGGTTAGCATCCCTTCTATTCATATGAGTGAATAGGTAAAACTACCTTATTCAGGGTAACCCTTCAATTTTTCCATCATTATTCAACTCGTATCACCATACCACAATTATACAATACTAAGATGGATTACTAGTATGAATGACTACAACTATCAGACACCTTTAATTAACATATTGCTTGCGCATGTACACTAAAATCATACGTAGAACCAATTTACATCCCTTAATATACCTTCAACAAATTATACTTCTAAAAACAAATTCACATATTACTAAAAGCCATTGTTTTCTCTTATCTCTCTCCTCATTCACTACTACTTACTTTTTTCTACTTATCCTTCTCATTTTAATCATGTAGATTAAACATTCCTAAAATTGAAACATACAAGGTACAAATAGATTATTTATCATTCTTGCTATCACTGCAAGAATTTATCTCATATCGCACTTCACTCATATTGTATTTCTCCTTTTGTTCAAAACACACTTGTTACATTTCAAATTTATATCTTACTCTTTACTCCAAATCATTTCCATATTGTTCATCTACCTTTCATATTAGCCATCTTTAAACCCTGGATTACTATCAGTGCTAGTTTACTTCTCATAATGCATATCTCATGATCTTCTTTTATAGAGATGCTAGTATTCAAGGTCAAATCACTAGTGACATCCCTTGAACTACTACAACTCTAAACATTCTAGGGTTTGGTCCTTATCAGTAGCATGACGTTATTGTGATGTGACTTTGCTCCCTTAATTTGAACTTCAAACTTTGGATTTCATAAGTTTTACTAAAGTCTTCTTTATATTATCGATTGAATTTCCTTTCTCTTACTTGGACATTTAGATAGATTACATTCTTAATTACCCTGCTAGGGTTTCATCATCATATTGTGTGTCATTATTACATTCACTAGATGTCTCTACCACGGTGGTTATGCATCATATATGATTCATTTTCTTATCACTTCATTCCCACATTGCTCTCATTAAGGAAGATATGAAAGAGAAGATGATTCTAAGACTTATAATTCTTATCTTCAAACATTCCCTTAATACATTTCTCATATGTAGGTTTAGTTAGTTATGAACAAGGATACTTGACTAACTAGCACTTGATTGAATCTCCTAACCTCTTTCTTTTATAATCTATATTACTCCATCATGTTTCAAACCCTTCCTTCCATAATCCCCTTACCATATACTACTATTCCACATGACATCTTTAACTTCTAGTTTTCTCTTATGATCATGTTGCTTCTTTTATGTGTATGATCATGTATACCATGTTGCATATATTTCTTTTTATCCTTCTACCAATGTGAAGTTGATATTCGAAATCAATAATCTCTCTACTAGTTTCACCTCATATTTAATACATTACATATCCTTCATTTTAAATCAAACGGCTCATACATGGGTCAAACTTTGTTTCTCTTTCAATTAAGTTTTTACATTCTGAATATAGTCTACCTTTATATGACTTATTCATTTATTTAGCTACACTTTTGTTCTTATTTTAGAAACTAGTTTGTTGTTCTATAGAGACTTATAATCCAAAGGTAGTAAGGATGAATGTATTAAACTTTATAATAAAGGTATATATTCCATGCTCTCAATTATATCATAATCCTCATTACTTAATCAAGCTCATCATTTCTAACATTTCTCTTTGTTTCAACTAAGTTTTTTATTCTAGTCTTATGATTTACATGTTCATCCAATTCTCTTTACTTTAACTCTTCTGAAGACTCTTCAGTTATATGTACTTATTGTCTACTTAACTCTTTCCTTCTATTTTCCCTTTGCTTTAGAGTACATAAAAAAACATTATACTCAGTTATATAATCCATTCCTCATGATTGATTCTTACTATCTTGGCCCTTACATACTTTTCTCATATTTTTTTCCATATTTCATATTTAGAGTTCATATAATACTAATAAGTAAACTTAATCTGAACCTTATGTCGTGTTCCTCTATTCCCAATTAAGGATTTCTCATATGAGGCCCCAAAGTTGGATTTCAGATATCAATTCCAACTGATTCTTAGCTATTCTAATCTTTCCCATATGTTTCAACATCTTAGTATATGTACATTCTCACTATGATGTGTGTCTAACTTATCTAGAGTCTAATCGTATCATATTGTTAATAGGAGTCATTAGATCCCAATAATGCATCCTGCCAGCCAGACCAGGCTGAACCTGCAGCCTGAAGCCAAGAGCTACTTAAGATTAACCAACTCCTATTAATCTCAAACATGTGAAAAGAATATCCACATAGGAAAGCTCATTCAAAGACCATTTCTAATCTACTTGATACAAAGAATGTAATCAATAAATGCTACAACTACATAGTGTACAACAAATCTTACAGACCCATATATATTTCAAAATACTGAATATCTGAATTCAAACATATAAGAGCATTTCTATTCATCTCTAATAAAACAACAATATGAAATGAAAGTTCTATCTTATTTTATATTTATGCTCTTAATTCATGTTACTTAACTTATTTCTAACCCTAATTTTTCTAGGGTTCCTCTCTAGCCCATCCTTCCAATGTATATCTGGCCAGGGTATACATGAAAGAATAGACAGAGTAGCTTGATACTGGTGGATCTAAGTACTCAGATACCGAGCCAGGATATCCAAATACTCAAATCCCTAGAGCTAACATCATAACATCTCCTATCTGCCACACTTATGACTCTAACTTACTAACTTAATGGTCCCTGACAACTCAGCCTAAGCTCTGATACCAAGTTGTTACACCCCAATCTCACAATTACCACTAATCATGAGATTAGGACATAAAATTGAGGATTTATCGTTATAAAAATATCACCCTTAACTTTTTCTTCTTTTTCAAACTCTTTGTTTTGTCGCATTGAATCACATAAACAAGCTTTACAAGAGAATTAAACCTTGATTACTCTAATATGATCTCAACATTAATGATACACATCCATACTATCATTCTATTTCTCACACTTCCATGTACATACAACAAGATAATCAAATGGATTCTCTCTTATTAAGGAAACAAAGATACACACATCATTCACAACTCTCTCACATCTATATAAGGAGCTAGAGTGATAGGGACCGACTGAACTTAACTATACTCAGACTTAACTCTTGTGGTAGATGTACTTTGATGCAATGATATCTTCTTCAACTCCATGTGATTTCCCTAAAAAGTTTGAGTAGAGGGGTGAGCCTACTCGCTTAGTGAATGAGTACTTCAAAAAAACAGTCTAAAGAACTGATATAATTATAGATATACTTTTGAGCAATTGATATCAATTATAACAGCAGTAAGCTTTAAAGAGTCTAATAATTGATAATCATAAATATGGTATGATACTCTAAATATCTATAAGAGTGAATATATATATAAAATGCTTGATTGATCATAAAGAGAACTAATAATTCAGAAACATACAAAGAATAATTCAATAACTATACACACATATTTGACCTCTCATTCATTTTATTATGTCTGATCATATGCAGTGTACTCTACATATGAAGACTCGTAGTGCACTACGATCACACCGTACAAGACTTAGCAGACACACCCGAGAAATGCTAAGTTTGTCTACTCTCCTGGTCTGCAATAGGGAAATGGCTCTCTGGCCTAAACTGGACTCCTCCTCTAACCTGAGCACACATGCAGAGAGTCAAGCCACCTCTTGGCTTTTGTGTACTCTAGTGCCACCAGGACTTCTGATTGATGTTGGACACTGTAAACTATAATTTAAGGAGACTTCCACTAGGTCTTCATCCCCCGTGCCACCTGATAGCACATTCCGACCCCTATATATTGGACACTTTCAGGGTTAGGTCATTTTAGCCCTAAGGCGCAGACCTCACAAAGGGGTTCTATGGTGTTCAAGGCTCCTAAGTCTATTATTTTATTATTCCTAGAAAGCTCTTTTCTACATTGTACCCTTCTCTTACTTATACTTGACTCTGGTATCTCTATGGTGTCGTGTCTACTTATTTGAAGTTATAATACAACCTGTATATCATTCTAAACTTGGCAGAGCAGTATATTCAAAACACTATAATATACTGAGTAATCAACATACTATACATGCAAGTAGACTAAAATTCTTAAAAAAATAGCTTACATTTTCACTTGGCACATACACACTAGAATCATGCAATTTATCATCTTATTACACTAATAAGAGTTAATTACTTGACATATGAGTAATCGTCAATAACACCTACAACTTATTTGTAATTTTTCAAAGAACGTGCATATCAACCCAAATCGTGAGTTGTGCATCTCATAACTCAATTAAGAGTTCATTACTTATCATGACAATAATTATTAATAATAACTGAGAACATTGATATCACAATACTTGATTCATTGAACACCCTACCCTTAGGGTTTCATTTAATCACAACAAATGCTACAAAGAAAGGTGTAATACACCTATCACATACTTTTCAAATCTTTACAACACATGATACCTGGGATCTCAATCCCTTATCACATTACTGGGAATTCTCATCCCTTCACATCATTATCATAATTACTGGATTTCGGTATTCAAACCCTTAGATCATCACATAGCATTGTTACCTCTGTAACAGGTAACCATTACCTCTAGCTCCTTAGACCAAGGTATTCATTTCACTGGTTGTACAAGTATTCTCATGGCTCACAAGGCCATCACACATCCTATCACCTCTCACTAGGAAACAACTTATTCCCATGGCTCCCATAAAGATTTCATGTGACATAAACATTCACTGAATAAAGACTACTATCAACAAATCATATAAAATCAATATATGTATGAAACCTTGGAACTGAACTGAATTTGGGTTTCCATGCCATTCACTGGGATATCATGCATCAATAATAACATTGAATAAATAAAGTCTATCATGTCAAGAAAATACCTTCAAATGGATTTCATGATATCTATTCACAAATATCCAGCTTTCCTCGCATCTAGGGTTTCACCCTCTTCACTGAGATACCAAACAAACACTACTCACTTTAAACAAAATCTAGATAGTATCTGACATATATGTACTATGAATTTAGATAATAAATCATTCAAAACCAAGGGGATCTAGATAAGCAACTTTCTCTATTTACTTATACAACAAATTTCATTCATAGACAAATTCCCTATATTTTAGTTTACTCTTATAACCTCTGTGAATATTTAGGGAATTCTCATTAGAATGCATTGTATACATTTCTAATATGATTTTATCATTTGAAATTCATTCAAACAAAGGAAGAATCCATTTCATATCATTTTGCAACAACTTAGAACAAATAGACAATTCAGGGTTTGTAGTCGCATACTAAGCAATTAAAGATTATGGCTGATTTAAGCAATTTTCATGCAATATACTATTTAAAGGAAGTTCCCACTCACCCTAAGGTGTGAAAACACCTTAAAAATGTATCCCATATCTGAAAATCTCAAATCCATATCAAATCACTAGCAATTCACCCAATTCTTCTTTCTTTCAACTAGGAAACCCTAAAAATGAGGGATTATGAAGAAAGAGTGAGAAAAGGGGAAATTTTGACACCATTTCAGATCAAATCAAAGGTGGGACAGAATTTTGACATGTGAGAGAATATTCACCATGAAACTATATCCAAAGAAGCTAAACTTACATGATTTCATCATTCCTCAGACCGCAAAACCCTAGGTCAGCATCTCCATCAATTTCTACTCTTAAATCCTAACTCTCTCTCTCTCTCTAGGATTTCATTTCTCTAGTTTGAATCATGAATTATGAGAGATCCTGGTGTGTTATGTTGACCATATAGAGAAATTGAGCTGATTGGGTCAATTGCACATTGACCCCTTACTATACTTTCTCTTATTTCAGCTGAATTTTCTGTCATATAAATATTACTGTAATTCATCTACTGATAAGGTCTAAACGCATCCAAAAATTATGAAAATTGTACATGTTATTTATGATTGAGCTTCAGATCATCAGTTAAAATTTCAGATCATTTAGTGTTACCAATAAAAAATAAAAAATAAAACACTACACTATTGAAAAGCACTCTGTCAGCGTCTCAGTCGAAGTATAGTTCGACCGAGAACCACATTCAAAGAACACTCAAATATTCTGAAAATGTTCTCCAATATGCATGATTGAGTTATTCATATCATATCCAAAATTCAATTAAATAAAAAATTTGTATAAAATATGAAAAATCATTTACCACACTACTATCCTGATCAAATTCCATATTCATGTATTATCAAAATCCTAATTTTTGCCGATTAGGGTTTACATTTCTCAAACCCTAATTCTTCAAACTAAAATCATAGTTAGAGTTTGTTCTTAGATTTGAAACATGACAATTGATCTACTGTCATTAATCAAGTCTAAACGATGTTCAATCTAATCAAGCATGTAATCATTCAGGTAAACCCTAGTTTACCAATTAAGCACAAATGTGGTCATTACAACATCAGCCCCTGCATAACAAAAACAAACTTACGTTCTATAGAATGTCTTCACTTACAATAATGTTTATAGGCTTGTGCATAATAGAAAACATTACTAATCTTGGGTGGGTAGTCCAAGGATCATACCAACCTACTTTGCATCAAAGGCGACAAGGCTGGTTCCAAGCTTAAAATACTTCTCCTTAGAATTGTATCTTTCTATCAGCCACTTGATGAGAGAAATGTCAAATGTCTTAGGGCAATTCAAAGACATGAAGTGACCAAACGTAGTTGCATTAAGCAGTTGTCTGTGTCGCTCATTCACCGTAGCCAACACCATATTGAATTTCTAATAAGAACATCAAGTTGTGAGACCCTTCGTCTTCTGCCTTTTAGCCGCAATGACTAATTCATCCGCAGACATCCTGCGTAAGTGCATGACCAAACGTTAATACATGGGATAATAAATACTTTAATTGGAAGATTATGCCATTAGTGTCTAACACACATGTTACTTGTCTGTATATTCTGCCCATTCGTTTCAACACAATGTGCAAATCACTTCACAAATGAAAACCCTTTGTATGAAAACTAATCTAATGTGGTTTTCTGCCATACTAAATAATACCTTTTTTTCACCACTTAACAAGCAGAAATGAATTATTCAGATGGTCACGTTACTCATGCAGCATAATATATATGTTATGGAATACACATCAACTATAACTGACCAAATACTGATCTTTGTATGATATGTACAACCAGTGTCATGGGCATGCTTCTTTCTAAATTAATCAATTCCCACAGTATAACTAAACTCATACTATATATAGCATATCCATTATACTACCCAAAGCAACCAAAGAAAATTGTGTATAGGCAAAACAAACTGTTTTATTTCTTACCCTTGCCTACACCTACCATGATATTATGTACTCCATCTATATGCAGCACATAATATAACACCAACCTCTTGTTCACAACCCCATTCAACACGAGCCACAATTTTCTTATAAAATCACTTGTGGACAGCCATAACAACATATCAATGCTTCCTAAATTAATCAATGCCTTATTTATAACACAAATTGTGGTAGTTATAACATAGCAAACAACTCAACATGTCATAACAACAATGTCTTGTTCTCAACCCCATTTAACGCCACCCATGCCCGTGTAAGGCCCCTAAACTTGCTTAATGAGTTGAATAAGCTTAATTATCATAATTGAATTATTATAACTCTAATATAACCTTAATATATATTTCAAAATTATAATACAAGCTTAGGTTTCAAATTTGGTCCAATTTGGACACTGTTTGAGCAAGTTATGCAATTTTATGCACATTTTGGAATTTTCTACAATTTACCCAATTGAGAGGTTTTCTTTGCAATTTATCACTTGAATTATGTTCCTTGTATATTCTATCATCAACTTTGATATTTTTGAGCAATGGGGCACCTATTTAATCCTTTTTTTGAAGGTTTTTTCTCTAAGAGTATTTTAGGGTTTACCCCTTCATGGATGAGCTGCCTTTAGTAGCTATCAACTAATGAATTATTTGTTTTTCTTGGAAATTCAAGAAACGAGGGATACTCATGTCTATATAGATGGTGGGGGAGCTTCTTGTGTGTGTGCTTGTATATTCTTAATGGTTTAAGGCCATGGACACTTGGAAAGATACTAGAACTTCAACTTTTTCTTTTTCTTTATCTTAAAGTTTCATATACTTATCCCCAAGCACCAAAACGAGCCATTTTCTCTCCACCACTTCCCTCCTTATCCCAAACTCATTCTTCCTATGTGCTACTACAAATTTTCTTATACAAGGAAGAAGAAAGTGGGGACCTTCTTGGAAAAAGGATCTAGGGATGCAATTGACTTCCTTTTAGGGCTTAAAAAGCTTCCTTCTAGTAATCTTGGCCTAAAAGAGTAAGAATTCCCTTCTTTCCTCCGTTTATTTCTTTGTTATCCTTCCTCCTACCTTTCTCCAGGTTGTAACCTTTCTATTCCATGGTAAAAATTGCTCTAAAGCTCTAAAACCCTACCTTTCTTGCTCCTTATGCTTAGGGTTTGTTCATTTGATGAAGAAAGGTGCTAGATGGAAGAGTTCACAACTTATGCTTGTATTTTCTACCCTACCTGCTCAAGTTTTCTTCTATTTGGGGTTTCATCTTCTCATTAGAGGCAAGTTTTATAACTTGCTCCATGTTTATTGCTACCATAAGCTTTCTAGCTTAAGTTCTTGCTTGAAAATGATGATTCATGCACTAAAAAGCTATGCTTGACTTGGATTTCGATTTTTATAATGTTCACTATTTTGATTTCAGTTCTAGATGAACTTGTGATCATGTGTACATTATTCCTAAGGTATAATATGACTTGGATCAAGTTGGTTTGACAACCTATGGTGCTAAGCACCTATCAACCAATGGTCAATTTTAGGGTTTAAAGTTGATTTCTTCTATAAACCCATGACCCGATGATGGTACCATTGCAACAACCCTTGGTGTTATCTTCACAACAACTAATGGTCGAGATCAAAGGTGTTAGATGATGGTGACAACCTATGGTCACCCCCTTAGGTCAGGTTTTGGATCAATTAGAAGTTTAATGATCAACCATTAAGCACCCTACTGATGTTATCAATCAATGATGACATTAGCTTAATATTTTTTTTGGTCAGTCAAAAATCGTGTTACTATAAAACCAAAAAACTTTGGGCACAAAGTACCCCATTACAGCAGAAAGAGTTAAAATAACTCAGCCTAGGGTCAGATACCCCTTGTAGGAGGTATTCAGTAGATCACTAGAAACAAGCAAAGCAAATAAGACCTATCAAGATATAAAAACTAAAGACTAGACAATCGATCAGGGGAGTGGATATTTCAGCCTACAATTACATACATTCAGCTCACCCACAATCAATAAATACAGATCAAAACATAGCATAAGCCAGGACCTCCTGTCTTGAGCTAGCTTTAAGAACTTTAGACCTTCTCTGATTTTTAGGAGCTTAGGTATCTGTATGGATTGCACATCCACATAGATACCCCTTGAAACTAACCACAAAATCTGGACTGAGCCATTTGAGGAAAGAAGAAGCCAACACATTATTATAACAGTGAGCAGCCAAGAAGCAGATGAATTCCACCTTTCATGCTTTGCACATCACCAAGTATCACTAGTACCACCCACAAAGTGTGGTAGTATGCAAAGAAATAGAGACCTTTTTTCAGCTGAGATCCTTGGAAAACAACCCTGTTGATAACAAAGGGTCCTAAATTCTCTCAAACAAATCGGAAAACATAGAGGTTCAGGCCTCAACCCCGACTTCTCAGAGGAATGAGGTTATGTGAAGAACCGCACATCGGGTCTAGTACTTTTATAGCTATTGTTTACACAATAGCATAGCATCGAACACCTGGAAGGCATTCCTACACGCAGTAGTAGAAGGAGCAAAGGAGGAGGAGGAGAATGTTCTTCCCCCCTTAAACCAAAACCCACGTGATCTTCAAGCAGCCAGAGGCTGACGCCATAGAAAAATTCCAAACACCTAGACGGTGTTCGTGATGAAGTGGCCACTCTGCTGAGCAGGTCAGAAGGACTCATCACCCAGCGAGGAAGCCAACACCACCGTATTCGCCAAGGCAGAGACCAGTCGGATTCGTAGCTTTTCATCACCCTAGATAAAAATAGGTTCACTCGGTGAAGGGATGAGGAGGTGCTAGTGAAGATAGGAGAAGACACCCCTTTCTTCATCAGCGTGATGAAGCAGCAACACAGAGCCCCCAGGTCTGGTTAAGAGAAGCTTCTCTCCATCCATCACACTTGAGCGGAGTGGAGTCGACAAGGTCGAGATTGTCACCTCTGCCCAGATCTAACCACCTCGCGGCACCTTGCATCTCCCCTTCAATCCAGATCCTCTGAGGAGAAGCCAACGAAGAATGACCAACACCCTACTTCCAAAGATTCACTCCAAGACTTCACGCTGCAATGCCCCACCATGACTGCCAGGGGGAGGAAGTGTCAAGGTAACGTTCCCCCCCAGCGGGAGCCGCCACATTAGTTTAATATTTGATGTTGATTAATGAATATAGTGTTGATCTAACAACCTGTGGTGACTTAATGGTCACTAATGATGGTGGATCAGGTCTCTACAACCTATGGTGAGTTAAGGATTGTAGTTGTAGCATCAATTAAGCCTTAGACCAATGGTTTCTTGGGTCACTTGATGCAATGGTCAGGCCTATACTATTATTGATGGTTTTAACATAAACTTGACCCAATGGTCAAGATCTAATGTTTATTCCTCCAATAAGGTGGAATGATGGATAATGTAATATGTTGGTCCTAATAATGTGATTTATATGGTTTCCTTTATATGATCAACTTAAGGAGCTTACTTGTTGACAATTGATGACTTGTTTTAACTAAACAGTCGATTGTGGGTTTTACCCTACTCTCAATGGAACTTTTTGTGTTGTTAATCAAGGGATGTCTAGGGTTAGATGGTGACTATTTCTAGAGTAAAAATCAAGGACTTAATAGGTGGTTTATCCAAGATGTTTACTTATGTAAACAATCGATGGTCTTACTTTTTAACATCCAATGATTCTGGGTGACATTGTGGTATGGTGATATGGGTTGAATGATGATGGAACAAATGGAGGGTTACCCTTAATAAGATATTCTTACCTATTCACTCATATGAATAGAAGGGATGATAACCATGTTGTGTTATACCTAGCTTTAATATAACTAAATGATGGTAATTAGGTACGAATAGTCCTTGAATGACTACTACAATCATGGAGTACTCTGTTACTATTGTTGAAACCCTAGTATGCCATAACCCGTTGGTTACACCTTGATTTATGTGTGGGTTCATACTTGAGAATAGTATGGAACATGATGGTGATGCTTCACCTTATGCATCCATGATCCAATGGGGATGCTGTGAGTTAGGGTTTCGGTATGAGTGTTGATTAGTAACATTAATATAATTTATCTTGTGAACCTAACTCTAATGCAAATAGATAAATATGAGTATTCATGTTTAACCTTATTATATGATGGAATGATGGTGAAATAACCTCTTTAATATGATCATAACCTTAATGTGTTAATTGGTGGTTATCATAGACACATGGTTGATACTTTCTTATGCTAAACATGTACATTATGAATATGATGAGGGTTAATCATATCTAGATTCCTTGTGTGTTGATGTAATAAAGGAATGTTCTTAATGTTAATATAATCGTGCAATGATTATTTATGAATATCTCCTGGCTCATTAATGCAATATTGTGTTGATCCAGTGTATTATATGTAAGTCATGTTGTTGAGCCTTGTTATAAGGCATGCAAAGATAATGATGATCTTGTAGGGAATAGTATGATGGTCTTAATGACCTTTGGGCACGGTTGATCCCTGAATGAGGTGTAATCCTCTTGTGTTGATAAGGGTTGATACCCTATGATATTGTGAAAAGAATTAATATCTTGTGATATTATGATGACTAGTTTAGCCTCATGAATGGCAAGTGAATAGTACCATGTGATGATGAGATGAGAAATTGTGTTTCATACATTTTATATCTTTTCAAGTTTTGATATTTATATGCTTACTAGAAGTGAATTAGAGTTTGTATGTCCACTTGTTTGATGCAATCTTAATTCACCCAATTCGCATAACTAATCAAGTGAAACTCCAATCATGTAATGCCATGTGCCATAGATCCATTTGAGTGTCAGAACTTGCTAGATGGTGAAATGAGTTTTCCTAAGGGAAACTCAGAGCGCATACTGTTGAGTATGTGAGGGTGGCAAGTTGAGAATATATCCTTGTCATCCACAATGCAGGTTGTGGAGGATGGCTATGGTCATACCTCATACATCTGATATGATTGAGAACGACTACGGTCATGTCTCGGTGATTATATATGTGACAAGATTGGAGGACAACTGTGGTTGTACCTCGGATGGTAGGGTATGCGTACCCACCTCCTTTCACTAGTATTGTGACCTGTACCAAGGACAGACTAGGCTGTTAGCAGCTTGACCTTATGTGTCACTGTGGCGGACCCATACTGATTGGGGGCGGAAAAGATCTTAGGAGTCCAGCTCTTCCTAGATCTTGTATGGCACTGATTTTGACTTAGTAGTGGTCAGTTGGATTTTGAGTGGTATCCTCAAATTCCTCAGGGCATGATAAAAGATGTAAGACAGCCGTGTAGCATATCTGTTTAGGGTTATATACAACGCTTCATATTGGATGATAACCCTTGTTTGTTTTCTTTTCACTGAGATCATGTATAGTATAATAAGAGATAATAGATATGCTTATGTTGTAGTTATGCTCATGTTGTAAACATGCTTATGATGTCAATTATACTGACATTGATGGTTAAGATGATGCTGCTAGCTATATTTAATATTGCTAGCCATGCCTATGTAATTAGAAATGTTTAACTGCTAATCATGCCTATGTAGTTCATTGTGTTATGGTGTTAGTTCTACTTATGATATAGATATGTTCCCTTTATTTGAGATGCCAATATTGATAGCCATATTATGTTACTGGACATATTCATGATGTCAGGGATTGTTTGTGTTGTTAGCAAAGAGGAGCTATGGTAATGAATCTTTGAGAAAGTTGTTAGCAAGGAATATGATGATAGCCATGTTATGTTACTAGAAATATTCATGATGTCAGGGATTGTTTGTGTTGTTACTAGACATATTCATGATGCCAATATTGATATCCATGTTATGTTACTAGATTGTTTGTGTTGTTAACAAGGAATATGATGATAGTCAGATTAATGATGATGACTGTTACTAGATGCAGTTTGATGAAATTTGAGTAGATATCTATCTAGAGAGATGGATTTATTTGATACCTATATATACATTGATAATCATACTTGTTGCTAAGATAAATTGCTTAATTATTTTAGTATACTTGAACTGTTCAATCTGTTCAATTGATTATTAAATACTCCAACTGCTTAGTTATCTACTATTTAAAATATTGTAATCAGTAAGCGTTGTTGGAGGTTATATCTCTTACTGGGACATGGGTCTCACCCTTGTAGTTTTCCACATATTTTTAGGTAATCTGAAGTGACGAAAACAAACATGTGGCAGCAAAGAAGAGTTATAGTAATGAATCTTTGAGAAAGTTGATTAAATGTCTAGTGTGTCCTAGAGTCATCCCTATACTCTCAGGTCCGGGCAGGAAAAGTTTGTATATAGTTTTTCAAACGAATCGGAATTTTGTTAGCATGTTAATTCTTATTTGAGTGACATATACAAATATTATTGTCGTGTGTATATATGTTTTGGCTATAATGATAGATCAATTTGCATCAAATTCTTTTCATAGTTTGGATACAAGAAAGATATTGGGCTCTTATGAAAATGTTTTTGAGCGGGAGTTGATGTTGAAATTGGTTTTAATTTCCCATATTTTTGAGTATGTGATTAATTAGTGATTGATTGTGTTTTATGTTCTGAGTAATCTTGTTTACTATAACGGGTTCTCATAGCCCGCCTACAAAAACTCGCTTGTTAGCAGACTTAACACCACTCCACATATCCATAACAACACAAATGAGTTATGTACCATAGCAACATGTCTGGTATATAACATAGAAATATTTGCAATAAAACTCGTGGTAGATATACCATAGAAAACTAAGCAGCATGCCCATGATATAACAAAAGCAACATTTTCCCGTTTGTTATTATGATAACAACTCGTATCATTTTTTTCATTCCAATAGCCTCATTAGCACTTACCCTTATCTAAAGCTACGACTAGCATGACGTTATGTATAACAACACATGTAAGTTATTCACCATAGAAACATGTCCTTAATCTACCATATAAATATTTGTACTAAAACTCGTGGTAGCTATACCATAGAAAATTAAGTAGCATACCCAATATATAACAAAAGCAACATTTTTCCAACTAGTTATAATGATAACAACTCTTAATATTTTTACCATTCCAATAGCCTCATCAACATTTACCCTTGTATCCAAATCTACGACTAGCATGAGGTTATGCATAACAACACATGTAAGTTATGTAACATAGAAACAAGTTACATAACAAACTAAGTAACATGCCCATGACACAACATTCTCCAAAACACCATATCCATAACAACTGATTTCCGTTACGAAATAACATACAACGTGTTCATGAAGCATATTTTCAACAATCCGTTTTCTATAAGTTACCTTTACATATTAATCCAAGGTTTAAATTACAGTTTAATCCGTGTTCATCATCATCATCAACAACAACAGAACGAACATTGGTGTCCATAACACCTTCTCTACACCTCTTAACATTCCTCTACCATGCCCACCATTGTTCCTTACTCACAACTACACCTATATATGACGAGGTTATGCACACCCTTGTCCTATAGTGCCTTGTTCACAACGCCATGAACACTTACAACATCACATGCTAACAGCCATAACAACACTCAATAGTACATAACAAATCAAGCATGTAACGCAACGACACCCCTAAAGCCTCGTTCCATTTTACAAGATCGCACCTTTATCCCAAGTCCTACAGGCAGAGAAACCATCTACATGCAAATATGAAAACCCCGTCCACAAAGAGCCAATGACCCCGAAAAGGTGGTATAAACGATGCTTCAAGATCGAATGACTTAGGATTAGGTTTTTTCAAGAAGCATTAAATAAAGGGGGTCCGCTCATCCAAATCGAAGGACTAATCCAACCTCGGGTTAAATCTTACCCGGCGACGATAACAACTTCTGATGCGGCAGAGCGATCAGAGGTGGAGGCCGAAGGGTTACGCTTGTACATCAGCGTCGACGGGGAGAACGGTTACGCCTGAGCAGCAACGGCGGGGGGGAGAGGACTTGCTGGAGAGAACAACAACGCACTCTCCTTCCTTGGTCAGTGTGAGAACCCGTCGGACGGTTGATCGGCGTGAGAACCTGCCGGACGGTTGATCGTCGAACCCTAAACCGTTGTGGGAGGAGGTAGTTGGGAGGGGAAAGGGGAGCCGCGGAGTGATGAGCAAGGGGAATGATGGCGGGGAGTGGTAGTGGAGTGAGGAGGAAGCCTGACGCATTTGTTTCAAAAACAAGAGGAAGGTCCCACGTGTAATGGAAGCACGCAAGGCCGTCTCACATCCATCAGGGCGGGAGATGTGATTGGATTTTTTTTGTCAATATGTAGGTTGGGGTTCTGGGTTCGGATTTGGAAATGGGGATGTATAGCAAAACTAAATTTAAAATGGAGACTTGAGTCCAACACCGAATAACCAAAACTGCAGGAGTTGCCGTTTTTCTCCTCTCCAGCAAAACAAACTTAGTATTTCTACAGCTGGATTAATAAGAACAATCCAATACAGCCATATCTACTAAATCAAACTAGTGTAACTCTAGGGATTGGGTTGGAATCTTATTTCCACCAACATAAAGTTTATGTTTGATAATCTGGAGATGTAAAACGTAAGGAATCTGACACTTTTCAGCCTATAGCGCAGTTGCTGTATTATGATCTTCATTTCAAAACGGCCGGACGCCGAGTTTCAGCAATCTGACACCTCAACGACTGCAGCGTCCTGCTTGCCACTGCGTGGTCCCCTGCCGGCCGCTCCAACTTCGCCCGTGGCCAGAAAATCCAAATGTAAACTTTGATTTGCTGCAGACTTGGAAACCACCAACTAGTTAAGCTGGGATTAAACCAATAAAGTATTCCTCTAATTCCAGACAGATCCCGCAAAACAAACAAGCACATTAATATGAAAACGTCTTGAAACGGGCATTGTTGTTTTTGTCCTGTATCTAGAATCTAAACGCTGTTCGGGGTAAATAATTTACAAGCTTACTGTTACGGATGTAGAGACAATATAAGGGGCGGCACAATCCCATTAGACCCTGCTTGTTTTAATGTCTATCTGAAGTTGATGATGGATCATAGAAGTCCTCACGAGTCATGAGTCATGCCACCACTCACCAGTATGTGCTTCAGCGAACTACTCCGACATGATTATTGTGTTCCTTTCAGTTTTGTAGCACGTTTGTAGCTTATGCGTGATTCCTACCACGACGATGATCTGTCCACTCGTGTCACCATCAACTAGACGAATAGCTATCTCTTGGATTTCGTACTATTTGATCTGATTCTCGATTTTATTATGAAAGTTGCTATGCAGAGGCAAGTTGGGACACTATTCGGGACGATTTTTTTGTTCTTTTTTATGCCAATGTCCAAAATTCATCTCAAATAATATTTTTTGCCTCTTTGTATAGCATTATTCGTTTTTTATCGTCCGTCTACTAAAGTGTACTGAGTGGATTTTTAAAATAAATTCGGTTTGTGACAACTAAAATTGGATATTTTGCGTCAGTGTTAACTTACACCATTTTAAACCGACCCTAGTAATGTTATGATATCTCACTAATATTTTATTATATAATGAACAATACCCAACCCTCTGGATGTTTCGTAAGCATTAACATCAATATGCTATATTTATATATCTATTCAAGTATTCGAGTCCCTTCCATATTTCAATTCACTATAACATTTCATCCACTTATCTAAATTTCTTACATATTTCTACCTTTCTAATATAAAAATCTTCAATTTTTTTTAAGTTCCCAAAATTGTAATCGGATTTTTATATAAATTTTATTTTTTCCTCATGTTCTTTTTCTTTTTCTTTTCTTTCTTTCTTTTCCCCCGTTTTCATGCCAAATTTCATTCTAAGATTTTATTCATAATATAAAGTTGTTCTTCGAATTTTTCTTCTTCCACCTGTTTCTCATCCATTTTTTGACATTTCCATCCGAATTTTCACATATGTTCCTCGTCAAGTTAGTTCTTTTTTTCTTGTCTCCACTTCGAATTTAGTGGAAAGACTCAGATTTGATGGGAGGATAAGTTGTAAAAACTACAAATCCATCTTTTTCTATCATATCTTTCATTCTCATCCCCTTCTCATTACTTTATCCGACCAAATGGATGAAAGTTTTTGACTCTTGTATACCCCGACCATTCCTCTTCATTCTCCTTATAGAAACTCATGCTATTTCATTGTGTCTGATCATGTACATGATGAATAAATTCATTTTCCTTTCTTCTTCCATAAGAAGAAATACATCAATGTCTTTTCCAAAACAAAACACTAGATATACCCTAAAATTAATAAAACTCCCCTCTCTTTCACTATATCCACTGAACCTCATACTAGGGGTGAGTATTTGATTACTTGGGTTGGTTATGGTTAATTCAGTTCAGCTAAATAGTTAATTTTTGTTGTGAGATTTTAACCATTCACCTAACTATATTATCATTGGTTAATTTGGTTATGGTTAATCGGTTAACAATTAATTTGGTCAGTTAATTTGGTTAATCAAATAATATTCTTGTAACAGTATTATATGAAAAAACTCATAAAACTTTGAACAATTATTAAACTATAGTAGTAATGCATATAGATTTAGAGGTGCACATTTCACGAAAACGTGATTAGTATGTAAATGTAGATGTTTTTTCAAATACAAGTACAAGTATGTAGGTATATATGTGTAGAATATTTTTTTAATTGATAAATTTTTACATTTTTATTAATTCAGTTAACCAAATAGAAAATAATTTTAACCATCAAATTAATCATTTAACCAATTAATCGAAATAAATTAACTAAATTAGCTGAAATAACCAAATTGTTGAAACTAAATTATTCATTCGGTTTTGACCATTCAAGTAATCGGTTATTAACCATATTCTGCTCAACCCTACCTCATACCACCATCTTTTATGTCATTTCCACTTACAAATGCATAATCTTTTCTCCCAGTATACTCTCAAGCCTCTATGATTCATGGTCTAAATGCAAATATGATGTGATATTTTTAATAAGGTGACATTTAAGAAGACAAAGTTGTACCTTATTTCTATTTTGTAACAATTATGGAAGTGTATTCCATGCTAGCTTGTTTATTATAAAGTAAAAAATGTTATGCTTTCTAATAGCCATGTTGTTCTTGAAGTAAACTATAAAAATTGGATATTATTATTCTAACAGATGAAGTCGTGGTAAACATGCATTTAATCTTCAAACTACATAAATCTAGATATGAAATTGTATATATTTTAATTAAAGAACTATTAAATACATTAAACATTATAAATTAGATTATTTGTGGTTGGGGCTATGTTCCAAGTGTAAGATATATGTGGATATAGGTCTATTCAATGCATCAATAGGACCCGCAAAAAAATTAGTTGCATTATGTATTTGCAGACACTTCATTAGTTGGAGCAATCTGCATAAGTCTTAAAGTTCATTCAAACTTGACTCAGTCGATACCCACATTAATGAATGAGTTAACCCACCACGAAAAATAAAAGTTTAAATTAATGTAAAGAAAAATACCATGGTTTCAAAAACCATTTATTTTAAAAAAATAGTATCATTTTTTATTTAAAAATAATTTAACACGGTCTTATTTAATATAGTAAGATAAATTTTAATATTATGTTATCTGAAATATGTGTTCAAATTTTATTTCATAATTATCATCTGAACATGTAGATAGATATATTTGTTAATTCAGAAGTTAGTAACAATCTAAATCTAAGAAATATTCAATCGGGAAATAATATAGACTCAACATAGAATGTAATAAGCCAACTTGGCTTGAAATTGATACAGGTTTGGATTGAATGTATCATAATTAGTTATATATTTATAATGTTATTATTCCTATATTAAACAAGATTATCAAAGCAATAAGAGAATATCATAAAATAATTTTATTTTTGAAATACTCAAATCATTGTATTGTGTTAAGTTTAGACATGTGATGTGGGGACACATTATAGTGTAGTAAAATCTTATTATTATAGTATATGAAAGAAAAGGGAGTGGTAGGAAACTCTAAAGGGATTAAAGAAAGCAAAAGATTTTTTTCCAAGTGTTACCATAATTAAGAGAGTATGAGAGGGAAGACTCTAACTTTAATACCTAAAGGACTGCATTGAAATATGTAGACTATATGTAGCTTAAATTGTAAAGATAAAGTGAGATAAATTTAAATTTTACATTATAAGTATACTTGAAATATTTTAAAATATGGACATCTTCCTCAAGTTGGTGGTGCATGCAAGAGTTTTTGTCTAGTCTAGAGAAAAAAGTCATAATAACATTTCCAAGAGCATATGTTAGTTGTTATCTTTAAGATCTGTGTTTGATATGGAATATTTTACTATAAACTTACTACAAACAAAATCTACCACTAAATTCTTTATAACAAAGTGAAAGGCGTGATGTTTTTATAGTTGATGCTAGAATTGTGATTCTAAAAGAGGACATGTGTTTGAGAGAGTATAATTCAAGTTCATGTAAGGAATGGAGTTAATTCTTTAGGCCTAGTACATAAAACTCAATACTTGTATCCCTTTACCTAGTGAAACTATAAAATACCATTTTCATGTCCAAGAGATTTGTGCATTAATTTTGAGTAGAATAAGATTAGGGTCTTTAAAAAAATTATCCACTAAATTCAAAATTTAGACCTCAATGCAAATAACCCAAGTAAAATATATTTATATAATGTAGTTTTCTTTCTTGTTAATGTAGTCTGATTAGTATTGATAAGAATATGAACCCTTGTTGAACAAATTTCACCCTCTAGACTCAATATAAGTAAAATGAACCGTAAGTGACCACATATGGTAAGATAAATTAGTTAGAGACTAATCATAATTCATATAATGTACATAATCAATACTAAAGACATTATAGTAATAAGTCATCATTGGTTCACCAAAGTTGGAACACAATTGTGTAAGAATGATCTAGACCCTAAATATGACTATGGTCCAAATTTGAGGCAAATGGACTTTATTCGATCACCTAAATGATTCGATAAAGTTCTATATAGTTATTACTAGTTGTCCAAAACTTGATCTAACTACCTAAGTATGCTTTAGACTCATAGCCTAGGGTTGGTGGCTCAGTTTGACCTCTTTGAATGTGTTTAATAATTTTAGGAAGTTTTTATATAGTTTTGTTGAAATTTGATCAAAATGTCCTCATAAATCATATGGTCTAGTTGGTTTTGATGTGTTACGCATACACAGTAAGAGTTCAGTTAGGACTCAGGGACCCTGTGGGTATTTTCTCTCTCGTCTGTTTCCTAGAATTTGTAGGACTTTACATGCAATCTCGTCACCTTGCCCAATCTCTCTCCCTTTGATTAGATGAAGCCCACAATAACCTTACCCTCTTCATCTTTGTATCTTTCTCAGATTTCTTATCCCAAACTTGTTGTGGTTTCATGCATCATCGATCCTAGCAACCTAGGAATCTCTTTTTCCTTGTGCACTTAGATTCCATCAACCCCACAGACCCTTATATATATATATATATATATATATATATATATATATATATATATATTTGTGTGTGTGTATGTATGTATGTGTATATGTATGTATATATATGTTTCTATATATATATATATATATATACATACATACATACATACATACATACATACATACATACATACATACATATATATGGCATGCCGGCAAGGGAATAGCCCGATTGGCGAATTCCGCTGGTCCCCAATGAAGGGACTCGGGTTCGAAACCACATGGAGAAGAATCTCTTGATTTATCACCATCCCGGGCGTCCGGCCTCCGCAACGGGTTATGGGAGAGGGGGAGAGAAATCTTTCTCTCTTAATCCCATATATATGGCATACTTAAAACATTGCATGGGACTCAATTTATTTGTGAGATTATCCCAAACTCCCTCTATACCCCAACTTATAATCACCTGAAGTTAAATACCTCATGTACCTACTAGCTATTCATAGAGGCGGCTCTAAACCTCATCGTTCAAGACAAGACCATGAAAAGCTTCCTTAATCCTCCATTACGTCCTTGGATCCTTCAATTTCTTCAGGAAGGTATCGACCCACCTTTCCCTCTTTTTACCTCCTTTAAAACATTTCGAGCAATGTCTACCATCTTGCCACATTTACTTCTAATATCTTCACATGTGTCTTTGCAAGGGGCTCTGGAACGAAACCCATCCTTCAGAACTTGTAAATTTTTTTTTGGCTTAGTGTTTTCCCCAATCCTTCGACAAGTTTTCCCTGGCCGCCCCTGTTCCACCTCCACCCCTTCATAACGGAAAGAATTTCTCTAGTTCTAACCATCAAAGGAGCTAAGTTTGGGCTCATTGTCTTTGACCGGATGTAGGAAAGGTTCTTAGCACCTCTACTCCCAGTGAAGCAAACTGAAATCAAGTTCATAAATCAAGGTGTACCTCTATGTTCCCATCATTTTGTGTAGATCGTGTTTGTGGGCTAATGAAGAAGAAACTAAGTATTGTTATCCCAATTTTACCCCTCTTCCAATCTTATTCACGTCACACATTCATGGGCATAACTAAAATTTCATCACCTGGACTATTCAATGACCATATGTTTTCAGTAAGAGACTTGTTGCCACATTGTTGTTCCTGATTAGGCAACCTAATCTTCGGTCCAGTTGGTCGATAAATTGGTTTGTCGATTTACATGTGGATTTTCCTTGCACTATGATTGGTCAAAATATTCAAAAAAAATAGTAAAGTATCCACTGATCAAAAAGTTATGCAAAAGTACTAGTTGGAAATGTTTTCAAATAATAATCCACTATATGATGGTATTGAAGCTCCCGATTTGACTCTGATTTCCCCTGATTCATTGAAGAACCATGAAACCCTTGAAATCGAGTTAAGGAAAAACAATTAATGTATTTTAATTTCTTTAACAAGGTAATTAGGGTTTCAATCAACCCAACAAAGTGATTAGGGTTTCATCAACCTAACAAAGTAATTAGATCTTTCCTAAGAGAGAGGTAAGAAGTCCATGCACTTCAAACTAAGTATTTTTTTAATTTTATGTATGTATGTAAAATGTATATAGAATGCTTGAATGTTCTTATATACTATTTCAATTTCTTAAAGTCAATGAATCTATAAGGATTGAATGTCATGTTCATTGTTGATACGTCATGCACATTATGAGCAAAGTCAAGAAGATGTAAAAGAAAATTATGAGTTTTGAAAGAGAAATATAATATTGTAAGATATATTATAAAAGATCCTCACCAAGAGGATCCTTAGAGAAAAATGAAGAGGCACTTTGGTGTATAAGATAAGAGACACTTTGGTGCAGCCCAAGAGGCACTTTGGTGCATAAGAGAAGAGGCCTTATGTGCAAACCCAAGGATTATTACATAAGTCAAGATAGAAAAAATGATTTAAAAGCAATTGTGTCCCCTTTTCATTGTTTAATGTTTAAGAGTCTATTTTTAGTTTACATGTTCTCTTTAATATATAATATGTTCAATTTCATTTACCAATTTATGTGATTCATGGTTGGTGGGTGTGATGCCCACATTTAAGCAGCAAACATAGAGGAAAAAGGCATTTTGTGTTCCAAGTTTAGCTCAAGGATCTTCAAGAAGAAATGGCCTAGTGGGTACCAACTTAATAAAATGATTTTTTTAATATTTCCTTTCAAGTTATGAGAAGTATGCATGAGTTTTAAGTGTGAATTTCATGCTGTGACATTAAGATGTGAGAATTTTTATCTATATCATATCTAGGTTCAATAAATTATATTCCTATACAACAATTATCATGTTTGTGACATCCCCCTTTAGAATTATGCTTCCACTCAGTGATTGAAATGTTTCAAAAAGTGGGATGTTACAATACATGTATTAGAGCTAAGAATATAGTTCGCCGCTGGGCTTTCTCATGAATATATAGATATCTCTTTCAACCTTCCCTACGTGATAGAAAACATACCTATGGAGGATAGCAAGTCAAGGAGATGTAATGCTTATCCCTTTAACTTCAGAGATAGGAACCCATAAAGAAATAAAAGTCTAGAGATATATCCATGGACATATGTGTTAGGATAGTAGTTTATCTAATTTCAACTCTCTAGTTAATTGTATCATAGTTGGTGGCATGCCCTGTCTTCTCAATAGTGATGGAAAACTAACTAAGAATTTAGAGGTAATTTTAGTAGCAAAAAAGACTTATTATACATATATTCTTCTTCTTTCTAGCATATGTGATATGTGACTTGTACACTGCTAAGTTCTTGATGTTAGCATAATTAATTCTCACACCTTTATATTTTTGTCTGGCCAACAAAGTTCGAGAGGTTCCACCAAAAGAGTTGATATAGGAGACTGAAATTGGGCAACCACCTAAACCTAATGCAATTGTATAATAATGACCCATGTCAAGGTTTTAAGCCCAAGACATTTAGGGTTAAATGAAGTTAATGATGAAGATGTGACCTAGTTCAATCCTTAGTTTGAGTTATATGGAAGTGTTTATATCATGTATGTGTATCACAATCTAAGATTAAGTAAAACCCCTAGGTGGGTAGCACATGATAGTTTCATTGACAAAATTTATTTAAGGTGAGTAGAACTATAACATTCCAATTGAATAGAATAAGATCACAGTTGTAATGAAAATTTATCCAATAACTAAATTAAAATGTAGACCTCAATGTAAATACTCTAAGTGTGTAAGAAAACTATATAATGTACTTCTCTCTCCTCCTAATGTATTCCCATTATCATTGATAACTATAAGAACCCTAATTGGGCTAATGTCACCCTCTAGACTCAATACTAGTAAAATGAGCCCTAACTGACAACATATGGTAAGACATATCAATTAAATACTAGCTATAATTCATTTGATGTACATGAGCAATACTAAAGACATTATAGTAGTAACTCATCTTTGGGTCACCAAAGTTGGAAAATAAATGCGTAGGAATGATGTAGACCCTAAAATATGGCCATGGTCCAAATTTTAGGTAAAATGAACTTTATTTGATCACCTATATGATTTTGGGAAATTTCTATATAGTTATTAATAGTTGTCCAAAACCCAAACCTAATTATCTAAGTCTGTTCTAGACTCAAAGATTATTCTAGGATCAAAATTTTGGTTCAAATTGACCTCTTTTGACCTATCTAATACTTTTAGGAATTTTTTGTATAGTCTTGTTGATAATAAATCAAAATGTCCTAATAAATCCTATGGTATGGTTGGTTTTGATGTGTCTCACAGACTTGGTCAAAGTCTAATCAGGAATCTTGGATCTTACATTATTTTCTTTCTCACCCACTTCCTTGAATGTATAGGACTCTATAGGAAATCTCCTCACCTCACCTAATCTCTCTCCCTATGATCAACCAAAGACCATGATAACCCTACCTGGTGTGGATTCCGCTAGAGGCGTACACACCAGCCAACTAGGGTGGCTAGATGCACTCCACGAGGTCAGAATGCACGGGGTGGGATTATGCTTTCAAAATTTATATTGTCCCTAATTGAGTTGATCACAAAGACTAAAACAGGTCGCCTGCAAGTGTACGTGGTAATGTCATAGTATAGGTGATTGGCAAGATACGGGGTCGGTCCATAGGGATAGAAGGGGCACTAGAGTTAGGTAGTGTAAGCTATGTTCCTAGTGCGGAGATTAGGGTTTGAGGGTTTTAAAAGGGTTTGATGGCTGATTATGCTAATTGAACAAGTAAGAAAAGCAAAATTAAACCTAAGCTATCTTGAACAAGCAAACTAGCAAACTAAGTTAACAAACTAGCTAAGCAAGGGCAAGAGCAAGCTACACTAGACCAAACAAGCAAGAAGAAATTGAGAAGCTAAGTTAACCACTAACAAGAGCAACATCCTAAATTAACACTATAGAATAGAGCTAAGAAATTGACTAAGTTAAGCTAAAGCAATTGACTAAGTTAAGCTAAAGCAATTAAACTAGACTAGCATTAACAAGCGAGAAAAGCAGTTTGGGTTTTAACAAGTTGATTAGGGTAGGTAGGCCGTTTGGGGGATGTAACTTTGATATTAGTTGGGGAAGACAGTTAGAGATGCATGGTTCTCATTCCACATCTAGATTACCAAACCAAACAATAAGGCCAATGCCATTAGAATATACCCTATACTACTAGTAGAAGACTAGGGTTAGGTGTAATTCTAATGGGATTAACCAAATCTAGGTTTCTAGAGTAAGTGATAGTGAGAAATTGAGGGTTGAGGGTAGAGATGGGAGTAGAGATGAGGGTATTTGACCTCATGCCACTAGCCACTCTACCCTTTAGAAGGCCCTAGGCAATTGCATCACTCTCACTTACACTAGCCACTTAAATCTCGCACTCACTTGTAGGAGGGGGGATGTGTATGTAGGAAAAAAGGGGGCTAGCTAGGGATGCACTAATTAGACCTAGGAGCCAATCCTAAGATTGTCACATACACTCCAATCCCTCCTAGAAGTTGTGTCATCAAACATCTCAAAGCAAGCAATCCATGTTATAAGCACAAACCACATGTAATATATTAGGAAATGAGATCGAAGCAAGAGGCAATCATCATATATATAAATTGAGTTCATTACAAGCAACTTTTCCCCAACATGGTATCAAAGTCACATTTTAACCCCAAATAGCCCACCACTAGGGGCTTAGCTACACATGATCAAAGAAAGAGTAAAAGAAAGGGGAAGAAGGGGTAGAAACACCATGGAGCTTGGTGTAGTAGCCTTCTTCTTCACCTCCAAGCTGTTGTGGACGACCTCCCTCCTCCAAGGGTGCAGGGGAGCATGAAAATATGGGGGGTTATGGATGAAAACCTAGAAAACTAGGTTTCCAAGGTGGAATGAGGGTGGAGATGGTGGATGGAGAGCCAAAATGCAAAGGAATTGCACTAATAGCTCAAGGAAGGAAGGTGGAAGCTTGGAGCAGCTGTAGGAGAGGCTAGCCTTCGTGCCCCAGCCGCCACCTATGTATATATAGGTGGTGGGGAGGCACTAGGGTAAGTAGGGGCAGTTTAGGAAACACAGTGTAAAAGTAGGGTAGGGTTGGTGGATCACCACGGCCGTGGTGGTGTGCCACGGCCGTGGTGAGGGCAATGGGACATGGTCATGGGGTGGCAAAACGGTCATGGTATGGAGGGAGTGGTGAAAAACCAAGTATGGTGGTGGCCACGGCCGTGGCGGAGTGCCACGGTCGTGGTGGGTGACGGGTACCACGGCCATGTTGGGTAACACGACCGTGTTGGAGGAGGGAGAGGTGATCGTGGAGCAGCACCACAAGCATTTTGTACTTCATCAGCCACGGTCGTGGCGCCTTGGGTGAAAATCTTGTTGAAAATTGGAACCTTGGTCATTAATTCCCACGACCGTGGGGGTTTCCTACAGTCATTTTCTCTTCTTCTGACCACGACCGTGCTGATGGCCACGACCGTGGTGTCTTCAATGGCCACGGTCGTGGCTGTCTTTGGAAAAACACTGTTGAAAATGGCACTTCTTTGCTAAAAAATGCACGACCGTGGTGTTGTGGCCACGACCGTGGTGAGGCTTGCATCACTTGATTTCACTTCAAACTCCATCATTCTTGGATGTCTTTGCTTGGGGATGACTCTTGGCCATTGGAGGTAGGTTGAGGGAGACTTTGGGGCCTTCTTTGGGTCCCTCCATGATTGGGGGAACCCTATAACTCCTTCTTTCTCTCTCATCCATCTAAACATGGTCCAAGTACCTGAAAATAGTGCAAAGAACATCGATAAGCATATTTGCAATGATAAGCACATTAGGGGCAAACGCTTGTAATCTAACATGTTTAGATGTTATTTAAGTACAAAATGGCACAGGATGGAGCCCTAAAATAGGGCTACATCACCACCCCAAACTTAAAACATACTTTTCCTCAAGTATGCTCCAACTCAATCTCACTTTTCAAATTCTTTTCAACAAAAACCAATGACAAATGCATATCAACGGATAATTATTGAATATATGGTCTTGGGAGTGACTAAGTGCATGTGTTTCACATCTCTCCTCTCCTCTTTCTCTAACCATTCATGAACTGATCACTGAGCATACAAACTTTAGATATAAAGCATAGAAATACAAGTTGTCCATATGTCCTTCATGTCATTCCGGGTAAACCGTTTCATGTTGGTGTTAATCAAAGGTGACTAGGAGTGTTGTTTCACTTTCATGCATTCACTCTTATGCTTCAAACCACACTAGATGACCCACTTGGTTGTGGAAAGGGTAAAGTGAGCTAGATTTAATATTTTCTAGCTCAATGGGTATGAAAGAGGAAGAAAGGATTGTTGTAAGAATTAGAGTGCTTTTACACACTCATCTTTTCTTTATTTGAATTCTCTTAAATAGGAGCATCCTTTTATTTCATTTGTGGATAGAGTGAAGTGAAGAGGTTGAGATGTGGCCACCCCAAACTTTTGTGGGTGGCTACGGCTGATATGTGCACTTTGACATCTTTTTATGAGGCAGAGAGGTATGAAAGTGGTGAAAGAGTGGTCAGATCAAAAGGGGTGTCATTAGTGTAGTTTCCAACATAAGATTCCCTACATGAAAGCGAATTTAGCACTTCACCAAGTGATATCACACCACATGATAAAATCAACATAACATTCATATTTCTACCAAGTGATTTCATTGGCTTTAAGTGCTTGTAGCTTACCCAATTCATGATTAAACCAAAACATTCACAGACTTAAGAGATGTGGTGCACATGTAAGAAGTCAACAAATAAGACCATATAGCAATAAGATCTAAGAAAGTGTCATGCATTTGTCACAAGATGAAAACATTTCATTTCAAATAATGGAGATTAAGTCAAAACAAACTTATAGAGCAAGAACATTCAAGTTCGGGCAAAATTGGCCAAAATGGTGCCAATTTGCACTAAATCACATCTAAACCTACTTTAGGGGAATTTAAAGATAAAGCAACAAATCCTACTTAAAATGCACAAGAAACTAGAAAAACTACATGAAGATGCAATGCATGGTATGGAAGAGAAAAAAGATCAAAAATTTTGAAAAATTATGCAAAAATGAAATTAAACTACATGTATGCATGAATGTAAGTAGACACACCAGGTCAGGGTAAACAAGTATGAAATATTAGTCAAACTATTTGATTATCTTGCAAAAATTTAGCACAAGGTACATAGAGAAAAAAAACAGTGAGAGGGGTTTACCGCCCTACCATCCCAAACTTTTAAATCATGTTGCCCTCAGCATAAAATAGAAGTTTAGACTAGTAGGGTAAAAGGCGTGGGGTCGCAAAAGACAACCGACAAGAGATAGAGTAGTCAATGTAACACTAGGTGACCAGGATAGGGCCACCACGGCCGTGCTGAACAGCACGGCCGTTCTGTCCTTCTTCCTGTAGCTCCTCTATTGATTTGCAATCTCTTCTTCCATTTTGACCTCCGCTTTGGCTAAACCCTTTTTGCATCATATTTTCTTCCTTATACCTATGCTAACATGATTCACAAATAGAAAAGCAATCAAGTATATAGTGTGTGTGTGTTTCTTGGAAACCAAAAGAAAGTATGATAAAACAAGGTTCGAGAATCGCAAACCACGTGGGTTGCCTCCCACTAGTGCTAAATTTAGAGCCTTCAATCAGGCTTGTTGTACCTCCATCAATCAACAATTGTCCAAAAGAAAAATGTTTTCATCCTCATCATACACAATCCTCTCAAATGCCTTCCTTGTCTCCCAAGGGTTATGTGAGTTTCTTAAGTGTCTCTCTTCATTTGTCTCTCCTCCGGGGTCATCATCATAGGTCCCAAAGTAAGAATCCTCATCAACAAAACTTTTTAGCTCATTTAAGATGGACTCCTTAGGCATCTTCCCTCTCATCTTCTTCTTGAAGGTGAAAACACCCTTATGGAACCTTACATAAGTTGGATTTTTCTTGATGATGGCAAGCAATGAGGTGTTTGCCTTAGTCAATATTAAGACCTTCAAACTTTACATGCCATAGTTTTGCCTTCCCTTGAGGAATGGGTCTTCATAGGCATCAACGAGAGGGGTTTCCATCCTGTTGGACACTTGCAATCCTAAAAATATCACATTGGGATGTCTTGGATCAACAATGGGAAGGTGTCATCTCAAAGGAAGATGGGGCACAAGGTATTATCTTCTCAAAATCTGCCAGGACTACAGATTTTTTAGTGCACTTAGCACTCTCACAAGGACTTTGTGGCAGGGGTTCTCCATCATGATCTTCATCTAATTGCTTCCCTCCCTTGTTGAGCTCCTCAACAACCTTGTCACACCTCAAAATTGAAACTTTCTTCACTTGCTCATGGGTAGGAGGGGGAGCATGTGATGGTTGTGGTGGTGGTGGAGGTTTTTGGGGTAGTGGATTAGGATTTTGATGGATGTAGGTTGGTTGTTGTGGAGGTGGTTGGCATGGGGGTGGGTTTTATAGTTGATATTGTGGTGTTGGTTGTGAGGTGTGTTGGAAGTTGAAAGGTGGTCGTGGTTGTAGAGGAGCATAGGGGTTAGGGGGCCCTTGGTATTGTTGGAGAGTGGGTTCTTGGCCATGTGGTGGGACATAAGCACCTTGAGGAGCACCCATGGTTCCACTAGCATTGTTGGGGTTGGGCATGGGTTGGAAAAGGGGTCTTCCCTCCTCAAAAAGGGCAAGTGAAAGGGAAATCTCATCCAACCTTTGCTCAAGACGCTCAATGGTTTGTCCATGAAGGAACACCTATCTCTTCACTTCATCAAGGCTTCTTAACCTTTCTAGAACTTCTTCTTAAAACATGGATCTGTCTTCTTTCTCTTGGACTCCTTGTTCCTCCCATGAAAGGTTTGGGCCATTTCTCCATTCTGAAGTGTATGAGCTTGACATGGAGCCTTGGTTGTTCTGGATGTCATAGGATTTTATAACCATATCTCCATAAAGAGACACCATGGAGTTAGCAGAGTAATTATAAGAACCTCCCACATGAATTTTCATGAGATCTACCATGTCTTCCAACATCTTCATCATGTAGGGCGGTTGAGGGATTGAAGGGGCTCGCGCATCTTGGTCAACCAACTTGACTCTAAAGGGTTTTTTTTCACATGCACAAGGCACAACCAAACAAAAGAGGACAAGTTAGCAAACCAAGATGCAAAAGTAACACAAAGAATAAAGAATAGCAATGGTGAGGGCAAAAGGAAAGGCTAAGCAACACTATCTTACTAGGCTGAGTGCCTCTATCCCCAGCAACATCGCCAGAAAGCTTGGTGCGGATTCTGCTAGAGGCGTACACACCAGCCAACTAGGGTGGCTAGATGCACTCCACGAGGTCAGAACACACGGGGTGGGATTATGCTTTTGAAATTTATATTGTCCCTAACTGAGTCGATCACAAAGACTAAAACCGGTCACCCGCAAGTGTACGAGGTACTGTCGTAGTATAGGTGATTGGCAAGATACGGGATCAGTCCATAGGGATAGAAGGGGCACTAGAGTTAGGTAGTGTAAGCTATGTTCCTAGTACAGAGATTAGGGTTTGAGGGTTTTAAAAGGGTTTGATGGTTGATTATGCTAATTGAACAAGTAAGAAAAGTAAGATTAAACCTAAGCTATCTTGAACAAGAAAACTAGCAAACTAAGTTAACTAACTAGCTAAGTAAGGGCAAGAGCAAGCTACACTAGACCAAACAAGCAAGAAGAAATTGAGAAGCTAAGTTAACCACTAACAAGAGGAAAGGCCTAAATTAACACTAGAGAACAGAGCTAAGCAATTGACTAAGTTAAGCTAAAGCAATTGACTAAGTTAAGCTAAAGAAATTAAACTAGACTAGCATTAACAAGCGAGCAAAGCAGTATGGGTTTTAACAAGTTGATTAGGGTAGGTGGGTCGTTTGGGGGATGTAACTTTGATATTAGTTGGGGAAGATACATCTAGATTACTAAACCAAACAATAAGGCCAATGCCATTAGAATATACCCTATACTACTAGTAGAAGACTAGGGTTAGGTGTAATTCTAATGGGATTAACCAAATCTAGGTTTCTAGAGTAAGTGATAGTGAGAAATTGAGGGTTGAGGGTAGAGATGGGAGTAGAGATGAGGGTATTTGACCTCATGCCACTAGCCACTCTAGCCTTTAGAAGGCCCTAGGGAATTGCATCACTCTCACTTACACTAGCCACTTAAATCTCACACTCACTTGTAGGAGGGGGGATGTGTATGTAGGAACAAAGGGGGCTAGCTAGGGATCTACTAATTGGATCTAGGAGCCAATCGTAAGATTGTCACATACACTCCAATCCCTCCTAGAAGCTGTGTCATCAAACATCTCAAAGCAAGCAATCCATGTTATAAGCACAAACCACATGCAATAAAATAGGAAATGAGATAGAAGCAAGAGGCAATCATCATAGATATAAATTGAGTTCATTACAAGAAGCTTTTCCCCAACATAGTATCAAAGTCACATTTTAACCCCAAATAGCCCACCACTAGGGGCTTATCTACACATGATCAAAGAAAGAGTAAAAGAAAGGGGAAGAAGGGGTAGAAACTCCATGGAGCTTGGTGTAGTAGCCTTATTCTTCACCTACAAGTTGTTGTGGATGACCTCCCACCTCCAAGGGTGTAGGGGAGCATGAAAATATGAGGGGTTATGGATGAAAACCTAGAATACTAGGTTTCCAAGGTGGAATGAGGGTGGCGATGGTGGATGGAGAGCCAAAATGCAAAGGAATAGCACTAATAGATCAAGGAAGGAAGGTGGAAGCTTGGGGCAGCTGTAGGAGAGGCTAACCTTTGTGCCCCAGCCACCACCTATGTATATATAGATGGTGGGGAGGCACTAGGGTAAGTAGGGATAGTTTAGGAAATATAGTGTAAAAGTAGGGTAGGGTTGGTGGATCACCACGACCGTGGTGGTGTGCCACGACCATGATGAGGGCAGTGGGACACGGTCGTGCGGTGGCAAAATGGTCATGGTATGGAGGGATTGGTGAAAAGCCAAGTATGGTGGTGGCCACAGCCGTGGCAGAGTGCCACGGCTGTGGTGGGTGAGGGGCACCACGGCCGTGTTGGGTAACACGGCCGTTTTGGAGTAGGAAGACGTGATCGTGGAGCAGCACCACAGACGTTTTGTACTTCAGCGGCCACGGTCGTGGCAGTGAGCCACGATCATGGTGCCTTGGGTGAAAACCCTATTGAAAACTGGAACCTTGGTAATTAATTCCCACGACCAAGGGGGTTTCCCACGGTCGTTTTCTTTTCTTCTGATCACGACCGTGCTGATGGCCACGGTCGTGGTGTATTCAATGGCAACGGTCGTGGCAGGTGGCCACGGTCGTCGAAGTCTATGGAAAAACACTGTTGAAAATGGCACTTCTTTCCTAAAAAATGCACGACCGTGGTGTTGTGGCTACGGCCGTGGTGAGGCTCGCATCACTTGATTTCACTTCAAACTCCATCATTCTTGGATGTCTTTGCTTGGGGATGACTCTTGGCCATTGGAGGTAGGTTGAGGGAGACTTTGGGGCCTTCTTTGGGTCCCTCCATGATTGGGGGAACCCTAGAACTCCTTCTTTCTCTCTCATCCATCTAAACATGGTCCAAGTACCTGAAAACAGTGCAAAGAACATCCATATGCATATTTGTAATGATAAGAACATTAGGGGAAAACGCTTGTAATCTAACATGTTTAGATGTGATTTAAGTACAAAATAGCACAGGATGGAGCCCTAAAATAGGGATACATCACTACCCTCTTCATCTTATCATCTTTCTGAGATGATCTACCCAAACTTCTCAGGTTTTGTCCAACAGGGATCCCTAGCGACCTATGAATGTCTTTTTCCTTATGAATCAAGTGTCCATCAACACCACAAACCCTCATCTATATAAATGGTGTACTTAAAATGCTCCATCAACCTTGAAGTACTACTGAGATCATCCCAAACTCCCTCTATAACCCAACTTATAATCACCCAAAGTTTATCTACCTACTATACCTATTGACTATTCACAAAGGATGCTCTAAGCCTCACAGTTCAAGCCAAAATTATCTAACATTGTTACATTTTTGACCTTTGATGTAACTTTTCTTAACATTGATTTCTATAGAAAATCAATTCTATAGGCATATAGAGTATGTTCTAGTAACACAAATGAGATCATCGCAAACTCCCTCTATAACCCAAGTTATAATTGCCCCAAGTTAATCCACCTCCTATACATATCGATTATTCACAAAGGCCATTCTAAGCCTCACAACTCAAGCCAAGATCAAGTATCACTAGTAAATTTTTGACCTTTGATATCACTTCTCTTAACTTCAGTTTCAGCAAAATTGATACTATAGGCATATAGAGTCGGTTCTAGTAACACAAATGAGATCATCCCAAACTCCCTCTATAACCCCAAGTTATAATCGCCCCAAGTTCATCTACCTCCTACACATGCCGATTATTCACAAAGGCCACTCTAAGCCTCACAGTTCAAGCCAAGATCATGTAACACCAGTAAATTTTTGACCCCTGGTATCACTTCTCTTAACTTTAGTTTCTGCAAAATTGATACTATAGGCATATAGAATCGGTTCTAGTAACACAAATGAGATCATCCAAAACTCCCTCTATAACCCCAAGTTATAATTGCCCTAAGTTAATCTACCTCCAACACCTATCGATTATTCACAAAGGACACTCTAAGCCTCGCAGTTCAAGCCAAGATCATGTAACACAAGTAAATTTTTGACCCATGGTATCACTTCTCTTAACTTCAGTTTCTATAAAAAAACTGACACTATAGGCATATAGAATTGGTTATAATAACACAAATGTCACTACTACTCAAGTCTTGCCGATTAAAAAAAACACAACTACCGCTTTTACTATAATGTAGGTTTCTTGGTAAAGAACTGATGTCTAAGATAGCTCATGAAATTCAAATTTTCAGTGGGAAAAGTTAGGTATAGGCCTATAGCGTCGGTTGTAAAAAGTGAACGATAAAGATATTCCCCCGAAATACATTTTTCCTCTAAAAAGACTATCTCATCGATTTTCACATTAGAAACTGACGTCGTAGGTCAAGTACACCACGGAGATTTTTTCCTCCAAAAAATCCTATTTCTCCAATTTTCTTTTTAAAACAACCGATGACAAAGGTTTACTATCACGTGCACCATGAAAAATATTTCCCTCAAATTGGCTTATGTCATCGGTTTTTACCCTACAATCGACACCTAATGTCTGACCTAGTTTATGCTTTTTAGTAGGAATAAGTACATGTGGTTCAGTTATTTAATCGACAACCAATTATATAAGTTGATCTATCTCGTTAGTTCTTCTAGGTAACCTATGCCTAATGTATTACCAAGGTTACATTTTTTAGTAGGGACACATATATGTGGCATTAGTTATTCAGTTGGAAACTGACAATATAGGTTGATATATCTTGTCAATTCTTCTATGAAAGTGATGCCTAATGTCATAGTCGTCAGTTTTTTAGTAACAACCAACACATAAGTTCCACTTAGAAACCTTCATGAAACAAACATTCCTCCATTCTCTATTTCATAGCATGATTTTTTTTCTTCCTCACTCTAGCAATTTGCTCTTTCTTTGTCATCTCTCTCTACCACCACTGTGATTGGCTCATCGTTTCCATTGTCTCTGTCTCAACCTCTACTACTATTGTCATTGGAACCAGTGTTGTTTTTTCTACCTTGATTTTCGTCTGTACAACCATGGCCTACTATTGCCCTGACCGCTACAGTTGTTGCTGCTATTGATTGCCGCCACCACTACCATCTTCTTCCTCCTACTGCTGCTGCCCTGACCACCACAGCTGCTGCCTTCTTCCTTCTACTGCTGCTACTACCTAATTGATCTATAGAAGGTGTGCTTTTTAATTTTTATTTGTAGCTACTTTTTTATTTGGTTTTTTAATTATATTTTTTAAAAATCATGTATAATTGTTAGTTTCGTTGATTAGATATAATTTTTATCGATGCTTGTTTATTTGTTTAGAATCTTTCATATACACGTTCATATAAATTTTGTTTAGCTAAATAATTACATCTAGTACTATTTAGGAGACCAACCCTCAACCTAACTTATGAAAATAAATTTATAAATGATCTTATATATGTGACATGCATGTTGATCTTAATATGAAAACCCTGATTTCTAAATCATGGTGTTGGCCTAGAAACCCATCTGATATTTACTCATTAGGAGTAAATCTTAGATATTCCTCGATTTGGGATGAATATTTAATCTCACTTAGTTTTTAAGTATATATTGCGTATTTGATTCTCAAGATTTTTTGTCAGCACTTTCCGTTCTATTCTCTAAGTACATATGAAGGTGGGTTTTTTCCCATCTACATACGTGTACTTGGAGAACTGTGGGGAAATTCTTTCGAAATATTCTTGAAAACCGATACACATTATACACTTACTAGTGAGATTAGGTGTTCAAGAATGGGATAGGTGGTACACATTCATTACTAAACTCTAAATGCTAATTTGTAAACTCTAATCCTTAAATCATTAAGTCCTTAACCCTAAACCCTAAACATCAAAACTTAATCTTTAAACCCTATTCTTTAGACCCTAATCTCTAAATTCTAATCTTAAAATACATAATTGAATATTCATTTTCTCTGTAATCATAGAATGAATGGATCATGTATGTCCATTTGACATCGTGCATCTAGAGTCTATTACTAGTTTTGATTAGTTTTTAACATTTACGGATTAACATAGGAAACAACTTGAAGATAGGTTCTATTGTACATTTAGGAATTGTAGTAACAACTTAAAAACCGACATTGTTGAAGAAATCAAAAGTCATGTCATGTGCAATAGGATTGTAGAGGGATATACAGAACAACACTAGAATGGAGAGATTCCTACTATGGGATTAATACGTGTCAGTTGTAGTACTTTTGTTGTAGAAGAAATTTCTGATGATGATGTAGATGTGAACAAACTGATTATGATAGACATGGCTGATGCAATGCCAGATAGTTGTGGGATTAATCGTAATGATCCATTCCTTATTTTGAAACATTGTGCATGATGTTGAGAGACAGTTATACTCACTAGTATAGATATCACCTTTAGCATCGGTTAAATATGACTTTAGAAGTTGGTTTCTAAGCGACTCCCAAATGGGTGACACTAAATGTAGATGCCTTCAGTGTCAGTTTCATAACCGACGCCACAAAGCCATCCCCCGATTGCAACCCCAAAAAGTGTGCCAGTAGGGGGACCAAAGGCGTCGGTTATCAAGTCATAACTGACGACACATCCCATACCAAAAATAAATTTGGCCCCAGGTTAGACCATAGGTGTCGGTTAGCAACAAAAAAATAACTCCATTGACCTAAA
Source organism: Alisma plantago-aquatica (assembly GCA_963693085.1). NCBI lineage: Eukaryota > Viridiplantae > Streptophyta > Magnoliopsida > Alismatales > Alismataceae > Alisma > Alisma plantago-aquatica. The sequence goes on from OY856412.1 coordinate 1,034,717,579, forward strand.
ATTATTGACGATTTTTAATTTAACCAAATAGTAATCAACACCATTGTGGATAAAGAGGTCGGTTAACTATTAATAACTGACAAGGTAAGTTTTTGTTGTCGGTTTGTTTTGTTAACCAACGACTATGTTTTGATTTTTTTCTTATCAACTTGCAGGCCTGCTGTCCGGCTGGTCAGTAGGATGCAGAACCTGTAGTTTAGTTCTGAACTATAGGTTTACATCATCCATTGATTTCAGTCAACAACATGCCACAAACCTACAAAATTAACAAGGATGGACAACATTAATATATGGAATGATTCACACACATGTATAAGCACATTTCATATTATTATTTCATCACACACATGTAGAAACCTATAGTTCCATTTCATTCCTCCATTTCATATTCACACATATGTAGCAACCTGCAGTTCCATTCATTTCATCTCTTTTCACATTCATACACATGTAAAAACATTCATGTACACACATATGTATATAGATAAGACAATTCAAAAAAATTCATTCATACATGCATATATAATTGTGTCTTTCAAAGTTTAACATATCATCAAATACAGAAATAATTATGACAATAAAGTTTAGAAATATCATTATTTATCATTATCATCGTCATCCTCACCATCAGTATTCCAATGATAATAAAACATTACCACTACTTGTAAGGCTTTTGCCCATTGTTCTCTTACATCATTTAATTCTTCCATCGTATAGGGAGTATGTGCATCTAATAAATTTTCACATGTTGTGAAGTCACTGGTTTTAAACACCTACAAAGAGAATGACATATATATATAATTAATAATATATAATAAGATTGATATATTTCATATTATCTAGTGAGACTATATATAATACCTATTGTATGGTATCAATTTCCTTTGCAACATGTTTGATAATTAGGTCCATATATCGCATCACGTAGTATGCACATGCCCAGCTGTTGTTTTGTGTAGCACACTATAAATTGAAACATACAAAATGTTAACAAATACAAACAAGCATAGTTCACATAAATAATATATACATTGGAGTCAGGAAATTACTTTCACATTCTTCAAGGTAATAGTTTCTTTGTCTTGGCCATGTTTCCTCCATCTTTTATGAAAATTTTTAAAGCCCTACATGTTAATGTAACACATTAAATTGTATTATTAAATAATAATGTAATAATAGATGTTAATGGATATAAATATGAAAGATTTCTCACGTGAATAATGGCCTTTTCATTGAGTGTCCATATAATGAGTCTAATTCCTTCCCCGAAGGATGTAGATAATAAACAGTCCATGTCTTGGGGACAATAACCAGTAACTCTGAATGCATAACACTAGAGGTAAGAGAGTTAAAAAATAATAACTCAAAATCCACAATAAAAATGTAATTTTCTTAAGTCCAAATTATAAGCAAAGTAAACTTACTCAACATTGAATGGAGCTATTATCACCATCTTCTTTTTTTTACCAAAATATTTAAAAGTGACATAGTAGTATCAGGTAACTGATGAAGGCTCTTTATCTACACGACTGATCAAAGATGGAACTAGAAATCCCATATGGGAAAATGAAAAATATTTATAGATCTTGTGTAAGTGGTTGCAAAATATGTATTACATATGCATTAATATATAAGAAACCAGATCATCGTATATAAAACAAGGTATATGGATATATAAACAACATCTCACCATATCCATAGCTCTATCATAGATGTATTCAACCAATCATAACGAAAAAACTCCAAAATATCTTGTATAAATATATTGTTATCGTATGATTCGCCTGCAACATCCACTAGAATAGAAACATTTATAGGACAATTTGGGTTATGTTCTCCTATCCATATTGGCATACCCTTACAATTAGGACCTAACGAGTCGTATAGTTCCCTTGGAAGCCAACTAGGTACTTCAGGAGGAGATGGAGGTGGAGGCTGAGCTATAGTGGGTTTCTTCCTTTTGACCTATATATATAATTTCAGATTAATTGACTAGATCGTATATACATGCTAAAACATTAACATAATGCAAATTTACCATACAATATTAGTATATATGACATCCGTTTCGGGCCACAATATCACTCCGCCTTCTGCTTCACCAAGCATTTCAGAATTTGAGTGGGTATATGGCAATGGATGATGCATCCACTGGTGGAGTACAAGTCTGAGGTTCACACGAACTGCACCATCTGGTACTGGAGAGCCATGAAACATGTCCCCTGGAAGGGTGGGTAAGCCTCGGCCTCTACAATGATAAATTGCTTGCTTTTTAGATGGCATGGCTTAAACCCCTACAAATTTACGTAAAGTATGTTATGTACATATATACATAACCATATCATCTTGAAAAGACTAGCTACTATGTCATAAAAATATTTACAGTAGATGCACTAGGTGGTGGGTCTACATGATTACTCCCAACCACCTCTACAGTAGGAGAAGAGAGACACACCACATGTACTGTTTGAGTGGCAGTAAGAGACGTCTGCCACTTGCTCATTGCTTCATAGACTCTCCTATTAATGAACTCATCTACCTATACATGGACAAAAGAAATGCTAGCTTTTGATTATTGAATTTCCTTTTTCAATAACATTCTAAAAAAAGAATAGGTTACCTCAGCTTTTGAAAATCCCACTTTTGGTACATGTTTGCGCTGTGATGGCCCAAAGAACTCTTTTATACCCACACCAGTTCTTGCACCCCTAACACGTCCATGATGCTACAGGTTACCAAGAGCAACTTTCAATTCATCCCTTGTACCCTCAAGGTTGAACTTGCCTTGCTACCTCTGCTCATGAAGCTCCCGCTAATCGCCATCAATAGAAATTGGTAAGTAAACATAATAATCAATATTGATTGCTCTGAGAGTTGAGTTTTAGTATTTTTGTAGCCGCCTTTGTGGTTACGGGTTTGGTTATATATCCTTTTTTATTTTTCCTCCCCGCTATCCACACAATGTGGCAAGGCAGAGGTGCGTGAGTAACAGTAGAGGACTGCCCAGTCTCCTGAGTAGCAGCAAACTCAGTAGCAGCAGCTTGTAGTCTTTGGTGAATGCCTGCATAGCCTTTTGGACCCATCATGTGGTCATGCACATTTAGTGAATGCCTTGCTCTTTGAGCATCGCTGATAGCCTTGTTAGTAAGCATATTGATTTGGTTAGTAACACTAAAGGTCAATCTTGAATAGGTGAATACATAAAAATGTATATTAATTATATTGGGAGTGGCGCTTAATACCTTGAATTCATCAATTTTTCTTTTGGCAGTAAACTCCTCCCAGTCATTGGGGTCTAGGTAGTTCTATTGCACAGTGGATGACTTCTTCTTCTTCTCAGTATCTTGTATGTAATCTCGGGTGAGATTTGTCCTATAGTTCCTTAAGACCCTCCCACAGCGCATTATCACACATTTATGATGCAGGCTTTCATCCAGTTCAAATATACTCTACAAAATTTTATATATTTAACTAGTATCCCAAAAATTAGTAATCTGCAAAATAGAATTACAAATTATCATAACTCACACATAGTTCCTTCCATACTAAGTCTTTCTTCCCCTTAGAAACTTTATGCCAAGATTCTACATTTGGACTACAATGGCTACGAGTAAGAACCCCAAGATATGAAATAAACGAGTTGCGGTTCACTCCAACTGGATTTCCTGCATGATCAAAATCCATAGCCAGTTTGGGTCCATTGCCCCTTTGTTGTAGTAACTTGTTCATCATAGTGATGCCCCTCACTTTTTCATTTTTTTCGCTGCTCATCAAGTGCCCCAAGTTGTTCAGGGGGTACATCATCAACCTAAAATTTGACAAAAAAACACACTTTCAAGATATAACTTATAAATGGACATATAGATAGAAATATAGGATATATTTTAAAAACTCACATTGTGAGGCACCGCATTGGTATCCTCACCCTCACGGTAATCATCATCACGGTCATCATACTCATGCTCATTCATATGAAAGTATCATTAAAAAATCAAATATTTAACATTTAACATAACTAGAAGATAATAAAACATTATAAAGTTCACATTCATAAAAATAAAACATATAAAAAAATAAAAACATGCCTCTAATACTGTGATCTTTTCTCAATTAACATTCCTTCGGTGTGATCTCCGTGTACATATAAGTCATTGTTAGCTTCAATATTTGGAGGTGTTGGCAACCCAACTGAGAATGGACTCGAGTCATCATACTTATCATAGTACTCATCTTCATCTATATGATCTTCAATGAATTGTCTTTTACCATGAAGAACAACTGACCATTTATCATTTGCAGGATCATCGATATAAAATACTTGTTTCTCCTATGATGCCAATATGAATGGTTCACCCTTCTCGCTAATCTTTTCAAAGTTCACTAATGTGAAACCCAATTCATCCACTATAACTCCTTTGGTGTTCTCAACTCAATTACAATTAAAGAGAAGAATTTTGAAATCTACATAATCAAACTCCCATATGTCTTCAGTGACACCGTAATATGACATTTTAGCTTCATGTGGACTCTTATCCTTTGCACTTGCAAAAAACAATGAAGACACTTGAAGGGTGACCCCACTATTTTGGATGACGCTCTTATCATCTTTATTCTTTGTGTAATATGAGAACCCATTTATGTCAAACCCTTCATAAGACATAACATTCAATTTTGGTTTAAAGGAAAGGCATTTGATATTTTCAGCAAGATTATTTGGTGTTTGAGATAGTTGATGTAAGACTTTATCTTCTAACCACTTAATAAATGTCTTGTTATGCTCTCTAGAAAGCCACATTGAATTGGCTCGAGGATATTGTTTCTTGATGAAATTGGTATGTTCCTCGATATAAACACTCACTTTGTCGATGTTATGTAAAATATACAAGTGAGCTTGTTCCAACTGCTCACGGATGATTACTTTCATTCGTGATCCCAAAATTCCTTTGCCAGAATAATCCTCAATATTCTTGTCATTAATAGGAGCGTCATTACCACTCAGAAAGTCATTACAAAAATCGATAACCTCTCTTACCACATAAGCCTCAATAATACTCCCTTCAGGCCGATAACGGTTTCGAACATCACTTTTAAAAATGCATGTGTATCGTTTAAAGGGATACATCAAATGCAAGAAAACTGATCCCAACATTTTCACTTCCCTAGTCAAGTAGACAACAAGATGTACCATGATATCAAAGAACAAAGGAGGAAAATACATCTCAAGCTGACATAGGGTAACAACCACTTCTCTTTGCAACTTATCGAGAGTATCAAGATCAATAACTTTGTTGCACTGACTATTGAAAAAGAAACAAAGTCAGGTGATTGCAAACCTTACATGCTTCGGCAGTATAGATCAAATTGCCACGGGTAATATTTGTTACATTAGAGTGTGATAATCATGAGATTTAAGACCTATCAACTTCAAAACTTTCATTGACACCAATCTATGGATGTTGGATAAGTAACCAAAATATTGACTTCTTCTTGAATAAAGATTTGTCACTCTGTGTGGCCATGGTACATTGTGATCTCTTACCAAATTCATAAACAAAGTCTTTTACTCTTTCATAAATAACCTCCCCTGGTATAGGTTTAGGTGCACTCTGTTCCTCATTCTGTCCATTAAATGCTTTCTGTAACCTACGGTACAGATAGAAATTTGGAAGGAACCGTCGATGACCAAGATATACACCTATGGTACAGATAGAATTTTGGAAGAAACCTTCGATGACCAAGATATACAGTCTTCCTGCCATGTTTTAGTCGTATTGAATCCATGTTCTCTTCACATATAGGACACACTTTATATCCTTTGACACTATATCCAGACAAATTCCCATATGTTGGAAAGTCATTAACAGTGCAAAACAACATAGCGTGTAAATGAAATGTTTCTCTTTATGAAGCATCATAGTTCATCACACCTTCACCCTAGAGTTTCTTTAATTCATCAATGAGAGGTTCAAGATAAATTTCGATATCATTTCCAGGTTATTTAGGGCCCGATATCAACAACGAAAACATAACATACTTATTTTTCATACACAACTAGGGAGGAAGATTGTATATAACAAGCATAACTAGCCAAGTGCTATGTTGGCAGCTCAATGTCCCGTATGGATTCATCCCATATGTACAAAGCCCAAGTCTTAGATTCCTGACTTCTTCACCAAATTTAGGGTACAATAAATCAATCTTCTTCCACTATGGGGAATTAGACGCTTGTCGTAGGATCCCATCATTATTTTTCTTAACATTTGCATGCCACCTCAAATTCTTCGCATCTATCAGATTGGCAAACAAGCGTTGAAACAGTGATATTATCGGTAGATACCACATCACCTTGGCAGGAGAACCAGTTTTAGACTCCCCCGAAGTCGTCATTTTATATCTTGACGCACCACATTTTGGACAATCTTTCAAATCTACATAGTCCTTTTGAAATAATACACAATCATTCAGGCATGTGTGTATCTTCTTGGTATCCATTCCCATTGGGCACAACAATTTCTTTAACTGGTATGTTGAGATTGGCAGCTCATTTTCTTCAGGAAGAATTTCTTTCAACAAAGACAACAATGACGTGAAGCTTTTGTCACTCCATCTATTGTTAGATTTCATCTTATACAATCTCAACATAGTGCTAAGCCTTGTAAATTTAGTACAACCTGTGTATAACGGTCTCTCAGCATCATGCTCAATGTTTCTAAACATGGGAGGTGGATCAGTGTGCTCTGCCCCACAACTATCCAACATCGCATCAACGATGTCTACTGGAAATGGTTCGTTCACATCTACATCATCAGAGTTAATTTCTTCTTCCACACTAGCATTACTATCATCATCCACTGATTTCAGGTTTGAAATCTCTCAATGCCAGTGCCATTTTGTATAGCCGTGTACAATCCCATTGCACATGACATGACTTTTGATTTCGTCACCAATGCTGACTTTCAAGTTGTTACCGCAATGCCTACATGGACAGTAGAACCTATCTCCAGGTTGTTTCCTATGTTCCTCGGAAAATCTAATAAACTGATCAAGACCAGAAATAAACTCTAGGGTGGAACGATTTGGAATGGACATCCATGATCTATCCATTCTATGATCAAAGAGAAAATAAGTATATATTAGGGTTTAGGATTAAAAGATTAGGGTTTAGGGTTAAAAGATTAGGGTTTAGGGTTAAAATATTAGGGTTTAGGGTTAACATATTAGGGTTGAGGGTGTTATATATAATAAATGTGTACCACCTATCCCATTCTTGATCACCTAATCTCATTAGTAAGTGTATAATGTGTATTCGATTTTAAAGAAATTTTGGAAGCATTTCCCCATAGTTCTCCAAGTACATCGATGTACATGGGTAAATGCCCACTGACATATGTACTTAGAGAACAAACAGGGAAGTACTGACGAAATATCATGAAAACCGAATACACATTATACACTTACATCCTAAGTGAGATTAAGTGTTCAAGAAAAGTACCAAATCGGGGACTGTCCAAGATTTACTCCTAATGAATAAATCTCGGATGGGTTTCTAGGACAACAAAATACATGTATATATGTTGTCATTCATATACCTACAATCATAGTATCATCGTTCATATCCTAAGTTTTGTGTAACATCATTTAAGTCAATCATTCTTCCATTTGGATAAGTTCATTCATTTGTCATTAACCCAAATCAATCATTAATAATCAACTACACAATTTTGAAGAACAATTATATATTGAAATAAGTTAAATCAATAACTAACAATAGAGAAAGAAAGAAATAACAATTTATTAAATTCAATCATTCATCATTAACCCGAGTTAATCATTATTAATCAACTACAATTTTGGAGAATAATTATATATTGAACTAAGTTCATTCATTCCTCATTTAACCCATATTAATCAATATTAATCAACCCTAATTAATCAATAATAATCTTATAGAAAACTCACCACACTGGTGGAGCAGGCTGTGGTGGAGGCAGTCAGAGGTGGAGGTGGTCGCAACTGTAGCCGAAGGTAGAGGTGACCGAAGGTGGAGGCGGAGATGACTAAAGTTGCGGTGAAGCAGGTGGCCAGTGGTGGCAAGATGGTGGGTTGTGGATGTTGTCGTTGGTGGAGATGAGTGAGCAAGCAAGTGATGGCAGTAGTGACTGAACTGGAGCGGCGGCAATGAGCTCCTTATTGGCGTTTTCTCTCCACAACGGAGGCAACAAGCTCCTCTCCATAGCAGCAGCAGTGGCAGTGGCGAGCGGCAACACAGAATCGCGAGACCTAGCTTGAGCGTCAATAGAGAATCGCGAATGAAATAGAGAAGGGGAAGAGTATGGCTCACACAGTGCTATTCAGTTAATTACCGACGACAGTTATTGTGTAAAACTGACGCTTAACACATTCTACAACTTCAAACAAATACCAGGATGGGGGTGTTCATCATCGGTTTCAACGTATAATAACTTACGTCTATCCACATACGCCGACAAAAAAATTTGTTCTTGAGTTAAAATCATACTTGTCAGTTTCTCCCCTAACACTGACGCCGATTAGGTAAATTGGGGGGGGGGATTTTTCACGGGGACAATGCGTGAACACACATCCTCATCGGTTCATATGGAACAACGACACCAAATAAGGTATGAATTTTTTCCTCGTGAGGGATATTTAGGTGTCAGTTGTATTTTAAACAACTGAAAACATATGGGGGGACAAAAATTTTGTAGGGCTTGGCACGAAACATGAGTCGTCGGTGTTTATACAATCGACATCGAAGTGAAAATTTTGGAGGCAAATTTTTTTCTCTGAAAATTTGTATTTTGGCGGGTGATTTTAGATGTCAGTTTTTATTTTGACCAGCCGACGTTAAAGAAAAAGCGATACACGTGTCTTTTATAAAGCGGTCAGCTTTCACATATAGGTGTCGGTTTTTGTGCTAAACTGACATCATAGTTTATTAGCATCAGTGTTTTATTTTTAACCGACGCCAGCAAATGTGACGTTATACGTCATTTCTGTACTAGTGACTTAGGTTATACTAAGTTTACAAAGTTTATTGCTATGTTGAGATTGTGTACTCTGAAGGCTGGAAATAGATGGAGTTACAACAAGCTTTGCTTCTCTATTGTCTTTTTTGAAAGAAATTCCTTTTGAAGGCAACGAGATTCCAATCTCAAAACACAAATTGAAGAAAATGTTGTGTCTAATGGGAATGGTGGCTAAGAAGATACACGCATGCCCGAATGATTGTGTTATATCAAAAATACTATATCAATTTGAAAGATTATGCAAAATGTGGGGAGTCAAGGTACAAAATGATGACTTCAAGTAATCCCAAAACTATCTCTCTTACCAAGGTGATGTGGTATCTACCTATAATACTACGATTTCAAAGCTTGTTTGTTAATAACAAGGATGCACCACATGTTGAGGCAAAGAAGAACAATATGGAATCCTATAACATGCGGTTGATTCCCCACATTGAAAGAGAATTGATTTATTGTACCCTAAATTTAATGAAGAAGTCAAAAGTCTAAAACTTGGGCTTTGTACCGATTGGATAAATCCACATGGCACATTAAGAAAAGAACATAGAACATGGCATGTTATGATTTTTATATAAAATCATCCTCCCTAGCTGTGTATGAAGCATAAGTATGTCATGTTGTTCTTATTGATATTAGGCCCCAAACAACCTATCAATGATATAAATGTTTTTATTGTGCTTCTGATTGAAAACTCAAAGAGACTATGGGGAGAAGGAATGACGACCTGTGATATACTTCATGTAAGGAGACATTTTATTTTCATAATATGTTGTTTTACACCATTAATTAACAACTTGCCAACATATAATAATTTGTCTGGATACATTGTAAAAGGATCCAAGGCATGCCTATATGTGAGGAGAATACTAATTTTATATGATTAAAATATTGCAGCAAGTCTTCATGGAGTGAGACATTTCATTTGCATGCTATGTTGTTTTTCACTATCAATGATATTCTAGCATATGGGAATTTGTCTAAATACATCGTAAAAGGTTCTAAAGCATGCCCTATATGTGAGGATAATATTGCTTCAATATGATTAAAATATGGTAGCAAGGCTATATATCTTGGAAATCAAAGGTTTCTTCCAAAAGTGCATCCTTACTGAAGGTTGTACAAAACATTCAATGGATCAAATGAGGAACGGAATGCCCCTGAAACTACACCAGAGGAGGTTTTTTATTAAATGAGCAAAAGACTTTGTCAATGCATTTGATAAGAGACCACAATGTATTGAAAAAAAATAATTGTTATAGCGTCATTGGTACTCTGTTGAATATACCAGGTAAGACTAAAGATGGCATAAAATCTAGAATGGACCTATGTGAAATGGGTACAAGGGAAGAATTAACAAAAGAAATCAGCAATGATAAAAAATATATATATCTTCACTTGCTACATACTATTAAGACAGGAGACGAGAACTTTTTGTGAGTGCTTTCTTATTGTTAATGTACCACAAGAATACTCTTCCAATATCTGTAGATTGATATCAATTAAGGATATGAAGTAGATAGGTCTTAAATCTTGTGATTTTCACACGCTAATGCAACAAATATTGCCCACATCTATTCAATCTATACTGCCAAAGTATGTAAGGTTTGTAATCACGAGACTTTATTTCTTATTCAACACTCTATGTAGCAAACTTATTGATCCTGAGAATCTTAATAAGTTGCAAAGAGAAGTGGTTGTTACCATGTGCTAGCTTGAGATGTATCTTCCTCATCCATTCTTTGATATCATGGTACATCATGTTGTCATTTGACTAAGTAGGTAAAAATATTAGGTTTGGTTTTCTTGCATTGGATGTATCCTTTTGAATGGTACATGAGTGTTTTTAAAGCTGATATTCAAAATTGTTACTGGCCTGATGGGACTATTATTGAGGGTTATGTGACTATAGGGAGGTTATGGAATTTGACAATGACTCTCTGACTTGTAATGAAGCTCCTATCAATGAAAAGAATACTAATCCCTATTCCAACAAAGAGACTTTAGGAGAAGTAATTAGTTGCGAGCTGTGGGAACAATCACACTTGTATATTTTACATAACATCTACGAAGTGGATATTTATATCATGGAAGATAACAATTTTGTCAAGACAAAATACCCTTAAGTTAGTACAATGTGGCTTGTTAGAGAGTATAATAGGACATTTATTAGGTGGTTTGAAGATCAAGTCTTCTTTCAACTATCTCAAACATGAATTAATGTTGTTGAAAATATCATATCTCTCACCTTTAAACCAAAAATGAATATTATGTCTTATGAAAGTTTTGACATAAATGGATTTTCATATTACACAAAACTTCATGATGATAAGCATGTGATCCAAAATAGTGGTGTCACCCTTCAAGCATCTTCATTGCATTTTCCTAGTGTGAAGGATAAGAGTTCACATGAAGCTAAAATGTCATATTAAGATGTCATTGAAGACATATAAGAGTTTGATTACATAGACTATCATGTCTTTAGGTGTAATTGGGTTGATAACACCAAAGGAGTTGTAGTGGATGAATTAGGTTTTACATTAGTGAATTTTAAAAATATTGGCGAGAAGGGTGAACCATTCATATTACCATCACAGGAAAAGCAAGTATTCCACATTGATGATCCTAGAAATGAAAATGGTATGTCTTTCTTCATGGAAAAATGTCATTCATTGCATATTTTATTGATGAAAAAGTGTACTATGACAAGTATGTCCAATCGATTCTCAGTTGGCTTGCCAACACCAAATGTTAAAGCTAACAATGACTTATATATGCATGGAGATCACATAGAAGGAATATTTTTTTAATTGATCAAAGATCCAACTAATACTATAGGCATGTATTTTAATTTTTAAAATGCTAGATGTGCATTTTACATTCTTTATTTTATGTACATCTTACATTCTTTGACACTTACATTTCATTCTTTGACCATTTTTATATGGCGTCCGACTGGGAGGATTAGCACCATACTATGACACCCTTTGCCACACAAAGTGAGAATACTCAAAACTTAATCACGATCAACCACTAACCAGTGAATTACTAAAAATCACAAGAAATTAAAACCGATGTGCAACAAGCACCATGAGATGGGATTAAATAGACATGAGTCAGCACTTGCAATTCACAACATATATTCAAGGAGCTACATCTTTGTTTTACAATCAATTTGTTACATAAGATAATAATTCCACATGTATGTACATACCACCAAAGGCACACAAGACAAAAACCACGTATCGATCATCATGTCATCAAAACAAATTGAGAACACTCCCAAGGACCTGAGTATATAGAGATGACACATATGACTCTATTACTAGACGTTATCTGCATACCATGATCCACCAGGTGTAGTTTCTTTTCATATTATATCCTCAACTATCTAATGTTTAGCTTGGCATGCACGTACACCTATAGGACTTTTAACCAACGGGGTGAAACAAAAGTCCCAGTGAGAGATATAACTCTCCACCAACTCTATTATTATCACCGGTAACTAAGCATAAAGGAATATTATTAATAGATGAGCAGGTTCAACAAATTCTCTTATGCAAGGCAACTATCACTGGTTTAAGCAGTTTAGGCATCTACACTACACAATAGATTATCTTTATGCTTGAGAAGGAATACATTGAGCATGTATAACTTTTATAAACTAAATAGTATAAAAGCAAGAAAAGGCTTCAACCAATGTTCTCATATTTGATTCTAAACGAATATGCTACACGACTATTTAGGAGTTTATTATGCCCTGATTATTTGATTCGTGCCACCCAAATCCAACTGACCACTATGAAGTCAAAATCAGGTCCATATAAGATCTAAAAAAGGTCGGACTTGAAGATCTTCTCCATACTCAGTCAGGACGAGCTTGCACCATAGTGAGATGTAGTCAAACTATAAAACAGTCACACATAGTCTTATAACTAGCCCACCTTGGTACAAGTCACAATACTAGCATCTAGGGTATTCAAACCCATTCATTGAGGTACAACCATAGTTGTACTCTAATCACGTCATGTTATAATCATTGAGACCTGAACACAGTTGTTCTAAAAAAAGCGGGCTAGGTATGACCACAACCATCCTCCTGAAACACTTAGTGTGAGGATGACAATCACCCCACATACTCAACATTATGTGCTCTGAGTATTCCTTAGGAATACTCATTTCACCATCTAGTAAGTTCTGACTCTAAAGATGGTTCTATGGCATGGGTCACTACATGATTAAGGTTTCACTTGATTAGTTATCTCCAATTGGGTGAATTAAGGCTACATCAAACAAGTGGACAAAGAAACCCTAATTCATCTCTAACAAAAATGGCTATATTATAGCTTCAGAAGATATAAAAAGTATGAGATATAATTTCTCGTCTCAATATAACATGACATTATTCACCTGTCAATCAAATGACTATACTTGTCATCACATCATTATCACATGGTACTATGCATTTCTATTAAAGATTTTATCACAATCAACACATTATCATGGAATATCAATCCCTTATTTCAGTACCGGAGGATATCACCTCAACTAGGCATTAAGCCTATACCAAGTCATAAGACCCATCACACCATTCTTATGATTTGTTGCTATCTCAACATGCCTTATTGAGCATAAAGGCATTACTCATGCCAAGCATCACTTGTGCCACATCACATATACACCATAGCAATCATTACCTATGACATCCATCTCACTTGCATGGTTAACATTATCCTAATAGAAGGGGAATATGTCTCAATACACTAAATACTTTTGGGTAAAGTACGTCATGCATCATATGTCCCCTCAATTAAGGTTAAATGCCATCCTTAACCACATAGGGTTCCCAAGCATCATTTATTTTCCAATCTTCTAATTTCACTACCTCCCACAAGTTTGAAATTTATAAGCCTATGCATTATTTATAATAACTAAGTCTACACATTCACATATTCATACTTCCCGTGTTCCCTTATCAAGGCTTGTAGTCATCACTTAGTATTAGTTAATCATCTTCATAACACTCACAAGCTATAATATTCCATTAATATGTAAGATTAACATCATGTGCATAAACGAGAGAGAGAGAGAGAACAAATTTCATGTTGTTAATCATGCATACTCAGCAAAAGTAATCTACCCTGAGATTAGGGTCAGTGTTTTTGTAAACATAACTTGATTAGAGTTTTACCTCATAATTATTATCACCAAACCCTAAATACAACATTTCCCAGTTTCGTGGGATTGATCTAAGATTGAACAACATAACTAGGTATCACCATTGCATACCTGATTTGTGATGCCCCAAGCCACAAAAGTGAAATTACTCAAAACAAAACCGTAGATGAAAGATTAACAAGCAGATTACCAGAAAATACAGAAAATTAAAACCATTTTCATAAAATTGTCAAATAGCAAGAACCTTTACACATGATTCCTTTCATGCCTCAAAGCACTTATTGTGTGTTCCACCAACCTATTACCAGAAAACCTATTCCAGAACATATATACATATATCCACTACATATGTATACAAAAGGGCACACAAACCAATCACATATCAAAATCACATCCACGATAAATCCCCAAAGACTCGAGTATACATGGATGACTCTAGGACTCTAACAACCAAATACATCAAATAGCACTTCCAACCTTGTCCGCTACTACATTTCCTACTGCTCCTCAATCTCTACTGCAAGATCTCTACCTCCTCGTGTACGTCCACCTAAAACATATGTGGAAAACCCATGGGGTGAGATTCCAAATCTCAATGGGAGATATAACTCTCCACCAACTCTATTATTATCACGGATAAGATGATTAAGGCAAGTAGTAAAGTTATAACCATGGTAAGCAGGATATCATAATTATCAGGATGAGCAATTACTATTAAATTATGTAACATCTTAACATTTTAAAAGGAATATGAAGAACATGTATATTTCCTATCAACAATTCTGTATAAAATGAAGCAAGGCCTCATCCAATGTATACATATTTGATCCTACACAAGTATACTACACAGCTGTTTACACATTTTATTATGCCCTGAGGATTTGAGTCCAAACCACTACTAAGTCAAAATCAGTGTCATACTAGGTCTAGTGGAAGAGACAAAATCTATGACCTCACCACCTTGTGATTAGTACATGAGTGAATCATGCAGTGACACCAATAGTCAGACTGCTTCCAGTGACATATAGTTCAGCTGTGCAAACCTAGCCACCCTTGGTACAAGTCACAGTGCTAGTGAAAATGAGCCATGGCCCGCAACCGCACTCTTCTAGGTATGACCCACAACCAATCCTGTGTCACATATCACTGAGCTATGGCTTGAAGCTGCACTCTTCCAGGGTATGGCTCACATCCAATCCTATGTCACATGTCCTAGACGAAAGGGGATATTCGTCCTCACCCCCGCATATTAAAAAATGTGTGCTTGGAGTTAAACTCGTTTCACCATTTAGCAAATGTTGATGCTGAATAGATCTACGACACAGAGAAAACTACATGATTAGGTTCCACTTGATTAGTTAGGTCATTTAAGTGTCTTTTAGCATCAATCAAGTTACAACATACAAACTTTAAACAAGTTCTACAAAAATAAGGGCATGATACATCACCAGAACACATTTGAGCATATAAGGTGTGATCTCATCACATTATCACTTGATGCTTGTCATACACCATAATTCTCATCACAAGGACCACATACTTTTGGGGTAACAACCACCCATCTCATTATTGAGGAAATTATCATCTCATGTAGGGAAATAAGCCATCATTAGATCATATGACCCATTTACCTCCTCTTTCAGTATTACCAACATCACATATGCCTCACAGGGCTCATTCAATCATATTATAAACACCATATCTCATACATGGCTATGCTTATCAACTGGTGATGCCTGCATGGTTAGAGACTTGTAACAAGAAGGATAGTACATCATCATCACTACCATATCATAAGATTCATGCCATTCATATTACATCATTAGGGTTAGGGTTCTCTTTAACCGATTAGGGTTTACAAGGTTAAATAAAAATGAATTAGATCATCACTTCTATTATCATTATAAGGTATGTTATGAGATTAGAGGTTATAGAAAACAACACTCCTTTATTATTCACACAACCACCCCATAGGGTATCACATCATATCATGTAACCTTATCATCTACATGATGTAACATAACCACCATCATAAGGTATCGGTTGAGACTATCATATAGTGTGTCGGTTTAGACCATCTTGGTGTGTCGGTTGATACTTGCCATAGGGTGTCGACTTGCCATCATAATAACATGTCGACTACCACTATGTAAGGCACGCCATATCACCTTACAAGAAGTGTATTCGTTGGGCACTCATGGTTTTGGGTTAGCCTCACAAGAGGTGTATCAGTTGAGTCCTTCTTGAGAATGTGACGGGAAACACCACCTAAAGGTGTCGGACAACCCTATGTATGTTAGGTTGTTAGGGTTAGGGTTTCAGCAAGGCATCACAGTTCAAGGTGTATAGGGTAACTTTACACAAAAGGGTGTCGGCCTCTACTCAACCAGGGCACCACTGTTTCGTACTCAAAGCAGACCAACTCACACAAGGTACCCCCATGGTCGTGACATGCTAACTCCCTTCAAGCATATCTATTAAGCATCACATATCAGTTAGGCACTTCTAGGTCATGACAGATAGCTCCATCAAGATCTATTAGTTTAGCAACCCCTAGGCCATGATGGGATAACCTCCTCAACACATGTTGGGCTAAACATCTCCACGTCATGGCGACTTGCCACATGGTGTGTTGATTTGTTGCACTACAAGTCATGACAACCTACCCTCAACATAGTGCATGTATGTGTGTCAACTTATCATCTTCAACCTTAGGAAACTCCATCCATTAATATGGCAAGAAGGTGCAAGATGTAGGTAGCAACTTAAAAGAAAATCCTTCTATAAAACAATTCTCAATGCTACCAAAAACTACTAGCATACAAGAGATAAATGATCTAGAGATGAAGGAAAACATAAGAATATGAAAAATGAAAATAAGAAAGAAGGTTACCAGTTATATAACCTACCTCAAAGATCACCACCAAGATCCAAGCTCCAAGGTCAAGCTTCAAGCTCACGAGCTCAAGGTAGGAGATGATCTACCAACTTGATCACCACTATACCTCCAAGGAAGGAGATGAGAACAAGGTTAAGATGGCTCGAGATGCAAAGAAGGTATCCAAGGTCCATGGATGAGATGAAGAAGAAGAAAGCTAGGAAACATATCTTACCAAGGTAGAAGATGAAGGATGATCAAAGAACTCCACAATTGGGACTCATCCTCCAAGATCCAAGAGAGCCTCTCCCTCTCCTTAAGATTCTCAAGGTCGTCCACCAAGAAGGAGAGAAAGAAAGGATGTCCAAAAGGATTCTCTTGCATGCAGAGAAAGAAGATTATATACAAGGGGGAAGAGAGAGGGATCATGGAATATGTTTCATCACCTAAGAAGCTTAGGTGCCACTTGTCCACGAAAAAGGAGCCACATGCACAACATCATGTAAGACACGGTGATAAGGTCTAGTCTAGGTGTTACCTTCTTGGTCTCCTACCAAGGTCATGCCTGATACCATGTCTCCTTACACCCATAAACTGATATGGAAAAACCCTACACACTCACAAACTGATAGGGCACAACCCTACACACTCACAAACTTATAGGGCACAACCCTACATACTCAAAAAACTGATAGGGAACAACCCTACACACTCAGAAACTGATAGGGAACAACCCTACACTATCACAGACCAATTGGGAACAACTCTACATACTCACAAACTGATACACAGCCTCTCTAAGGCTCTCTAGCTTGAGATAACCTATCCAAGAGTAAAACACATCTTTATCATGCGTTCCATACATCACCAAGGATGTCACCACACAACCAAGATCCAAACTAGGTGCCCATATATAGCTCTCTCCTATAGATGATGCCAAGAGAGAGAAGTAACACACTAGAGGTGGCAAACTTGCACATCAACCCCTACTTTGGGTGAATTGCAATTTGCACCAAACCCTCACCACAAAACGCAAGCATCATCCAAACAAGCTCAAACAAACTCAAACAAGAAACTTAAACTTTCTACAAACTCTAATTACATCTTAGATGATTAGAGCAAGGTTCTAAGCAGCATACTTAGGCAAAACAAATAGAGTTATTCCAAAACGTGGGTTAGGGTACTTACAAGTCATAAACCTCTAACTAAGATTTCGCCCCCAAAATCCTAAGAGAAAAGGGATGGGTACTTCCTCCTCATCTCTTCCTCGAGCTCCCGCATGGCTTCCTCAATGCCACGATGATGCCAAAGAACCTTCAGAATTACTAGGTCCTTCCTATTTAGCTTCTTCACTCTTCGATCAAGGATCAACACTAGACCTTCCACATAGGCCATATCCTCATTAAGATCTACCTCTACGGGCTACAACACTAACTCTGTTTCTAGATGGAACGTCCTCAACATACTCACATGAAACACTGAATGCAACCTGTGAAACTCAGGTGGCAAATCCAACCTGTAGGCCACCTTCCCAACACGTTCCACTACTAGGTAAGGTCCCATAAACCTGGGGGCCAACTTACCCTTCTTCCCAAACCTCAAAGCACCTTTCTGATGACAAACTTTCAGATACACCTTGTCTCCCACCTAGAAATCCAAGGGTCTACAACGGTCATCTACATATGACTTTTGTCTGTCATGTATTTCCTTCAACTATTGTTGTATTACCTTGACCTTCTCTATTGTCTACTTCACAAGCTTAGGACCAAGAAGATGATACTCACTTGTCTCATACCAACACAATAGTGATCAGAAACGCCTCCCATACAAATAAGGTTCCATGTCAATGCTACTCTGATAGTTGTTGTTGTAGGTGAACTCTATCAAACTGAGGTGTATGTACCAACCTCCTAAAAACTAAAGAACACAAGCTCTCAAGAAATACTATAAGGTCTGAATGGTCCTCTCAGATTGACCATATGTCTGTGGGTGTAAAGTAGTACTAAAGTTTAACTGCATACCCAAATCCATGTGTAGTCATTCCCAAAAGCGACTTGTGAACCGGGGACCTCTATCAGTCATGATAGTTGCTGGAACACCGTGCAAACACACTATCTTATCCACATAGATCTGGACAATCTTCTCTGCTGTGAACGTCATCTTCACAAGAAGGAAATATGCTGACTTGGTCAACCTGTCAACAATCACCCATATGGAATCATGACCTTTGGTTGTCCTGGGTAGACCAACCACAAAGTCTATAGTCACATGATCCCACTTCCATTGTGGTATAGACAACGATTGCAATGTTCCTATAGGCTTCTGATGCTCAGCTTTAACCTACTGACATACGACACATATCGCAACAAACTTGGCCACACCCTTCTTTAAGACTGGACACCAATACATACCCTTTAGATTATGATACATCTTGGTGCTACCTGGGTGCATAGCATACATGGATGAGTGATACTCTTCCAATACCATCTTCCTTAGGTCATTAGCATCAAGAACCACTATTCTAGCATGGTAACAAACTATCCCATCATCTGACTAGTGAAAGCCATCACACTTCTCACTGCCAAACTATGATCTAATCTGTTGTATCATGGCGTCAATCTATTGTGCCTCTTTGATATGCTATCTCAGTGTGGGCTTCAGATGTAGATGTGCCAACAAACCCACTAGAAAGGATACTTCCAAATTAACATTCATCTGACTCAATGAGAGAAACATGTCTCACTTGTGGCACATCAAGAACTCAACTGGGCTTTATCCATAGGCAAAGATGAAGACTTCCTACTTAACACATCTTCCATGACATTTTCCTTCCCAGGATGATAATCAATCGTGCAGTCGTAGTCTTTAATTAACTCCATCTAGTGTTGTTGTCTTATATTCAACTCTTGTTGTGAAATGATGTACTTTAGGTTCTTGTGATCCGTGAAGATCTGACACTCCTCCCCATACAGGTAGTGCCTCAAAATCTTCAAAGAATGAACTACAACAGTTAACTCTAGATCGTGGGTTGGGTAATTCTTCTCATGTTTCTTAAGCTATGGGGAAGAAAAAGAAACCACTTGCTTGTCCTGCATCAGCACACAACCCAAACCATTCCTGAATGCATCACAAAAGACTATGTATCCTTTTCCTTGTTCAGGCAAGAATAGAATCGGTGCACTTTTCAAATTCTCCTTCAACATCTGAAAAGCACGTTGACATCTGTCATCCTAGATGAACGTTGCATCCTTTCTTGTCAACTTTATTAGAGGTAAAGCGATATCACTGAAGTCCTTGATGTAATAGACTGACAAACCTAGAAAGTTGCACACTTCTATTGGTGTCTTAGGCTTCTCCCACTCTATCATAGACTCCACTTTCTTAGGATCCACACATACTCCCTTGGCAAATATAACATACCCTAAGAAATCTACCTTCTTCAACCAGAACTTGCACTTTCTAAACTTAGCATAAAGCAGGTGTTGTATTAACATGGTCAATGCCTGATGATGATGTTATTCATGTTTTTGACTGTCACGACTGTATATAAAGATTTCATCTATGAAGACCACCACAAACTGATCAAGAAATAGCCATGAATGTTGTTGGTGCATTGGTCATCCCAAACAACATAACCACGAACTTGTAGTAACCATACCTCATCCTAAAAGATGACTTATGTATGTCATCCTCCTTGATCCTCAACTGGTGATATCCCGACCTCTAGTCTATCTTTGAGAACATTGTCACACCACACAGCTGATCAAATAGGTCATCTAACCTTGGCAAGGGATATTCTTTATCGTCGCCTTGTTCAACTGTCTGTAGTCTATGCACATCCTTATAGACCCATCCTTTTTCTTTACAAATAGTGATGGAGCAACCCATGGAGACACACTTAGTCTGATGAAACCTTATTCAAGCAGTTCTTGCAACTGTCTCTTCAACTCTGCCATCTTTGTTGGAGCCATCCTGTACGGTGTCTGAGCTATCAGGTGCATTCCAGGAACCAAATTGATCTCAAAATCAATCTCTCGGGGTGGGGGAACACCTGGAAACTCTTCAAGAAACACATCCTCAAACTCTCTACCAATTGGCACCTCCTAAATACTAGGGCTCCTTACCTTAGATCCATCACATGTACCAAGAACGCCTCACAACCCTATCTCAAAAGCTTCATTGCCACCATAGACGATACCAGACATGTCGAAAGAATCTTCCATTCTCCTTGGAAGATCCACATGTCACCACCATCTACAAATGCCACTTGCTTGGAACTATAATCCAAGACCACTCTATACTTCTCTAAGGTATCCATCCCAAGGATTACATCAAATCCATACATATCAAGTGGTATGAGATCAACTTGAATGTTGTGCCCCAAAAAGGAGAGGACACAGGAAGGAAACACCTCATGCAACAATGCAGAACCGATTAACAAAGTTTCTAGCAACAAACTATTCTTCTTACGACTAACATGCGAAAGACAACTGGTAAGAACTTCACGAGCGATAAAAGAGTGTGTTGCACCCGGGTCAAAGAAAACATATACAAAGCAAGAAGAAGACAAATCAGAACAAAATATCTCCATCTGACTTGTCACCACTTGCGGGTTGACCACCTCCTCCGGCTGACTCATGGCATAGAATCTAGTTGTTTCCCCCATCCTCTACTTCCTTGAGTAGACGATCCGGCTTGTGACGCTTGTCCACATCCTCATCCTCCTGCATCACTATTCTACTACCTCTGTGAGACCTACTAGCTCTGCCTCAGTTGTTGGGTCACTTCATCCTCTCTCACTAGACATTCTCGCCTTAGATGTCCCACCTTCCCACACTTATGGCAAACCCAATTCCCATACAGTGGCCTAGACGGCCCCATAATTGATACTGATGCAACACTCTCGGCTCCTGCAGGCAAAAAACTTCGACCTCTTTCTTTACTTGGTGACCATTGCGTCGGAGCACTGAACCTCTACAATGTTGGTAGTGTAGAAAACATTGGCTTCTAAAGCCTCCTGACAACTACCCATGGGACTGTGCAGGCCTCTTCCTGGCACTCATCTCCCACTTCTCTTTCACAGATCGCTCTATCCTCCAAACAGACTCCACAAACACAACAAACCTCTCTCAATTCTTCAAAGAAATTGCTGGGGTAGACAACTCAGCATTCAACCCCTTCTCAAAATGACAAATTTTCTCATCCTCCATGACAGCCATGTGAGGATAGAACCTCAACAACTCTATAAACCTTGCTTCATACTCATTGATCGTCATGGATCCTTGTCACATCCTCTCAAACTAGATGATCTTCTCATCAAGATACGTCCGAAGAAAGTATTGACTAATGAACTCACGTTGGAACTCGTCTTAACTGACCACAACACCTAGCCTCTTCTCCTCCTCTATGGCCCACCAGTGGCTAGCACTCCCCTTTAGAAGGTACACCACATGCTTCACCTTATCCGCTTCAGGGATACTAAGGATCTTAAAGGATTTCAAAAGCTTGGTAAGCCACAGATCCACATCCACTAGATCATCCAAACTAACATATTCCACCGCCCCCAACATGGTGAATCTGCTCAAAAGTCTTCCCAGTACCTGAAGATTCAGTATGGAAATCTGGTGCCCTCGATTGAGGTGCAAGCATCCTGTCTGCCATATGAGTCATAGTAGCCACAGACTTCCCAAAGAGAGATTGAAAGGCATGGTTTTCAATCATGGTTGGGTGAAATTGGGGGTCTTCAGGCAACCGATCTTCTGGTGCATGGTTCCTTGCACCACCACCTGGTGTAGCAACACTGCTCTCGGTAGCATGTTCTTCATGTTTTCTAGACATCTTTAAGCTTTCTCTTCTTTTTCTGCATAAGCAGAAGTCACTGTAAGACATATTAGAGGACACTAGAACATAAACAAACCCTAGTCATAGGTCCCTATAGACTCAGTAAACCTAAAGATCTGATACCAACCTGATTTGTGACGGCCCACGCCACAAAAGTGAGATTACTCAAAAAAAAAAACTGTGAAAGAAAGATTAACAAGAAGATTGCTAGAAAATACTGAAAATTAAAACCATTTTCATATAATTGTCAAATAACAATAACCTTTACATATTAATCCTTTCACGCCTCAAAGCACTTACTTTGTGTGCCACCAACCTGTTACCAGAAAACATGTTCCAGAACATATATAAATATATCCACTACATCTATATACAAAAGGGCACACAAACCAATCACATATCGAAAGCATGCCCATGAAACATCCCCAAAGACCCAAGTGTATAGGGACAACTCTAGGACTCTAACAACAAAAGACATCTAGTAGTACTTCTAACCTTGTCAGTTACTACTTTTCCTTCTTCTCCTCAACCTCTGTTGCAGGATCTCTACCTTCTCGTGCACATCCACCTAAAAAAGATGTGGGAAATCCACTGGGTGAGATTCCAAATCTCAGTGGGAGATATAACTCTCCTCACCAACTCTATTATTATCACAGATAAGATGATTAAGATAAGTAGTAAAGTTATAACCATGGTAAGCATGAAATAATTATTAACAGGATGAACAATTACTATTGAATTATGTAACATCTTAACATTTTCAAAGGAATATGAAGAACATGTATTTTCCCTATCAATAATTATATATAAAATCAAGCAAGGTCTCATGCAATGTTTCCATGTTTGATCCTACACAAGTATACTACACAACTATGTATACATTTTATTATGCCCCGAGGATTTGAGTCGTACCACTCAAATCCAACTGACCATTGCTAAGTCAAAACTGGTGCCAAACTAGGTCTAGTGGAAGAGATGAAATCCACGACCTCACCACCTCATGGTCAGTACAAGAGTGAATGATGCAGTGACACCAACAGTCAGACTACTTATAGTGACATATAGTCTAGCTGTGCAAACCTAACCGTCCTTGGTACAAGTCACGACACTAGTGAAACTAAGCTACGACCCATAGCCACACTCTTCAAAGTATGACCCGCATCCAATTCTGTGTCATATATCACTGAGTTATAGCCTGGAGCCTCACTCTTCTAGGGAATGGCTCACTGCCAATCCTGTGTCACATATCCTGAATGTAAGTGGATATTTGACCTCACCATGCATATTCAAAAATATGCACTCCGAGTTAAACTCATTTCACCATTCAACAAATGTTGACACTGAATGGATCTATGGCACAGGGCAAACTACATGATTAGGTTCCACTTGATTATTTAGGTCATTTAAGTGTATTTTAGCATCAATCAAGTTACAATGTATAAACTTTAAACAAGTTCTACAAAAATAAGGGCATAATACATCACCATAACACATTTGAGCATATAAGATGTGATCTCATCACATTATCACTTGATGCTTGTCATACACCATAATTCTCATCACAAGGACCTCATACTTTTGGGGTAGCAACCCCTCATCTGAATACTGAGGAAATTATCATCCCATATAGGGCAATAAGCCATCATTAGGCCATAAGACCCATTTACCTCCTCTTTAAGTATTACCAACATCACGTATGCCTCACATGACTCATTCAATCATATTATAAACACCATAACTCATACCTGGCTATGCTTATCAATTGGTGTTACCTACATGGTTAGAGACTTGTAACAAGAAGGATAGTACATCATCACTACCATCTCATAAGATTCATGCCATTCATATTACATCATTAGGGTTAGGGTTCTCTTTAACTAATTAGGGTTTACAAGGTTAGATCAACAACCGACTTAGATCATCACTTCTATTATCCTTATAAGGTATGTTATGATATTATAGGTTATAGAAAACAACACTCCTTTATTATTCACACAACCACCCCATAGGGTATCACATCATATCATGTAACCCTATCATCAACATGATGTAACATAGCCACCATCACAAGGTATCAGTTGAGACTATCATATAGTGTACAGGTTTAAACCATCTTGGTGCATCGACTGATACTTTCCATAGGTAGTGCTCAGGAAATCGGTCAGTGCGGCCGCATATGCGGCCACTTAAGCGGTTCGGACAGGGGATCACACCACATATGTCAAAGCAGACCAATAATCGGTCCAGGCCCGATTATGTGGCGGATTACCCACTTATGCGGCCGCTTAATCACCACTTTTCCAAACACACATACATGGACTTGAAGAAATGAAATTTATATGATATTTTTGTTGTTTCTAATTAAATATTTATATGATATTGTTGCTCCCTTTCTTCTAATTAATCATTCTATGTTGTCCTTATATGTAATTGTTCAATGTGATATATAATTCTATATGACTGATATATATATATATATATATATATATATATATATACATTGATATATTAATTTATTAAAAAAATCCAAAACCGTATATACTCCCGCATACCACATATACTCTATTCAGTGCCCCATCTGCCCGTACACCGAATATCTCTTTTCTAAACACTGGCCATAGGGTGTAGACTTGTCATCATCATAACATGTCAACTACCACTATGCAAGGCACAAGGGATGACCTTACAAGAAGTGTATTGATTGGACACTCATGGTGTCGGGTTAACCTCACAAGAGGTGTATCGGTTGAGTCCTTCTTGAGAGTGTGATAGGAAACACCATCTAAAGGTGTCAGGAACCATAGGTATGTCAGGTTGTTAGGGTTAGGGTTTCAGCAAGGCATCACGGTCCAAGGTGTATCAGATAACTATCACAAAAGAGTGTTAGCCTCTACTCAACCAGGGCATTACGATTTAGTACTCAAAGAAGACCAACTCACACAAGGTACCCCCATGGTCATGACGGGCTAACTCCCTTCAAGCATATCATTTAAGCATCACATATCGGTTAGGCACTTCTAGGGCATGACGGCTAGCTCCATCAAGATATATCAGTTTAGCAATCCCTAGGCCATGACCGACTAATCTCCTCAACACCTGTCAACCTAAGCATCTCCAAGTTATGATGACTTGCCACATGGTGTGTCAATTTGTTGCACTACAAGTCATGACGACCTTCCCTCAACATATTGCATGAATGTGTGTCAACTTATCATCTTCAAACGTAGGAAACTCGATCACTAGTCCATCCATTAACATGGCAAGAAGGTGCAAGATGTAGGCAACAACTTAAATGAAACTCCTTCTTCAAAACAGTTCTCAAAGATACCAAAAAACTACTGGCATACAAGAGATAAATGTCTGGAGATGAAGGACAATATAAGCATATGAAAAGTGAAAATAACAAAGGAGTTTAAAAGTTATATAACCCACCTTAATGATCACCACCAAGATCAAAGCTCCAAGGTCAAGCTTGAAGCTCACGAGCTCAAGGTAGAAGATGATCCACCAACTTGATCACCATTGCACCTCCAAGGAAGAAGATGAGACCATGGTTAACATGGCTCAAGATGGAAAGAAGGTATCCAAGATCCATGGCCGAGATGAAGAAGAAGAAAGCTAGGAAACATAGCTTACCAAGGTAGAAGATGAAGGATGATCAAAGAACTCCACAACTTGGAACTCGTCCTCCAAGATCCATAGAGACTCTCTTGTTCCTTAATCTTCTCAAGGTCATCCACCAAGAAGGAGAGAAACCAAGGATGACCAAAAGGATTCTCTAGAATGGATAGAAATAAGATTATATACAAGGGGGATGAGAGAGGGATCATGGAAGAGGTGTCATCATATTGGAAGCTTAGGTGCCACTTGTCCACAAAAAAGGAGCCGCATGCACAACATCATGCAATACATGGTGATAAGGTATAGGCTAGGTCTCACCCTCTTGGTCTCCTACCAAGGTCATGCCTGATACCATATCTCCACACACCCATAAACCGATATGATAAAACACTACACACTCATAAACTGATAGGGCACAACCCTACACACTCACAAACTGATAGGGCACAACCCTATGCACTCAAACTGATACACAACCTCATTAAGGCTCTTGAGCCTGAGATAACCTATCCAAGAGAATAACACATCTTTCTCATGTGTTTCATACATCACCAAAGATGTCCCCACACAACTAAGATCCAAACTAGGTGCCCATCTCTCTCTCTCCTTTAGATGATACTAAGAGAGAGAAGGAACACACTAGAGGTGGCAAACTTGCACATCAACCCCTACTCTAGGTGAATTGCAATTTGCATCAAAACTTCACCACAAAACACAAGCATCATCCAAACAATCTCAAACAAGAGACTTAAACTTTCTACAAGCCCTAATTACATCTCAAATGATTAGAGCAAGGTTCTAAGAAACATACTTAGGCATAATAAATAGGGTTATCCCAAAACATGGGTTAGGGTCCTTACAACATGTACATGTGTATTATCTTATTAGGTTATGCATGTGTTACAACCATGCATTATATAAACATATTGACCATGCACCCAAATAATGCCTCATCATTAAGTGATCCACATGTTATGTCCTCTCACAAGTCATTTACCATATCATATTACAAAGGGATGTAAATCCTTAGATTACATATCTAGAGGATTTTACTTCAAACTATACACAAGGCACTTATTAGCTCATTAACTTATTCATATGATTTCTACACAATTGCTAAACCCTTTATTTCAATAAAGATCATCACCACTATCATGTACTCACATAGTTGTCTCATTAATCATATATAAAGGAATATAGAGGATACTTGTCATGGATTATGATCTTTCGCTAAGATGAACACATAAGTCTTACCATCATATGATTAGGATTATCATATGGTTACTTTACCACTAAACCCTACCTCTAAAACTTTCCACCTTATTGGAGAGTTTTAGAGCTAAGAATAATAATTAAGTATTGACCATTCATAGTCACGTCATCTTAGATAGATCATCACACTATGTATTGACTATATCCATACACAAGAGTATATGTATAACAACCCATCATTACACATGTATCAACTAATCAATTACATGACATTTCGGTCAATCTCCTAACCCTAGATTTGGGTTTCACCTTCAACTTAAGATATCAATTTCACACTCATCATGTGATATTAGTTTCACGCTCATCATGTGATATCGATTTCACACTCATCACGTGATATCGGTTTCACACTCATCATGTGATATTGGTTTCACCACCTTCTCAAGATGTCAGGTTGGCATTAGCATAGGATATCGATTTATCATCAATCCTAGGTATCATTTTCATCCTTTCCAAGGTGTGTCAGCCTCTCACTATCCAATATAGTATCTTGTCTTAGCCTCACCCTGATGTGTCAACCACTTACTTCACAAAGTGTGTCGGCCTCTCTCCTATAGGAGGGTACCTCAGTTTAGTTCCTACATGGTGTGTCATATTGACCTTATCAAAGTGTGTCGACTACCCATAAACATAGTGTGAAGGATTAACATTCTCAAGGTGTGTTGGGCTAGGCATCATCAAGGTATATCGGTTTGTCATCTCTTGGTATGTCAACTTGGTACTTGACCTAAGATGGCGGGTTAATTCAAAATATAGGGTAACAATTTAAGCACTTTATATCAGCATGTCGGGTTAACCTCATCGAATCATATGGGTTTGATATTTTCATGTGTGTCGACTTATTACATGATGTGTCAACTACTCACAAGTAAGGTATGAAGGGTTAACCTCCCCAAGGTGTATCAGTTTAAGTTCCAACTAAGCATGTCAGTTTAAGAACCACATTGCATCTCGATTTAACCCCCTTAGTGTTATGTCAACTTTCCATCTTCAAGCTGAGGATATTGGTCACCAACCATTACTATTGCTAAGAAACATCAACATAATCCAAGAAAGAAAGAACAAGATCTGAAACAACAAACTCGATAAGATTCCTTCATTAAAAAAATCCTCTAGATCATTGTCATCTATTAACATGTAAAGAAAATGATTTAGAGAAGAAAAATAGTGAAATAATAGTGAAGGATAAGAGTTATATAACCCACCTCAAAAAGATCTCCACCAAGGGTTCAAGATGCATGATCAAAGATCCAAGACACACATTTTCTCAAAGTTTAAAGATGATCCATCAAGAGTCCCAAACTCGACCTCAACATTATCTCCAAGAAAGAAGAAGAAGATGCCAATGTTATGATAGCTCAAGAAGGAAGGAAGGAGAGATGATTCATCCATTATGATCTATGACCTTAGAGATGAGAGTTATTCCTCAAGAACACTTTCATCCAAGGTATGATTCATGAACGATAGAAGGGAAAGAAGATGGATAGGATAGCTCAAAGGAATTGTTATCAAAGAAACACAACTTACCAAGATAGAAGATGAACAAGGAATCACCATGAGAAAGGAACTCTACCTCCAAATATCCATGGGGACTTCTTCTATATCCTTAAGCTCCTAAGATTTTCCACCAAGAAGAGAAGAACAAGAATGGATGAAGAAAGAAAGATCAAAAGAGAGGTGTCATCACCTTAAGAGTCTAGGTGACACTTGTCTACATGCAAAGGCCATGTGCAACCGCTTTAGCTTAACATGAAAGATATGGTGATATGTCTAGTTAGAGTCTCAGTCTCTTGTACTCCTACCAAGGTCACCACTTGTCCAAACCAATACACTACTCTTCACTAAACTGATACACTACAATCCAAGATCAAAACACATATTATCCCTAGATCATTATTACTATGAGGATGCCACTTCTTGGCCGAGATCCAAACTAGGCGCCCACTGATTTCTCTATCTTCTTGGTGATGTCAAACATGGGAAGGAGCACTCTAGAGATGGTAAATTGTATGTTAACCATTTGCTTTGGGTAAATTTCAATTTACACCAAAACTAGCACACAAAGCACAAGCAACTTCCAAACCAACTCAAACTTAAAACTTAAGCTCTCCACGAGGTGCCCTTTAGAATCATTACCTCCCTTATGATGCCAAAGCACTAAGGGAATGCTCAACATATGACATATTGCAAGACAATACCTTATCTTGGGTAAATTGCACTCTGGTCTAAAACAAGCAAACATTTCTCAAACATCATTCAAACGGGACCAAACTTGAAACATAGGCGTGTTACATGTTAGTGAAACACCTCAAAGGATTATATTGAAGTTATAAATAACTAATTTAAGCAAAACAAACATGGTGAGTCCAAAATCCTGGTCAGGGTCCTTACACATACGATGTGCACCTTGAGGATGAGCACCATGAGAGTGTAAGTTTTATTGTTTTATTACATAGATGTGAATTTTACATTCTCTATAACAATTATTATATAGATGTGTATTTTACATTCTCTATCACTTATATGTGTTTCTTGACAATTTTAGAATGAGCATCCTGAGGATGTGGACCCTGAGGGTCTTTCTAGCTTTGTATAGGAACAAAATGATTGTGCACGTAGAAGAGGCATCAACTTGATGAACACGTTAGTAGCGCAAATGGGTAAAGGATCAAATCTAGTTGTTAACTTTAATGATGCAAGAAATCCTATTGGGAAGAATCACAATACTTTTGTACAATATCTAGGGGTTCTTAATCACAACAAAGTGAATATAACAATAGAATCTTGACATAAAGTTGATCCGTCTAAGAATGACTATATTTGGAAGGACTTATGTGTGAGATATTTGGCTTTTTAAAGATATTTGCCATTCTATTTTTTAAATACACCATTAAGATAAAATCTTACAGAGTACCTTTAAGATTGATTGAAAACACTATAAAGCGGTGATGCAACTTTGTGGAAGGCTATTAAGGAATTATAGGACAAGTCTAACAAGAGAATACATAATGAACAATAAGAAGAAGTCTGCCATTAAATAACATGTCTATCTTGATTTGAATGTGTGTGAAGTGTTTGTTGCTTCAAGTACATATGAAATCAAGATATTAACCCTCCTTTACTTGTGCATAATATTCTTAGTGACTAATCAGATGGATTGAATGTATTATGTAATTAATATATGGATTGGATTAAATGAACTTAACGTGATGCTAAAAAAGGTGTGCAAATAATATGCACAACCACAATTTGGGTCCAGGTGGCTACAACATGTAGAGGAAAAAGAGACTGGAAGCCTCTTCTTTTGAGCAGCCTACTCCTGGATCTGTTGAGTCTTCTACTACTCCTACACCTTTACTTTAACACGAGGGTTGGATAGCTATGAGGACAAATTTATTTGGAGATATACCCAACTCCGCGACCGCTAAGGTGGCTAAAAAAATAGTAAAAGTCAACTTTGCACGCTATATGTTATTTTTTACTTTGATTGCCAATTGTTATGTTTAACATACTAATTGCTATTTATGATGATTAGCGAGAGT
This sequence comes from Alisma plantago-aquatica, assembly GCA_963693085.1. Taxonomy (NCBI): domain Eukaryota; kingdom Viridiplantae; phylum Streptophyta; class Magnoliopsida; order Alismatales; family Alismataceae; genus Alisma; species Alisma plantago-aquatica. Next base: position 1,034,748,955 of record OY856412.1, read on the forward strand.
TCTACGAGAAATGAAAAGAGGGAAAGTACATCCATGAGCATCAAATGGATGAATTAATAGTTTCTCTAGGTACTCCAGAGCATCTTGGTCGTGTTAGGACCCGTAAAGTGATTTGCTTAGTAAGAGAATGGAAAAAGAAGAAAAACATGAAAATCAATATAAATATAAAAAAATTATCCAGTGAGCTGGTGAGCTGGAAGATAGGTGATATAAAAATGATATTATTATTTTTTTAATATTCATTGTGGTTATAGAAGTAATTCTTTTCATATATCCCTATTCGCAACAAACTTTCCCTCCACATATTTAAGTACTTTCTACTACATTTCTTATAACTATTTATCTTTTCTTTACTTTTATAATTTTATAATGAACTCAAACATTTTGAATCTTCTAATAAAAATTTAGATTTTTTTAAGTTCCCTTCTAAATTGTGTAATAGATTTTAATTTAAATTCTTTTTATTCTATTTTATTTTTTCCTCTGAATTTTCTTACAATTTTTTTAAATATATTTTTCGTCAATATTTACAACATCTTTACAGTCAAGTCATTTTCCTTTTCTTTTTCTCTGCTCTCATTCGGTGATGAGAATATAGAAAAGAAGTAGCTGAAAATACACCTGGTTGGTTCTTTCCCTCAGTTACCTTCCATTTTCTTCCCTTCCCACGCCTCAATTCACTACGTACCAAACATGCCTTAAATTTCTCCTTCATGCTAGCTACCTCCTCCCGCATTATCCATCATCTACAAAACGAAGGTGAGGCAAAATAATCCAAAATCGACATATTTGGTATGCTGTACTACGCTTAAGGTTAAACTTGAATCCTACTTTTTTTCTTCTAACAACTCATGTTCGGTTGCATTAAACCAGCATGGAATTCCAGAACTGACGGCAAAGAAGTTCCAATCTCTAGAGTTTTTTTCAGCCGACCCCCTCACTTACCAATCCTTTTTGTTGGAAAATCTTGGTCAAATCCTTTCCTTCCAACCAAGCAGGGCCTCAAGATATACGTGGGATAGACAGAAGTCACCGACCCCAAAGGCCCCGACGCAGTCCGCCCATACTAACTGGTGACGCTGCCCTCCGCTCATCCGCCAAAACGACCCCCCCTAAATAGATCCACCCTATCTATCCGGCGAAATCTAATTTTCGTCTACGATTGTGTGATCTCCAGCCATGATCTCCACTCTATACAGCAGCATGTATCTCCTCCCTCCCCCAGATGATACTAAACCTCCTTTACCGGCAGCAACTAGCAAGACCAGACTTCCGCCTCCACCAACCAAACATCTAAAGTGATACAGATGAATTAATTGCAATGACAAAAGATAGCAAAACGCAATTTCGCCAATATGCATAATACGCACGGCAAGACCTGCTTCTACCTAGAATCAAGTTGGCATTTTGCTTGTATAGAATTTGTGACATGAACCCTTCGTAATAATAAACAGATATGATAACAGCTCCCTATTAATTCGCAAAGGAGGCATGAGCATCAATCAGTTTAGATTTCTAATTTTTTATTTTTAAATTATATATTGACCAATTTTAGAATGGCTTGTTTGGATGCTCGAAACTGCTCCCATGTCCTGCGCACACTTCATCTATGACTATAGATTGAAGCTGGGCAAGGAGACAATGTCAAAACTTATCTATTCCCAAGTACGTGAAAAGCAAGATAGGAACACTAGCATCCGATTTTACACATCTACTATCCTATCTAACCTTTCAAACAGGCATCGTAATACTTCTCTACAAATTCAAACACGAGCCGGGGAACAAATAAATAGACCCTTCCTCTTCGTCTTCCCCACCTCCCATTAAATGCTTCCTTAACCCTCTTTTCCACTTTAACTATCTCCCTTGCACGCTATTCCATCATCAACAAAACCAACACCGGTCAAAAATTGATGCCAATGCACTAAACGCAGGAAATGATAAACAGAAGAAAAAAATTACTTTCCATGTTTATTCTAAATCCATTCACCATTTCTCTTCGTCTTCGGTGCTCCCGTTAGAAACCATTCCTCGACTGTCTCTCCCATTTTAACTTTCTCCCTCTCACATTACTCCAAAGCTATTAGAAAATTAATAATTGCCAGAATACCTTGAACTTGCAAACCGAAGAATTAAATAAGTGAATAAAGAGATAGAAAAGGACAAAAATAGAGCATTAAATATTGACAGAGAAAGAAAATACGAGAACTGGACCAGAAAACTTATGAACTGGTCCAGAAAACTTACGAATCGGAGTTCCTTGAGCAGTTTTTCATGATTGGTTTAAAAGAAATGTTGAAACTTGAGTTTCGTGACTTCCTGTGAGTTACAGACTTACATACAAAACACAGTTCCTGAGTTCTCTCTTAAAAAGAGCGGAAAACGAGTTCCGGGACAACTAACAACAACTCTTATACAATTATATTCTCCATTCATTATAAATTACACATGTAAAATATTTATGGCTAAAAATATTAGCGGTGTGGATATAGTTCATTTTTAAAATCACAACATAATATAAAAATATTATACTTTATAATCACACTATGTAAAATATTTTAAAATAAAAAAATACAAATATCATGAAAAAAAACACCGCGCTATGTGAAAATAATGTGATTTATGTAATATATTTTATTATTCATGTTTAAAAAATATGATGTGAAAAATAATAATTAAGTGTAATGATGCACGAATAATATAGTAAAAGTTTCCTAAAGAAATAATATAAAAATTAATATTTTACATGGCTTTAAACAATGATGAACCAAAACATATATTTATGAATACATAAAATGCAGATGTTATTACAATACTTTGTATACACAAAGTGAAATAAAATATTGTGATGTGATTTTTATCAAAATATTTTTTATTAAGATTATAATTGTACCACAATAAAATATTTTAGAGGAGAAACATATGCACCATAATCACTTGTTCTGATTATTATGATTTAAGAATGTTATAATTTTTATGAATATGATATTTTATGCGATTGCCAACTTCACTTATGTATATTATACAATAAAAATTAACAATATTTTTAATGATTTCTATATTTACGCTTACAACAAACCATTCACATAGAAGTCAATGAAACTTAAGTTCCAGAAACTGAACTAGAGTTCCCAGAAAATGAGTTCCATAGAACTCATGACTTACACCAAATTAATAGGAGTCTTAAGGCTCCAATTAGTTTGTCGTAACTAGTCCAGAAAACACACGAATTGGAGTTCCTTGAGTAGTCTTTCATGATTGGTTTAAAGTAAGTGTTGGAACTTGACTTCCGTGACTTCCGGGGAGTTACAGACTTATATACAAAATACAGTTCCTGACTTCCCTCTTAAAAAGAGCAGAAAACGAGTTCTGGGGCAACTAACAACATTTTTTATACAATTATATTCTTCATTCATTACAAGTGATACATGTAAAAATATTTATGACTAGAAATATTAATGGTGAGGATATAGTTCGTTTCTAAAATTAAAACATATTATGACAAAATATTATACACTATAATCACACTATGTAAAGTATTTAACACTATAACCACCATTATCAGTACAATCTACAAAATAAAAAAACAAACATCATGAAAAAACAAACACCGCACCATGTAGAAATAATGTGATTTATGTAATATATTTTTATTCTTCATGTTTAAACAATATGATGTGAAAAATTATAATTAAGTGTAACCATACAGGAATAATATAGTAAAAATTCCTTACAGAAATAATGTAAAAATTAATATTCTACATTGTGTTAAACATTGATGAATCAAAATTTATATTTACAAGCACATAAAATGCTGGTATTATTAAAATAATGTGTATACATAAAGTGAAATAAAAATATTACATTATGATTTTAATCATAATATTTTTATTAAGAATATAATTGTGCCATAATAAAATAGTTTTAAAGGAGAAACATCTGCACCATAACTACTTGTTTTGGTTATTATGATTTAAAAATATTATGATTTTTTATGGATATGATTCTTTTTTTTATGTCTTTGCTGTCCTCACTTATTTGTATTATACAATAAAAATTAACAATATTTTTAATGATTTCCAGTCACAATAAAAATTAACAATATTTTTAATGATTTCCAGTCCATGTGACTGGTTTGTTGTAATATAAGTGAAGACAGCAAAAAATAATTCTTCCATGTTCTCTTTTTGATTAAACTTAAATACTAAAATTTTGGATGCTTTATATCCCAGAACCGCAGCGACCAACGATTATGATTGGCGGTTGCCCTGGATGTCTATGGATGGCTGGTATGCTCCTCCTCGGCCACCTGCTATGCTGTGGGAACAATGGGAACCTAATTATCCTAGGTGTATCTTACAGATCATGATTTTGATTTTAACCACAATTTGATTATTTGGATAGATTTTTTCGTCCACATCTCATATCCTTTGATTATTCAGTGCAATCTTAGTTGTTGTGAAGAACCTTAGAAAATGTCTATGCCTTGTTATCTTCTCCTCTATATTCTTATCTGCTAAGTATGTGATTAGAACAATTTAATGTCTCGGTGAAATATATTTCTTCCTCCGAGCTTTGATCCAACTTGGTTAGAGTGAACTGCCATATTGACTACTCAAAGAATATGCTACAAATTAACATATATAAGAAAAAAAGTTTAAACACTTCATATCTTCGTCGATGAGACCATCGTGGCTTCTGTTGCAGTTATTGACTTATAACAATACACTTTGATGTATTATGCAAAAAAAAATTACTCTACACTTAAAATGTTGGCGCATGTAACACTCAGACTTCCTTTGATGTACTATGCGCCCATTTTAACTCCTGAATGTTGGCTTAGATAACAGTTTGCAAGGAAATAGGATAGCGGCATACTCTGCCAGGTTGGTTGCCTAAAATACTTTAAATGGCATTATTGTCTTTCATGAAAGGCACCTAATTATTCCATGTTTATAAACTATACGAGAACATCAGTTTGTAGTGGTGGTGGTGGTTAAAGTCACTACAACAAATTGATGCACAAGTGATAATCAAGCATGCTACCTTTATCATAAAAGATGATGTGGGTGATCATCACCAAGCAAATGACTATCATATTTAGGATGCAACCTTTTTGCTATGCAGGTTTTGTAGAAGATTGTCACCAAAACTGGGATCCCAATTACCAAAGACTAGTAATAGTTGACATTATAAAGTGTAATCCATGGTAAGATATTACATTTACTATTTTCAGTTTTTTACTTGATATGTGAATAGTAAATAGAACAAATATGTACTGAAATTCATGTAAAGGAATATGACAAACATTGACTTCCAGTTATTTACCTACTATAAATTTAATCATTATATTTATCACCCAACAATTACACAACTAAACAAATAAAGTGTATGCTCAATTCAACAAGATTGACAACTTGATAAAATCACAATAGTATTATAAGAAGCATGTTTGTTAATAAAGCTCAAAGGGTACAAAAGATTATGTTACAGAAGGTAACTATATCCAAGGTTGTCAGAACTGAACCAGTGAGGCTTCTAGTTTTCGGTTCACTGGTTCAACCAGTGACGTCAGCATGACACCATAAATTATTTTAAAATTTTATAATATATAAAAAATTAAAGAAAAAATTAGCAAATCTAGGAGTATATCAAAAACTAGCATGGAAATGACAATAATGCGATTTGAAAGTGCATTTCCTGTGTCAAATTATCAAGTAATAAAAAAAAACTTCCATTAACATGAAGAGATACCACAGTATAATTGGCATAAGGATATTAGAAACCTTATAGGAACATAAATATAGACAGTAGCACTAGACTTTTGTATAGTCACTGACCTGGAAGGACGGTAGGAATATGTTAAAGAATGAGAAAAGGTAGGTAGAATATTTTAACTATATGAAAATTACTAGGGGACTAGATGAAGAAGAAGAGAGGTATCGAAACAATTATAAAAGGATCAATACAACAAAAGAAGGCAGCAACATGTAGCAACAAAAATAGAAGTAAATGCTACAGCAAACTATTGAAATAACATGAAAAGGAGGATAAGGAGGATGATAAGGAAGAGGAGGAATAGGGGAAAAGGGAGGAGGGTATAAGCATGTACCTGCAACAACAACAAAATTCAGCAAAAAATATAACAAATCATTGGTCAGTCTGACTCAGCTGGTTCAGTTAAAACCGAATTGGTTCACCGATTGTCGGTTCACCGGTTCTTGACCGGTTCAAAGGGATTTCCGGGTTTGGGGCCAAACCGAACCGATATAGGCACCGGCTCCCGGTTCATCCGGTTGAACCGGTCGGTTTGGTTCTGATAACTATAACTATATCAAAGCCTCTTTGAAAGAATATGAACATAATACACCTAGCATTTAATAACTAGTTGATGCTTAGAAAAAGTGAGTTTTACACAAAATTAGATTCTACGAACATCTCATCATGCTGGACCAAACTGCTTATCCAACCAACAAAAATAAATTGGATTTGTGCAACATAAGTATATTTTCATTTTTTAGGATGTATCGTTGGAAAGGTCTATATCCATGTTGTACTACATAATATTTTTAATAGGAAACGACATGGAGTAAGAGATATTGTTGCATTACATGGGTCATTGTTATGTAAAGTATGGTTTGGTCGTTCAATCTAGTTTCGTATTTCCTGAAAACTACGCAGGTGTCTCTTTGTAGACACACATTTTGGAATAATACTTTAATTCCCCACTTCCCTTCTCTCTTACTATAGGAATAACCACATTGACTACATACCGTGTAGCAGGACTAAGATTATGATAGATGAACAATAGTCACCTTCCCATAGCTTTGAGGTTGGTTCTTTGATAATGGGACATATGCATCATTTTTTTATGCTACAAGGAATAATAGGTCGGCAGATCAGTAAAACTCTTGTCATCATATTAACACATAAACCCTTTATAAATAGGTGAAAGTAAAAAATGAATCTAAATTAGTGGTGATTACATGAAAGAAGAATTCCAAATGTTTGACTATCACTCTTCTGAATTGTACTAATCTTATTAAAAAATGAATCTCAATTAGTGATGATTACATGAAAGAAGAATTCTAAATGTTTGGCCATCACTCTTTTGAAATTCTCTTCAACTCTATGGAAGACATTGTACTAATCTTAAATTAAAAAATTCATAAATTAGAATTTTATTTCAATAGTAAATTAAACACAAAATGAGAAGAAGAAAATTGTATAATTATTTTCAGTGCCAAAAATGACAGGATGAATAGATTTATGGCTGATGGTGAAATGGTATCTCTTAATCATAATTGTGAGTCAAAACATATACAACTTCTAGTAACAAATGGTATGGTTTGTGTAGCAGACAACATATAAAGTATGTCAGTTAACAATGATCAATTCATTACTTTGTATAAGTATAGTTCTATTATGAGTGGTAAAGATTTGTGCACGGACACAATGGTGTGCTTAATCCTGACATATTTCATATCTCCAACAGCTAGTGGCACATTTTTTATGTTAATAGAAGAATGCATCCAAAATGGGAAGAATAGAACAAAACAACAAAACCACTAGGTATAGTTTAAGAATTGATAACAACAATCATCACATGTATCATAGATGGATTGAGAAGCAGAAAATAGAAGTTAAAATAGAAGCTTCCCATACATAAAAGTAGAATACTTGATGTGTAAGAAGAAAATTAATATATGCCAAAGTATGAAACCATTGGATATTATATGAATTCGGAATTAATATATGATTTATGGTGTATGAGAAATTTTTTGGTTTGGATGTGTCCAGGGGAAATGCATCTAACTCATAATTTTCTACATTTCAAGCACACATTAATATGTCACTATGTGCTAATTAATTGATAATATGACCAATAAATGGTGAATAGTTTGAATTACTAGTGTGAAAATGTAAAGGAAGTAAATTCAAGCAGGAAAAGGATCTAAGCATTGAAGGTATATTTAATGCTGAAATAATATAAAATCATGAGCGAGAACACTACTTACCTTATCAAGATGCAACTTTTAGGACTCTTATATGAACTTGAAGAAAATAAATCTAAGGAGCATAACACTCAACACGATATTGCCTCCCACTAGCTTCCATGGTTGTTTATAGATACATAAAGTGAACAAAATATCAAGTAACATTTAAGGAATATGAAAACAACTATTACATATCTAAAATAAAAATATAAACATAAAAATTTGTCTAACTTAATATCATTTGAAGTAATTATCATTGCATTGATTAGTAACTATGTTTCACCACAAATGGCAATTTTAGGTTTCCTATAGTGGTGTTGGATTATGCAAGTACATGTATATACATTTATTGGTATTTACCATGTTATAAACCAAGAAAATTTTGAAACAATATTGACTTAACATTTTTTTCCTAGGCTTCAAGATTTATCAAACTCACACACATACCTTGTACCGTATAAGCAGCTGCTTCATCTCCAATAATCCCACCAACCCAACTAGGAACCAATTCTAACCAAAAGCTAAACAACTCGAACAACTTACAAATACTCAGGAAACTCCCACAAACTGCCTTTGAAGATATATAATTATAGTCATCATCATCCATTAATGGTAGGATAAAACAATACAATAGGAGACTTCCAAACAAACTAAAATGGTAGGCATTAGTATAACATCTCATCTCAACTCCTCTTGCCACAATATGATGACCCGACATGATTTATGTGACTACATGTAGGATGATTTGACCTTATGCGTGACAGGAAGAAGAAGTGTGTATGTAAACTTGTAATACTCCTAAGATCTTATGTGACTAGAGGGCATCTCAAGTAGTTGTAACATTGTTGATAATCGTTTACATCAAAGTCATGGCAACATGCTGCCCCAAAATATTGGTAGGCCAGGTCAAACTTTAATGACTAAACCATATATTGAGAAAAATATCATAGGTGTCTAGTATATGTTTTCAAAAAACTAGACTATTTGTTTGTAGTACAATGCTCATTTTTTAAACATATGTATCATATATATGTAAATAATAAATTTACATACTAAATTTAGTATTGTTCCTTTATAGTTCTATTTGGGAGGAAAATGTGTGATAACCAAGGATGCAAATAATTCAATTGTCATTTGGAGAAGAGATAAGATCTCAGACATGTGCATTGTAAATAGTTTGAGATAAATATAAACTTCATGCATGAGATGATATGGCGGTGGGAGGTTTTAGGAGAGGTGTTGGTGGTGGAATAAATAGCAGCAACGGGAAAACCCACGAAGGCAGACCCCTGGAAGGGGAAGATCCTATGGTACAGGTCGGGACGACCATGAAAGAATCACCTCTGGGAGGGAACGCAACGGGATACACTCAAAGAAGTGCAGACGTGAGAACGAGTCAGGTGGAGATCCTTGAAAACATAAGGTAGAAACTCAACTACAATGGAAGACATAACAACTTTGGTTTAGATAATTGTGAGACCTTTTAAAATACAATCATGGACGTAGAAGGCCCACTAGAGATATCTGAATACTCTACCTTTGTCGGACAATCGCTGCCTATGACACCAAGCAGATTTGGGAGAGACACATGAACGTTGAAGGACGCACCCCACCAATAGGTATCTTATAAAGACATTATGGACAATATGCAAAGAGGAGACCCTATTAATGCGTTCAACATAGGGGTGTCGCTTAAACCTAAAGATATCATTGTGAAGATGGATGGGGTAGTACCAACGTTCGAGATAAGGGATGAAGTGATTGATGGGCTTCTGAAACCATGGAAATTCATAGTTGTTGTCAAATTGATCTCATAAGAGATCGGCTACCTCACGATGAAGGACAAGATATAGTTAATGTGGAAGCTATATGGCTTGCTCAATCTTATACATCTGGAAAAATACTATTTGTGGTTCAATTAAGTTGGAGGAAGACTATGTGAGAGCACTCATAGGGGTCCATGGACTCTATTCAGTTTCTACCTTTCATTATAAAGGTGGCATCTACTTTTCAACACAGATAGTTCCCAGTCTGAGAGAATGATCGTATGGATACGTATACCTAATCTTCCGATCTACCTGTATCATGATGCCTTCCTGAATGCGTAGGAGACCAGATAGGTAAGACTATCAAAGTTGATACTAATATGACTATGCAGAGGAGAGTGTGTTTTTCTAGATTGGCCATTGAAATCAAAACAAGTAAGCCCCTAATACCCATGATCATGATTTAGGGTAAGAGATAATGTGTGCAGTACAAGAACATTCCCTACATGTATGAATTGCGGATGAGTAGGCCATACTAATCATGAATGTCCATATGAAAGGCCAATTGAGGAGATGACAACAACAACTACAAATACAATACCGAATTTATAGATAGGCAATTAGATTATAAAATTGACCTTTTCTAAGGAAATCCATGTGCGGCCTTTCTTTAAGAAACCAAGGAGGAAGCATGACAGTAAAGACAGAGTAGGGAAAATAGGGGAATGCAAAACAACAACCGCTTTTAGGAATTGCAAAACTTAGAATATGAGGTTGAGGAAGATGAATAAATCACACCAACTCATAATACAGCAAAGAACTCCAATGGGCCAAGCATCGATTGGAGAGCAAGGAAGAATAACACAAAGAACCTGACCAAAAACCAGGACAAGGGATAGTTCACAATACCTAAACAAAATAGTAGAAATCACGAGAAGGCACATGTAGATAGAATGCACACTATAATAAAACATAACAATGATAATATGGGTCACACTTCAGTCACATTGACGGGGGATAATGTTTTTGAGGGACTTAATCTTGACAATTGATGTAACATAGTGGATCTTGGACCCTACCCTAGAAGTTTGACCTTTTGGTCTTAGCCAAACAAGGGTGAGGGTAGATCTAGAAGATGTTTTGTATAACCCTAATAGGCTAAAACATGTATAAATCACCCTAATGTAGCCTAATGTTCTCACATTAATATTAGTCCAATAATGGACACAAAATATATGTCGCATGATGTAAATGAAGATTTCATAACAACTTGTGCCCAATAATGGTGTATAGTTCTTTTGGTTGTAATATAAAGATATGGATGAATAATAAAGATGATGGAATAATATTATAATAAATATAATAAAAACAATCCAAAAGTGTTATAATTCATAATAGGAGATTTCAAAAGAAAAATATAATGTGAAATTCAGATTCCTTGGGTCCCAGTTATCTTGGGAGTCAAGTTTCACATTATTTACCTTATAATAATTAATTTAATTCAATTTGGAAAATAAGACATGAGCTTTTCCCAAAATATAAAATAAAATATTAAATGAATCCTAAAGAGGAAAATAATCTTGGATTTGTAATCTACACAATAAATATAGCCTTTGGGTGAATTTTCATCCAATTTGGAAGATGTTTGATTAAAAGATGAAATCAGGAGAGAGAAAGTGAGTAAAACCTTCACAATATTAATTAAAATAATATATGACATAAAAATAGAATAATAGAAAATCCATGTCTAATTCACTTACAATGATTTGTGGGTGAAGTTTCATCAACTTTGGATAATATTATACGTCTCTAATGCATTAGGAAAGAGAAAAAGTGATATACTTTAAACGAATTAAATAAAATAGCAAAAGTCTCCAAAAGGGAAAACTAATGCCAAAATCGGATTCTACATGTCCCTATTAGGCTAGGCATCAAATTTCATTTAATTTGGACCTTGTTTGTACCTTCAATTGAAGAGAGAGAAAAAGGAAAATAATTTAATCAACACAACCCACATAAACAGTAACTACAGACAATGATCTGGTATTCTGGGCATAACAGTCTCATTTCTTAATGAAATTTTATGAAACAACTTGTGTTAGATTGCAAATTTAATTCTGCATCTATCCATACCATATTCGTAGCCTAACGTAGAGAATTCGAGAAACGCCTCATTTTCTTCAAGTCTTTTGAAACAACTTCTCACACATCCCCACTTATAAATACTTCTACCCTAGTCTTCCTCGGTTTTTTTGTGAACCTCCTCTCATTCCAATTTTATCCTTTGTTAAGTCTGTGGCTGCTTGTGGTCATGTTTTGATTTTGCCTTGTATCCTCATTTCACCCAAAAGCCAAACGTGGTTCTTGGTTAGTTTGTGGCACCGCCCCCAACGTCATATTTATTTTTAGAGCAAAATTGGACCTCAAGAAAATAACTATGGTACTTGTTCTTCATGATCGGTTAGTTAGTTTCACAAACAAATGACGAATGAAGTTTTTCCCAAACTCTCAGATAAGTTTCTCCTTGATCTTTTGAACTCTCTTCCTCTCTCGCGAATTCCATACTGATTTGGCTTTTTCTAATATTGTAGTCATTTCATCTTGCAAAAATTCATATATTTTAATTCACTTGTCCAAAAATTAAAATAAAATATGTTTTGGAATAAAAAAATGTTCTTTCTAATAACAATAGTTTAAAAGTCTGATTTCCATGTTTTGAATGATGGATTTTTAAGGTTCTAATTAATTAATATAAAATCCCTTAAATTGGTAACTAATTCATATAAACTCTAAATTTAGTAAATAAATATGTTTTCTTAATAAAAAAATCTAATAAGTCGATTGGTCTAGGTTTGAAGTCAAAAATCTAATATTTTGTGGAAAGGTTTAGAATTAGGGTTTCATTACATATAAATGAATCTCAAGCCCTAATACATGTGAACAATTTGTATTTAGGCAAGGTTGATCTTGGAAATAATTATTTTGATGAAGAAAGTTTTTAGGACACTGGTTTAAGGTATGTTGTATCCCCTATTATTCTATGTTGAGCAATTCACCTATATTATTCTTTCTGTTGGTCCCATGGACAATAGCCAATACACATTGCTCTTATCTTTTTATATCACGGTTCTTGTGAACTATCTTGTTTGTGGTAATCTTGGATATTCTTTTGACTCTTATCTTATGCATTGGTGCATTTTGGTTTTATTTGATGCTATGTGCCCACTTTGATGTGGATTTTATTTGTGGATATGTGATATCTTGTTCCCACTTGCATGTGGATGTATGTGTTGTCCATTGTATGATATCACAACATTGTATATTTTTTTACCATACCTTCTACTTGCCTCTACATTTTACCTATTGTGTGATTCAGTAGCACTAGAGTAGTATAATTGCATTGGTTTTTGTTCATTGTGAATGATGGTAACATTGGGATATTTTTGGGATGGAGGATGTATGATTCGCCATACCCGGGAAAGATGTATGATTCGTGGCCAATGTTATATACATTTGGGTGGTGAATGTATGATTCCCCATGCCCGTGCAAGATGTATGATTTTGCCCATGTTTCATCAGGTTCAAAATGTAGGATTCATGGCCGCCTTTGTCTTTATAATATTCTAGTGTTATGTTTATCTCACATATGCAAGATAATAATAATGATGATGATGGGTTATACGCTCAAATTCTTGATATGTTCTTATGTAGCACCCTTTATTGTTTTGATTATGGCAAGTATCCTCTTTTATGATGATGATGATTCTTATCTTTTATGCCTTTTTTGGGTAGTCATTATCTCTTGATGTCCTTTGGTTATTATATTGCTCATGTTTTCTATTTAGGTTGGCATCTATTTTTCTTTTCTTGCTAGGGTACGCTTCCAACCCTAGGTGAAGGACTTGGATAATATGACATGAAAATATGGACATAGCTTAAGGAGTTAAATCTTGGAGACAAAGTTGTTATGGTTTACACTTCCCTTTATCTTAGATCCTTATGTTGTATCATACATGTAAACCCTTTGTGGGAGATCATGATTTACTTTTGTAACTCTGTTGATAAATTGAATATAGTAATTATTTACTTCCGCTGCTATACTATTGGTTGTTTTGAATTCCATTCATAAGATTTGAAATTTTTACACCCACTCCAGCATATCTTTTGGGCATGTTTGGACTGGAAGTTTTATTCTTCAAATTTTTAGTAGGGAGTGGTACCCCTTTGGGATCCCACTCCTTATAGCATGGTATCAGAGCCCATGGTAGTCGGAATCTAACTATTTTAATTTTGTCTCCCTAACTAGACCCTTACCTTGCATAGTTGCCCTCTAGGTGAGATGTTCACCTAGAATTGATCTACGTTAAATATGTGATGAGGTTTTAGGATATCTTACACTATCATGTAGAATGATTATGATTTGAATCTTTTGATGAATTAAGGTTTGAATTGAGGATGCAATTAAGTTATGAGGATATGGTAGGATAAGAAGTCATAATATGGAAATATTGTGACTTGGTTTTCACATTGAATTTTGGCCAACTTGTTAGTTTTACTTCACAATGTTTCTTATCAAAAACAAAATATTTTCATTATACAACTATATGTTCAAAAAATTTCTCTAATTTTCTTGATGATTCCTTAAACTAAGTCACAATATAGAGATATGGAAGCTTTTCTAGATAAACCTTCGATATAGATGGAATAGAATCTTAACCCTAGTTTTGAAGAAATGACTAGGAATATGTGAGCTAATGTTAAGGTGTAGTGAACCTACCCTTTGTATCCTATGACTTTTTGGATCTTAGGGTTGTTAGGTTAGAGATACAAGGACCTAAAATTCAACCCTAGACTGTTCTGACCTTTTAGTTGGATACATAAACAACATAAATCTCTAAAACATTCACAATTAAAAGTTATGTGGGTAACCCTAAATGATGTTTAGTTTGACTTGTTAGGTTAAACCTTTTAAGGGGTGGAGAGTAGTTGGTTGTTGATGTTTAGATCAATAGATTTTGAGGACAAAATCCTTTTAAGGGGTGGAGTGTTGTAACATACCAGATCTTGGACCCTACCCTAGAAGTTTGACCTTTTGGTCTTATCCAAACAAGGATGAGGGTAGATCTGGAAGATTTGTTGTATAACCCTAATGACCTAAAGCATGTATAAATCACCTTAATAACCTAATGTTCTCACATTAATCTTAGGCCAATAATGGACACATAAAATATGTCACATGATGTAAATAGAGATTTCATAATAACTTGTACCCAATAATGGTGTATAATTCTTTTGGTTGTAATATAAAGATATGGATGAAAAATTAAGATGATGGAATAATATTAAAAGAAATATAATGAAAATAAGCCAAGAGGTTTATAATTCATAGTAGGAGATCCTAAAACAAAAATGTAATGTAGAATCTAGATTCCTTGGGTCCCAGTTGCCTTGAGAGTCAAGTTTCACATTATTTACCTTATAAAAATTAATTTAATTCAATTTGGAAAATAAGACATGAGTTTTTCCTAAAATATAAAATAAAATATTAAATGCTTCTGAGGAAAATAATCTTTGATTCTTAATCTACAAAATAAATATAGCCTTTGGGTGAATTTTCATCCATTTTGGAAGATGTTTGATTAAAAGAGGAAATCAGGAGAGAGAAAGTGAGTTAAACCTTCATAATTATTAATTAAAATAATAAACGACATAAAAATATAAATAATATAAAATTAGTGTCTAATGAACTTACAATGACTTGTGGGTGAAGTTCTATCAATTTTGGATAATTTATACGTCTCTAATGCATTAGGGAAAGAGAAAAAGTATTACACTTTAGAAGAATTAAATAAAATAGAAAAAGTCTCCAAAAGGAAAAACTAATTTGAAAATCAGATTCTACATGTCCCAATTAGGCTAGGTACCAAATTTTATTTAATTTAGACCTTTTTTTGTACCTTCAATTAAAGAGATAGAAAAAGGAAAATAATTTAATCAACACTTTACAAAATTCAGATTAGGAAACACTAGCCCGCATAAATAGTAATCGCGAACCAAGGTCCGGTGTTCTGGGCATCACTCCCTTGTTTCTTAATAAAATTTTATGAAATAACTTGTGTTGGATTAAAAATTTAATTCCACATCTATTCATACCATATTGGTAGCCTAATGTGGAGAATTCGAGAAACGCCTCAACTTTTTCTTCAAGTCTTCAAAAACAACTTCTCTCACACCCCCACTTATAAATACCTCTACCCTGGTCTTCCTCGATTATTTTGTGAACCTCCTCTCATCCCAATTTCATCCTTTCTTAAGTGTGTGGCTGCTGTTGGTCATGCTTTGATTTCTCCTTCCATCGTTGTTTCACTTAAAAGCTGAACGTGGTTCTTGGTTAGTTTGCGTCACCGCTCCCCGACGTCATATTTATTTTTAGAGCATAATGGGACCTTAGGTAATCAAATCTGGTACTTGTTCTTCATGATTGATTAGTTAGTTTCACAAACAAATGACAAATGAAGTTTTTCTCCAAACTTTCGGATAAGTTTCTCCTTGCCCTTCCGACCTCTCTTCCTCTCTCACAACTTCCCTACTGATTTGGCTTTTTCTAATTTTATGATTGGTTCATCTTGCAAAATTTATATCTTTTAATTTGCTTGTCCAAAAATTAAAATAAAATATGTTTTAGAATAGGAAAAATATGTTATTTCTAATAAAAATAGTTTAAAATCCTGGTTTCTATGTTTTCAATGATGGATTTTTAAGGATCTAATTAATTAATATAAAAGCCCTAAAATTGGTAACTAATTCATATAAACTCCAAATTTAGTAAATAAATATGTTTTCTTAATAAGAAAAACCTAATAAGTCGATTGGTCTAGGTTTGGAGTCCAAAATCTGATGTTTTGTAGAAAGGTTTAGAATTAGGGTTTCATTACATGTAAATGAATCTCAAACCCTAATACATGTGAACAATTTGTATTTAGGTAAGATTGATCTTGGAAACAATTAGTTTGGTGAAGAGAGTTTCTAGGACGCTGGTTTAAGGTATCTCCTATCCCCTATTATTCCATCTTGATAAATTCACCTATTTTGTTCTATCTCTTGTTCCCATGGACAATAGCCTATACACATTACTCTTATCTTTTGATATTATTGTGAACTATCTTGTTTATGGTAATCTTGGATATTCTTTTGACTCTTATCTTATGCCTTGGTGCATTTTGATTTTATTTGATGCTATGTGCCCACTTTGAGGTGAATTTTTATTTGTGGATATGTGAGATCTTGTTCCCACATGCATGTGGACGTATGTGTTTTTTATTGTATGATATGGTAACATTGTATAATTTCTTACCATACCTTCGGCTTGCCTCTACATTTTACCTGCTATGTGATTCAGTAGCACTAGAGTAGTATAATTGCATTGGTTTTTGTTCATTGTGAATGATGGCAATATTGTGATATTTCCCCATACCCAAGAAAGATGTATGATTCTTGGCCCATGTTATATACATTTGGGTGGTGAATGTATGATTCCCCATGTCTGGGTAAGATGTATGATTCTTGGCCCATGTTTCATCAGGTTAAAGTTGTATGATTCTTGGCCACCTTTGTCTTTATAATATTCTAGTGTTATGTTTATCACACATATGCAGGATAATAATAATGATGATGATGATGGGTTATGTGCCCAAGTTCTTGATATGTGCTTATGTGGCACCCTTTATTGTTTTGATTATGGAAAGTATCTTCTTTTATGATGATGATGATTCTTATCTTTTGTGCCCTTTTTGGGTAGTCCTTATCTCTTGCATGGAACATTTATGCTTGATGTCCTTTGGTTCTTATATTGCTCAAGTTTTCTATTTAGTATGCACATACAACCTTTGCTGATGTCATCTATTTTCCTCTTCTTGTTGGTGTATGCTTCCAACCCTAGGTGAAGGACTTGGATGATATGACACGAAGATATGTACATAGCTTAAGGATTTCAAGCTTGAAGACAAAGTTGTTATGGTTTAGACTTCCCTCTATATTAGATCCTTATGTTGTATCATACATGTAAACCCTTTGTGGGAGATCATGATTTACTTATGTAACTCTATTTAGAAATTGAATATAGTCAAAATTTTACTTCTGCCATTATACTATTGGTTGTTTTGAATACCATTCATAAGATTTGAAAATTTTACACCCACTCCAACATATCTTTTGGGTATGTTTGGTCTGGTGCTTTTATTCTTCAAATTTTTAGTTGGGATTGATGCCCCTTTGGGACCCCACTCCTTACACTTGAGGAATAGAATATTAGGTTCTCTGCTGGGGAAACATATATGATGAGGAGTCAGAATAAAATCAACAAACCCCAAGTAGGAGTTCATATGAGGAACACGAAAAAGGTGGCTTTAGTGGATAACGTTAGACCCAACACAAGAAAAAGAGGGAAGAAAACACATCAGGAAGAATTTGAGAAGGAAACCAGTGTGGGTGAGACTGTGGATCAAATCAAAAATGTTGATTCATGAGAGTGATATGTTGGAATGTACATCTCTGGATAAAGACACCCAACTTATGATAATGGAGATAGTGAATAAGTATCGACTGCATATCATGATTCTAGAACCGTGAGTAAGCAGAAGAACAACATAGATGATAATCAAATACCTAGGGTTTGCTTGATCACACACAGTGAAGGCTCAATAGTTTTCAGGGAGGATCTGGGTGATGTGGAAGGGGCACCCCGTCACTGTGGATGTCCTACAATCTCATAGATAATACATTCATTTTAGGATAGACAATAAAATCATTATGACCTTTATGTATGGAGCACCTTAATAATATAAAGGATATTACTTTAGAATCGTCTACGTACTATATCAACAGGATGCCATGAGACATGGTTAGTGTGTGCGGACTTTAACGCACATATCTTCCCTCATGAGAAAGCATGTGGTAAAACACTTGATACAACTAGTTGTAAGGAGTTTCCAGAGACACTGAGTGAATGTGGCCTCATAGAACTATGAAAATGTGGTCTTATAATGACTTTCAAGTGTGGTCTCCTCTAGATGAGACTAGATTAGGCTGTGGGGATACAAAGAATGCATCGACCAGTTTAGTAGCTCTTCTATCATAGTAGTCGAACAACTCATATCTGATCATGCCCCAATCATGATCTCAACCCCCTCATCTAAGGGGCCTCTCACTAGAAGACGAATGACCTATAATCACTGGCAAGACCAACAAGGGTTCCAGGGGTTGTTAAAACTCCATTGGGACATAAATTCCAAGTTTCAAGAAAGTACGAACAAATTCATTAATGAGGCAATGAATAGGGATTAGAAGATTAGAAATGATAAATGGAAAAGGAAGAGAACTTTGCACATCAAATTATTATCTTCCCAGGTACCACATGCCCAAAAATACAACCCTGAGCTCGAATTAATAAAATACAAGATGAATTTTTTGACAAACTTAGATTCGAAGAGAGGGAGTGGAAGCTGAAAACCCACTGTGAGTTGGTTTCCCCAGGGAGATAATAATGCATGCTTCTTTCAAATGTGTGTCAAGGCACACAGAAAAGAAACAAGATTATGAGGCTGAAATTGCAAGAGGGGGAATGGATCCATGATGAAAGGGATCTAGCTAACCTGGTCTACATTCATCTTTCAGATGTTTTAACAAATCCCAACCTGAGATCTCAAAAGAGGTCTGCCAATAATTTTATAGACACATTCCCTACCCTAATACAGGAACAAGTAATAGAATTAGGAAAAATCCCAACAAGTGATGAGATAAGAAGAAATATGTGTGCCATGTCACCCTTGAAAGCCCCAAGATCATATGGTCTAGATGTGAGATTCCTCCAAAATAATTGGAATCAAATTAGTGGAAATCTGATAGATTTCATCCAAAAACCTTTTTTAGGAGAATAGTTGATTAATCTCTTTTAGCATGGTGGGTAGCCACAAGAAGAATAAAGAAGCTTGGGATATTCTAGATCATGTAAAGAAAGACATCCACAAAAGCTATGTAAGAGGAAAGAAGAAGAAGACGAATGAATGGAAATGGGAGAAACCATACTCAATAAAAGGTTCTCGACCATGGATATTCCTTCTCTAATATATGGGAGATCAATCAAGTATGATCTAACTCTCGTGATGCTCCTTTGAACAATATCTACCTCAAGCTAGGAAAAGAAGGTAAAAAAGTGGAAAACTTAGGTAAGATAATATGTTTCCAGCATGGTTTCCAAAAACCATTGCCCAAGAATGTAGAAAGAGTAATAGCAGCAAGGAAACAATATCAAAATGTGGATATTGTACATGGAAAATCAAGATGCAAGATTGTGGAAGAAGTTCCATGACTTAAATATTCAAGAACCAAACACTTGCCAATGAGTTCCAATCTCAAGATCTACTCTTTTGGGTCTTCTCCTCTCTCTCTACTAGTACCTCATCCTCACAAGGGATGAAAATGGTCTAGAGGAATGTTGGGAAGGGTTTGAAATAGCCCAAAAACAATGTCAAAAGTTCTTGCATCAAACTAGTAGAGCTTGATTTTCTACTACCCAATTAATCCAACCTGGTCACATTGGCAAGAATGTAGAAAAAAACCACCAAATGAACGTGACCTGGTTCACAAGAAGAAAGCATGGATCACATGAGCCTGATTGGTTCACATGAAGTCGGCCTACTTTACAAGAACTCATCCCGAAAACCATCTAAAACCACTTCAACACCGATAATAATACTATTGCAAGAAGAAAATGCTAAACTCAGAATACATTCCCTTCAACCTAACTGGGTTTGGGCCCTTAGTTCCAACAACTCAACTCAAATTTAGGTGAATCTAGTCTAGTTCATGGATCACAAAAAGACCAACAAAAACACGGGTTTGATACCTTGATTCAAGGAGAAAACAAATCAAATGTCATCATATATTTTAGTTAAGCTATAAAACTTTGATGTCACACACATGATAAAGAAACAATATAATCGTGTTGTCACTTAACTAGGGGCATCTCATTATCAAACAATTTTATTTACTTATTATTAAGCAAGAAATTATGGAAATAAAGAAAGATCAAGGTTCATCTAGGTTTATGGTCTTAAAGCCCTTCCTTCCTAACAGAATTTCACCTTCAAAATCCCAAAGATAATGTAGAGGGGGGACATTATAGAATATGCAACTCACTTATGGTACCTTTTTAGTACAACTTATGCTCCTTTACTATGATGGTGTACAATTATAATGAATATTATTCTTACTTTTCATGGTAAAGACTTTAAGATAAATTTTGAGTTCCAGACACTTATGCATCCTTCAATTCTTTATCAAACATTATTAGCGTGCTCTTTGTTATTAGAAATATTATGATTTACGTGGTTCTAGTTCATCTATTCTTGAACTTTATCATGTATTTTCCCTAATTATCATACTTCCCATTTTCTTGATAAGGGTAGTTTGATCATTCTTGATAGTATACATGATTAGTTCATCTTAGGCCCTTTGTATTTTCCCTTTTCTCTATTTAGCCCATGTACTCTCTTGCTCCTATATATAGGAGACCCAACAATCTTATTTATTTACTGAAAGATATTCCTTTATACATGCTATCAGGTCATTGTTCTAACCCTAATCTTACTTTCGTTTCTTATCCCCTTCATACTCCCTCTATCTTCCTCTCATTTTGGTGATGGCTTATTCTGATTTGATCAGGCATAACCAAACACAAACAAATAGTGCTCCCTTTTTTATTTATTCGGCGGTGGAGTTTGTAGCCTGTACATTCTTTCCAGATCCATTCTCTGTGCCTATTCGAAATGGATTAGTAAATAGGTCATTGCCCCTTCTTTGCGGTCGTTGCCAAGGAAGAAACTATGAATACTTGATTAGAAGAAGTTGTTGATTGTAAGAAGTGGGTTCCTTATCTACTTTCTATTTTGGTTCATACTTGTAATGTATATTTTTTCATCCACTTTCTAGTCACTGTGTTCCTTTCTTGATTCATTTGAGTAAAAAAACAAAAATGAGAGAAACAAAACAAAAAAAGTCAAAATAAAAGACCCCGTGTTGATCTATAAAGAACCAAAAAAATAAGAAGGGGAACAACTTTGTTCTTCTTCTTCTCTGTGGTTCCCCTAATCCACATGGCTGGGTGCTTTTCTTAAAAGTTGGGAATATTTTTGTTCATCTATCATGTGGTGCCATTAATCCAGTGCTATTTTTTTGTTTTTCCTATTGAGATCCATTCTGGTAGTGCCACCGCACCCCTCTTTCTACTAAGTTTTGTTACAGTAGTACTATTTTCTTCCAACCAAGTTCCATTATGGTAGTGTTAATCCTTTTTCTACCGAATTTCCATTCCGATAGTAATTCTATTTGATTTTATTCCTTGTACCATGCTACATTCTAGTATCTTTACTTTCTATTTGTACTGTGCTACATTCCGATACTTTTATTTTTGTTTGTACCATGCAAATTTTGGTATTTTTTCTTTCTATTTGTACTGTGCGATTATATTTGATACTTTATTCACATCATTATGGGTGATGCTACTAAACCAACAATCTTTTACAATGATATGTCACACATATTTGTTGTTAAACTTAATGATGAAAACTTTCTTTTATGGATGAATGTCATCCAAACATTCTTGATTCCTGGGGTAAACTCAAATTTATCATAGATGACTCACCAGAGGTTCTTGATGATGCCTGGGTGACAGGAAACAGTCAAGTGCTCTCATGGCTCTAGGCATGCATGGAGCCAGAGGTGGCTATAAAGTACATGTGTTACTAAAATGCCAAGACAATGTAGGAGGAGATGAAGCAGTTCTTCACCCAGGAGGACAACTGCCTACACATGTACAACATTATGGACAAGATCTTCTCTGAACAACAAGGAGAGCGTCCCTTGTCCAAATACTTTGATTCCATGAAGGCCTTAGCAAACCAACTCAACTTCTTCTCTCTAACGAAGGTTGCTTAAGTCACCAAGGAACAAGAGACTCTCCTCACTGGGTGCTTCCTCAATGAGCTTCATCCTTGCTTTGTTATTGTTCATCAACTACTCCTAGTTGGTGCAACCCTTCCATCTATGGACTAAGAATATGCACACCTAGCCCAATCTGAAATGCTTGCTCCTCACGTTTCTCCTACTGTTGAATTTAAACCTCCATCAACAATGGTTGCGGCAGCTAGAGGTCATGGTCATGGATGAGGCCAACGCCCAAAGTGCACTTATTATGGCAAGCTAGGCCACACTGAAGATGTATACCACTTGAAGCATGGATATACAACACACTACAATAGAGGATGTGGAAGAGGCTCTGTCCATGTTGCTCAAGAACCTTCCCACATTAGTCAAACATCTTCCCCAACAATTAGTCGTGCACCTCCTCCACCACAAACATCTTTTCAAGCTTCTCATATCTCATTATCTCATGAGGATTATGAACTCCTTTGCCAAGTTGCCCAATATTATGGGGATTCTCCCCTCCCCAATAATATTACGAATTCTGCCTCTTTAGATTGGCAAATTGGGGATTTACCTACAGCCATTTCTTCTACCCATCTAGCCACCGCTTCTCAAGGTAATGTTGGGGCATCCATGCTTGCTGCCAGTTCAAACTGGATTATGGATTTGGGTGTGACTCAACATATGCCTAGTATGTCCCATCTTTTAACCACATCTGATTCGTTTATCTTGCACTCCTCTATCACCATGGTAGATGAATCAGTTAAACGAGTAACTCAGTGTGGCATTATTCCTATCTCTTCTAAAGTCAAGTTGACTTTTATCCACTTTGTTCCAAACTTTCCATACAATTTGATGTTGTAGTGAAAATTGTTGATACTCTCAAATGTTTCGTGAGTTTTGGTCTATCTGGTTTTATTTTATAGGATTGGAGGAATTTGACGATGATTGGGCAGGGACTCACTCTGGTGATCTCTACTACTTCTCTGCCCCATTCTAGCTGACCATAACCCCTTCTTGCCTCCATGTCACTTCATATACATCTATGTCATGACCATTTACCTTTAGACAAGCTTAAACTATTAGACAGTTCTTTATCTTCATGTTCTTCCATTCAGTGTAATGTTTGTCACCTCGGAAAACACCATCATGTGTCCTTCCCAACCCCTATCTATAAACAATCATTTAAGATGTTTGACTTAGTTCGTACTGATATCTGTGGTCCATTCAGGACTACTAGTTACAATGTCTATAGATATTTTCTTCCATTTTGTGGATGATTTTTATAGAAGGACATGGCTTTACTTAATTCTGATTTATGATGAAGTCTTTACATTAATTTGAGTTTTACAAGTTGGTTTTACTTCAATTTTCAACGTCTATTAAGATTCTTAAAACTGACAATGCCCTTGAATATACCCAAAAGGTTGTCACCTCATTTTGTCGTAACGTAGGGATAATTCATCATTGCTCGTGTGCATATTCTCCACAACAAAATGACATTGCCAAGTATAAAAATTGTCATTTACTTGAAATTACACGCTCTCTTCTCATTCATTCCTAAGTCTTTTTGGTCTGATGCGGTCCTCACTGCTTGCTTTCTTATTAGTCACCAACTTTCCTCTGTTGTCAGGAAGTGCACTCCTTTTTCCATTGTTTACATCCAAACCATTTCCCCTACCGCCTCAAATTTTTGGGTGTGTCACCTTTGTTCATAATTTTGATCCCAAGGTCGAAAAGATTCCCCCCGACCTATCCGAATGATATTTCTTGGTTATCCGTGTTCTAAAAAAGGATACAAATGTCTTGAACCTAACTCTGGTAGAATTTATATTTTTTCTGATGTCAACATGATGATGAAACATTCTTTTTATCTAGCTCACCCTCCATTAATCATATTGACACTATGGTCTCATTTACTGATCGTTTCATCCCACTAACACTATCACCATCTTCACCATCCCCAACACCGAACCGACGGATGGAAGATGAGTTACAGGAGGCATCTGCCTCAATATCATTAGTTCCAGACCCATCCAATATACCGGTGGCATTATGCAAAGGTATACACTCATTCACTATCAAGCATCTCATTTTCAATACTTGTTGTCTAGCATGTCTTCCTTCTTCTACATCATCCTTTGTTACTACCTTGGACACAACGTATGTTCCTAAGCGTCCAAAAGATGCTCTACGCCATCGTAGTTGGAAAGATGCCATGATGAAAGAAATACAGGATCTCCACATAACCAAAACATGGGATCTTATGACCCCACCAACAGATAAAAATATTGTAGACTGTAGTTGGATTTTCTCTGTAAAGCATAAGTTGGATGGTTCTATTGAATGACTCAAGGTGCGCCTGGTTGCCAAAGGATTCACCAAACCCATGGAGTGGATTATTTTGAGATATTTTCTCTAATGACAAGGATTACATCCGTTTGCATCCTTATCTCCCTTGCATCTCACCTTGACTGGCCTCTTTACCATCTCAACATCAATAATGCATTTATTCACGATAATATCCTAGAAGAAGTCCAAATGCAACAACTGTCTGGGTTTGTTGTTGAGGGGGCATCTTCTCACAAAGTATGTCATCTCCAAAATATCTCTATGGCCTGAATGTTGGGTTTTAGGGGAGGCAGAGATGGCAGCGGAAACAAAAAATTTCTCCCAAAACCCAGAACCCAAAGAGATCTCATCAACATCTATACAATAGGAAGGATGGTTTGTAGAGGCGTACCTTGTCCCGAGGCTTTCTCAATGATGTAACCTCACGGCAAGTGCGGTCTTCACCTCTGGTCTTAGACGGCGTCTGTGCAGCTCCTGGTCACACACAGACTGACAAATTGACGGTTGTCCTCTAAGCGGTAGAAATCTCCCACCTCTATAGTAGTCCACACGGACCACCGAGAACTCCAATCGTCTTGTCCTATAGGACACTGGATGGATTCATCCCCTTCTTTTGGCATACTAGTCACCGACGTTCTCTCCCACCACCAGTTGTCGTCCTACAATTATCTTTCCCTCGTTGTGCCTCCCTAGTCGGGTAGCACCTGCTCGGTCTCTCCCGGTTCATAACCGAAGAGAACAACTTTGCAGAGCAACTGGTGTTGTCTAAGATGTTCTTCTTGAGAAGCCCCCAGTACCCCTCTATATATAGGAGGGGTCAGGGTCAGGGTTTTTAGCCATGGGAAATGTGGGACTAATGCGGGAGTAGAAGGGTTTAAAATTTCAATGAATTGATACACTGCGGCAGGTGAACCATTCGTTTCACAAACGAATCGATCATTTGGGGATTAAATCGGTCGTTTTAGGAGCTGAACTGGTCAGTTCATTCACGAACCGGTCGTTTCACTTCCCGGGGCAGTTCCCAATTCACTTTCCTCTTTCTGTTTCCAATTAATCCAAAGATCAATACTTGTCCCAATCAAATTGTACAGGTGAAATGAAAATATTTTCTAACCAACCTAACTTTCCAAAACTTGCTCATTTGGTCCAGCTAAACCGATCGGGTCAACTTAAACTGGTCGTATCACTTGACCCTAAATTGATCAGTTCAATAGTTTGAACCGGTCATTTGGCAGTCCAGGTTGTGCAGAATTCGGTCAATGCAGTTCTCAATCAATCTAAAACCCAAATCAGCTAGTCCAACACTTGAACTTGGTGATTCTGAGTCAAGTCAATTGATTAAATGTTTAATTGAACTACTAAACACATTTAGTAAACAATCTAAACATCATTCATGGATAAACTCCTCTTCCAGGTTAAATCCTATGTGTGTGACCCTGGAGACGCATTTCACATTGGAAGTGAAAGTCCATAACACTTATGACT
The DNA here is from genome assembly GCA_963693085.1 of Alisma plantago-aquatica. NCBI lineage: Eukaryota > Viridiplantae > Streptophyta > Magnoliopsida > Alismatales > Alismataceae > Alisma > Alisma plantago-aquatica. Next base: position 1,034,775,536 of record OY856412.1, read on the forward strand.
TCACAAGCAAAGAGCGGTGCCTAGTCGCACATCAGTGCTACCCAAGAGAAAAGGAAAGTTGGAGAACAACTTTCAATCCTGCAATCTGTGATTGGTGTTGCAGTGAATGTATAATTCCTTTGTCACTGATATCCCGAATGATCTCAAGGCATGGAACAGTCATCCTCTCAACGGTCATTCACTTCCTTGATCTCAGAGCAAACTAGATGAGATATGTGTGACATCAATATCACATATTGATTCACACATACATGCTCATGCCATTCTCACTCCTACTCATCAAGTGGCCATGGACATCAAACTCCCTCAGGAGGGACAAATCTCATATCTATCACTCACCCCTCAAAAACCCCACGTGTGAAAGTCACCCAATCATCACCTTTATAATAATCTATATTTTAGGATTGCATTTGATGATGTTAAAGTGTACCCAATGATATGTGTTGAGTGTAGTGATTTCAGGTCAAAGAATCACACTCACCACCATCACTGTGAGATCTGACTGTGACTACCAAGTCATGGTTCCATGTATCACTCCCACGGTGGGTCTGTCTGATACACTTGTTCTCTAACAAGTACCTATTTGCTTGGTTTGATATCACTATATCATTACTATTGAGATTTTGTCATCAACCAACACACAATCTAGTCTTGTGTGTCATTGTTGTCTATCGACCTTCCACAATGACATCCGACTAGGGACATAACAAGAATGTACAAACTCTTAACATATGTATGATCTCATCGTTCAAGTCACGTACTTGAAAGCATACATCATTGAGTACTGTCATTCTCTAGACATTCAATATTTTCTATCATTATCTCATAACTGACTGAACCAGAATGAATTGGAAGCTTGCCTTTGATGTTTATGAAATCAATCTTAATGTATCCCACCAATCATCCCATGATCGGCTCCTAGGGCATACATACCAATAGACTCCCACTTGCACTGCAAGTCAATCACCCTTGAATCGTATTATTAGTGATCTCCAAACATGTCCCACATGTTGCTGAACTCTAGTGCTAACGCAGTGACTTATGGCAACACTTTGCCTAAGTCAGTATTATTGCATGTCTCATATCTCTTCACTATACGTCTTACATATGAGATGGAGTTGTCGTAATATGTGATCCAATATTCCTTTGCTAACCTTTAGCCTCATTTCATGACCAAGCACTCCTTACTTGTCATCAATGATCGGAATACCTATAAGGTCATTTTTATGAACTCCTAGATCCATATAGTATCCACTGTTGTTATCTAACACACAGATACTCGACATTTCCTTTTAAAATGGCTTTATTGGAACGTTTCCATTTTTCAAAACACATTCACTTTATATATTCCATATATATTTTGTGATAAATTTTCTATCCTTTTCGGAAGTTCGCATCAGTGTAACTCTTTGTAGTGAACCCTTCCTTATTTCTATAGAACTAGTACTTATCAAGTTCTCATGGTATTCCAGTAACCCTTACTGGAACTAGACAAACATCCACTCGTCATGTCCCACATACGAGTTATCAAGATGAGCATATCATATGGTCATGTCCCACATACAAGATGATAAATGCATTCTGTTCTTGCCATGTCCATACATTCAAGATAACTGGATGATTACATACATGAAAGATCCATATATATTCTTAGTGTTCCCATTCTTCATGAGAATTCGACACTTGGCCTTAGGATACTAACTCCATGTAACATGGACAAGTTTTCTCCCACTAAATCTGTGCACACTGAACCCTTCAGTATAGATTGCCAATGTATGCTCTCTCTTTTTAGGTCAAGAGGTTTTCAAGAACTATCACATAGGAAATGTCTCTATCTTCCCTAAAGATAACTTCCACAAAGGATTCCATTCTAGAACATCTCATTCTTCATCAACATTTGGAATGTAAATACACTCCCACTAAATCACAAATCCCTTCTTTATCTTTGACATATCAGTCAAACCCTTTGACCATATTATCAAAATAGAGATTTCCAGTTCTGAGTTTCTTGTACTCAATCAATCACGTTGATTAGTCCATTGTAACTTATAGACTTAATTTGCAGTAATGGATTCATAAACCTTATAGGTTGTGTCACGTACACATCCATGTTTTATTCCTCACAGGAATGTGGTTTTAGTATTTGTATGCCAAATCCCTTAGTCATTAAGTTGCAATCAACAAGCATGATCTTTCTCAAAATGTCATTCATGTGTCTTAACACTTAAGACTCGTTCGCACTTATGGATTTCATCTCAATGGGTGCTACCATAAAAATTATACCTTATGGTTCACATGGAAGTCATTTAGGATCTAATGGTCATAAACCATAACTCAAAATCTGGTTCCTCATCATAATCTAGATTGTTGACTCATCATATGACCAACTCATCTTATAGATATTTGAGGTGTATATGTTAAGGAATTTGAGAACTCACAACACTTTGTGATTCTTAATATCCTTTGTTAGTGTAAGGTATTCTCTATTTGAGAAGAATTTATTTATTTGATATCCTCTAACTCCTTAGAGTATGACTCTTTTTTTATTTAGACATCACTATGCCTTAATCATGAGTTCTCTATGATACACTATCATAATCACTCATAAGGTTCTCAAACATTTGGTTTAAGTATCTCATTCATTGATCACATCAAGAATTATTACTTTTTACCAAATTTGTACTTCATTCATGATCTTCTTGAACACTCCAAGATATTCATATTGGTATTTCTCTAAACACCATTTGAAGAATTAGCATTTTCTCCAATAGGTATGTAAATACATCATATGTATTATAACTAATAGGATAGTCATTCTCCCACTACATCTAGTGAAGATTGACTTGTCATGTCCAAGATATTCATGTCTCTTAATGGTTCACAACCAAAAGAGTCTAGCATATCCATCAACATGGAAACTAGAGATGAATGTTTCATGATAATGCTAATTCGTTGTTTGAGTTATCAATAACTTTTAGGTATCATTTTATTTTATGCATACCAAGTACCATAAGATAATGAAAGGCATTGCCACAAAGATCATATCTTTGAAATTGAAACATCAACTATATTGATAGCCATCTTGTCTCTATAAGATGCAACAATAAAGTATTTCTATTGGAAAATTGAAATAGAGGTTCTCAACTCTATTTTGTGCCCTTTAGGCTGAAATAAACTGAAAGGTACTCCTATCTATGGAAGCAACATTTTCTCCAATGATGAGTAATCCTTTCTTGGTCCTTTTCACAAAGGCCATCACTTATTTTTAGATCTTACATATCATATATGTCAGATCTTCATTTTGGTATCATATACCTCAGATAAAGTAGTGTTTATTTCATGATACCTACAGTGGAGATCTCTATCCCCTCCTTTAATCTTCTTTTGTTCTTCTATATATAGATGGAATTTTCTCCTCTCTCATTCACCCTTCCCATATGCCTTGAGGATGAAGACGGCTTGGGTTGTTGGGTAGCATCAGAACACTTCTTTGCTTTACCCTTGACCTTGCCTTTAAGACTTACCCGTCATTGATCACATCAAAGATTAGGGTTTGTCTTTCTTCATCTATGCCTCTACTGTCCTCAACATGTGCATCAACTTTGTCAATGGCTTGTCAAAGTTGTTCACGTTGTAGTTCATCATGAACTGTATGATTCTTGCAACATTTGCAGTATCATACCAGTAGCCAACTCTTGACTCAGGGGAATCCCAGTCTAGTCAGGTTTTCCACATACCCAATCACATTGAGTATGGGAGAACCAACTGGATCTCCTTCTGTCATGACATACTAGGACAATGTCTTAGAGACATCAATCATACGTCTCATGTTGTCTCTACAACTCACAATTCATAGAATACAACATCAAGCACTCCACATTAATGGCATCCTCGGTATGCTTCCAGTAAGCATCCTTTTAACCTTTGGTGTGGTGGGAGTGATTTCATCTAGTTCTGGTATAACTAGGACTTAGAGCTTTTGCTCTTTGATTGAGAACACTTCTCAATGTCCTAATCAATCGTGGAATTATTCCCATTTCGTTTATCTGTCTCAAGGATTGATCACAAAGAAAGTGATTATTGTTTATAGCCATTTCTTACAAAAAGGAAATATATGCAATTTAGTCCAAAAACTCATTTTTGACTTATTTGATTGATTTTAAAAAGTTTTATGATATAATTAGGACTTTAATTAATTATCGCTCCCACTATTTTTTGTTCAAATTGATAGCCCTCACCATCAATTTGGAAAATTGCAGTATACAACCTTCTAGTGGGTCAAGATCCTGAAATCCTCTCAGTCGTAGACCACCTAGGGTTGTCACCCACAACTTAGATCTTCCAGGTAGGTAACTCATGCCAATTGCATCATATGAAACTCTTGAAAGATGTCATGAGCAACTCCTTGCCATGATCACCTCCATGCCTCAAGGTGCTAGATCCTATCTAGGTCACCTTGTTAAGTCTGACCCAAAGCCAACACGATGAATATGCACCCTGCTAGGGCAGACCCACATACCCATCCTTCATGCTTCCACGAGATAGACTGTACACCATGCTAGGGCATGCCCATACTTGGTCGATCAAGCTTTTCACATGTGTCGCATTTGGAAGGCATCAAAAACTTAATATTTATTGAGGGATTTGGTTTTATAGGTACATATACATATCCAATCTCTACAATATATAGTATATATCATATACATGCTATATCCCAGAGAAAACATGTGAAATGATAAAAGGTGATGATTATGGCTATCGTAATGTGATTCCTCAAGCCAAGAGGAATCACAGTCATCTAGGTCCACATCACATGCAACTTGTATAAGATGAACTCTGAGCTTTTCCGTTCTGGGTTTGATCAACTCATCTCCATGATTGATCGGCTCGCCATCAGGCCGGTCGGTTGGGTGCTACCAGTCGATCGACTGGCGCCTCTACCCGATTAGTTCACTATTGTCGTGCATCTCCTCAGGTCGCCACCCGCTCATCTCACTCCAGGAACCAACCTCCTTGGTCCACCAGCCGACCGTCTCATGCCCGAGATGATCGTATCGATCCTCTAGGTGTCCTCTGTTCTTTGACATAATAGGAAATATAAACTAATCCTATTTACATTTGCATTGGGAAACCCCGAGTTACATTCGGGGGGAGCCAAGGTAGGAAAGAATCTCGAGTTATCTCGAGTTACATCAAGAATAGGAGGTAGGGAATTTGTGCGTAGACTAAGATGCAAGCAACAACAATCAACCACACATAGATTTAGTGCTTATGACCACAATCACGCTACAATCACCACAGAAACCGTTTAAGGGCGATGTGTATCGAATGCATTTATATACCATATCATATATGTACATGTAGGGATTTTGTGGATTTATATTGGACATGCATAAAGACAATTAATTATTTGCATCATATGCAATAAATAAAAGGCGAAAAACCAAAAACCAATCATAGCGATTATCCTAAAGTATAGAACGTTGACGTCACTCTGATACCAATGTTGGGTTTTAGGGGAGGCAGAGATGGAAGTAGAAACAAAAAATTTCTCCCCAAACCCAGAACGCAAAGAGATCTCATCAACATCTATACAAAAGGAAGGATGGTTTGTAGAGGTGTACCTTGTCCCAATGCTTGCTCAGTGACGTAACCTCACGACGAGCATGGTCTTCACCACCGATCTTGGACGGCGTCTGTGCAGCTCCTGGTCACACCTGGACTAACAGATTGATGGCTGTCCTCTGAGCAGTAGAAATCACTCGCCTCTATAGTAGTCCACACGGACCACCGGGAACTCCAGTCATCATGTCCTACAGGACACTGGAAGGAGTCATCCCCTTCTGTCAGCATACTAGTCACCAACGTGCTTTCCTACCACCAGTTGTCATCCTACAGTTGTCTTTCCCTCGTTGTGCCTCCCTAGTGGGGTAGCACATGCTCAGTGTCTCCCAGATCACAACCAGAGAGGACAACTTTGCAGAGCAACTGGTGTTGTCTGAGGTGTTCTTCTTGAGAAGCCCCTAATACCCCTCTATATATAGGAGGGGTCAGGGTCAGGGTTCTCAGCCCCGGGCAATGCGGGACTAAAGAGGGAGTAGAAGGGTCCAACATTTCCACAAATTGATACACTACGACAGGGGAACCGGTCGTTTAACAAACAAACCGATCATTTGGGAACTGAATCGATCGGTTCATCTAATAAACTGGTTGTTTGGGGAGCTGAACTGATCAGTTCATTCACTTTCCAGGGTAGTTCCCAATTGACTTTCCAGGGTAGTTCCCAACTGACTTTCCTCTTTCCGTTTCCAATTAATCCAAAGATCATTACTTGTCCCAATCGAATTGTACAAGTGAAATGAAAATATTTTCTCACCAACCTAAATTTCTAAAACTGGCTCGTTTGATCCATCTGAACCGATCGGTTCAACACTTGAACCGGTCATCTCACTTGACCTTGAGTCAATCGGTTCAATAGTTTGAACCGGTCGGTTGGCAATCCAGGTTGTGTAGAAATTGGTCAATGCAGTTCTCAATCAATCTGAAACCCAAATCAGTTAGTCCAACACTTGAACTTGGTTATTTTTAGTCAAGTCAATTGATTGAATGTTTAATTGAACTACTAAACTCATTTAGTAAACAATCTAAACATCATTAGTGGATAAACCCCTCTTCCAGGTTAAATCCTATGTGAGTGACCCTACATGCCCATTTCACGTTGGCAGTGAAAGTCCATAACACTTATGACTTCACAAGAAAAGAGCGGTGCCTAGTCACACATCAGTGCTACCCAAGTGAAAAGGAAAGTTGGAGAACAACTTTCAATCCTACAATCCGTGACTAGTGTTACAGTGAATGTATAATTCCTTTGTCACTGATATCCTGAATGAACTCAAGGCATGGAACAGTCATCCTTTAAACGTTCATTCACTTCCTTGATCTCAGAGCAGACTGGATGAGATATGTGTGACATCAATATCACATATTTATTCACACATGCATGTACATACCTTTCTCAGTCCTACTCATCAAGTGGCCATGTACATCAAACTCTCTTAGGAGGGACAAATCCCATATTTATCACTCACCCCTAAAAAACCCCATATGTAAAAGTCACCCAATCATCACCTTTATAGCAATCTATATTTCAAGACTATGTTTGATGATGTCAAAGTGTACCCAACGACATGTGTTGAGTGTAGTGATTTCAGGTCAAAGAATCACACTCACCATCATCACTGTGAGAGTTGACTGTGACTACCAAGTCATGGTTCCATGTGTCACTCTCATGGTGGGTCTGTCTGATACACTTGTTCTCTAACAAGTACCTATGTGCTTGGTTTGATATCACTGTATCATGACTAAAGAGATTCTGTCATCAACCAACATACAATCTAGTCTTGTGTGTCATTGTTGTCTATCAACCTTCCACAATGACATCTGACTAGGGACATAACAAGAATGTACAAACTCTTAACATCCGTATGATCTCATCGTTCAAGTCACGTACTTGAAAGCATACGTCATTGAGTATTGTCATTCTCTAGACATTCAATCTGTTTTGTCATTATCTCATAACTGACTGAACCAGAATGAATTGGAAGCTTTCCATTTATGTTTATCAAACCAATCTTAATGTATCCCACCAATCATCCCATGATTGGCTCTCAGGGCGTACATACCAACATTGAAGCAGTATCCAAGGGCTTGGTTCAACAAGTTAAGTGATGTCCTAACCCAACTTCACTTTCAAATATCAGCTACTGACCACTCCTTATTCTTCTCTAAGTTTTCTAAAGGCCATGTTCTTGTTGTTGTCTATGTTGATGACATTGTCATCACCGACGATGATATGATGGGGATATCCCAGATCAAGAAGTCTTTGCATGCACATTTCCATACAAAAGACTTGGTCACCCTGTGATACTTTCTAAGAATCAAAGTCCTCCGCTCAGCCTCAAGGATAAGTCTATCCAAACGATGCTACATCTTAGACCTGCTCTATGAGGCCAACATGGCAGAAGCCATACTAGTTTCCACCCCCATGGACTATCATATGAAGCCTATGCATGAAGGAAAACTATTTGTTGATCCAAAGAAGTATCTTTATATAGTTGGGAAGTTGATTTACTTAACTATTACTCGACCAAATATTACCTATGTTGTTGGGGTAGTCAGTAAACACATGAATGAACCACTCTAGGTCCATTTGTCCAATGTTCAACACATTCTATACTATCTAAAGAGTGCTCTAGGATGAAGATTTCTCTACACATATCCTAACTCCAAGGTAATCACAATCTATGGATATGCAGATGCAGACTGGGCTGGTGATTCTAAAGACCAACGGTCCACTTATGGTTATTGTGTCTTGATTGGAACTCACCCAGTTTCTTGTCAGAGTTAGAAACAATTTGTGGTAACTCTCTCCAGCACGGAGGTAGAATTTTGGGCCATGGCTCATGCATGTTGTGATCTACAGTGGGTTCGGTCCATCTTGACTGAATTTGTAATTCCTTTTTGAACTCCAGCTACTCTATATTGTGACAACCAGGTAGCTATGCACATAGCTAATAATCCAATCTTCTACAAGCGCACAAAACACATTGAAGTTGATTGCCATTTTGTGTGGGACCAGGTCAAAGCATAGTAGATCATCACTCCTCACATTAGGACATGTGATCAAGCTATAGACGTCCTTACCAAACCTCTTCCTCTTGCTTTATTCAAGTATATTGGAGTCAAGCTGGGACTTCACAATGTTAACTCTCCAACTTGAGGGGGTGTGTTAGTATATTTGATTAGTTGGTCTATGGCCCATTGTATTTTCCCTTTTATCTATTTAGCCCATGTACTGTTTGGATCCTATATGTAGGGGACCCAACACTCTTATTTATTACTGAAAGATATTCCTTTCCATAATTCTTATGTTCTTTCTCAAGTAACTACTCTTCTTATTGGATATTTATATTTGGGGTTTCTTGCATTAAGAATATTTGTTTGTGTGTTTGAGAAACTCATTACCTCAATGGGTACATTAATACACAGATCCACTCTTTACTTCCTTGGTAACAACCTTGGGATTGCCATACTTTCATAGCTAGATCATCTTTACATGTAAGTTTTGCATTTCTCTCATTTTCCCTTTTGATCATCACCAATGTAATGTTCTTTATGGTTGGAACATTTTGTAGATAAAAAGCCTTTCTTTCAAAGCATGCATCTCTTACGTCAAACTTTCTCCATCATGATAATGATTTGGATCAAAATTACATCCAATCGTGATGTCAATTATTATTGTTTCATCACGCCATCTTCCTACTAACTTGATAAATACTATGGATAATTCCCATAGTTACTCATCATTTTGTCATATAAAATCTTGAATTTCATGTTGTTCACCACCATTTAGTCTCATTTGGAGCTAATTATACACCTTATTAGGGTTTTTGTTTTCTCAACTTGATTCAAACTCACTTCTATACCTCATTATTCATAAAAGGTAGAGTATTATTTCCTAAATTTACTAAAAATGATTATTAGTTGAGTGATATTTCCTAAACTTATTAAAACCAAAAGATCTTTCACATATAAACCTTTTGTAAATAACCCTCACAAATCTTATCCTATGTATTTGTCATCTTATTTCATTTACATGTAGTCACTTATTACATAAACTTATTTAGAATCCTAATTCTTCTTCTTCTACAAATATGTATGCTTCATGTATCTTAATCTCTTTTGAACTCAACTTGTTCTTTCCCATATATATCCCTCCATGTATCATGGTAATTTCCATCAACACTTCCAAAAAAAGATGTTATCTGATCTAAAATAACCTCAAATTCAAATACTTTGCATCCATTGTCTATCATCCCATCATTTCAAATCCTACTCATTCTCTAAATTTCCATCTTCATACATCGCTTCTATGCCTTAAATACTTCTCATAACATATATATTTCACCAAACCTCTATGTAAACATTCATATGTTAAAGGATTACTTTAATATTTCATTACTATTGCACACAATTAGGACTTCATTAACTGATTTACTTCTCATTAATCTCATCATTCTTTAGGATTTCATCATCAAACACCATATCCTTGTCTGTATATGGAATTTTTAAAATTTTAGGAAATCCTTTATATCAATTACATTCATGTTAAGAATTACTGTGCTTTGTCTTTTCCTCTAATCATCAAATTCTAGGATTTGATGAGTTCAAACATCAATATTCATTCTTCTCATGTGATTTTTTTAACGACAATAATCCTTCAAGTAGTTGGCTTTGTAAATAATTTTGTTCAATGTTTTCATACTTAATATGTGTAGTACATATCTTGTTGTCTTTATCTTATTATTCTCATTATAATGTTATATATTTATATAATTATTTATTATTTCCAATTGAATACATGATTTGACTAAACAAAAATATAACAACCAAATACTTCTACACAACTCTCCCTCGACGTCAGGTACCTGATCAGGGCACCTAAGTAATGAGTTATCACTTTATGCATCATGCTTGTTTCATGTTCATTAGTCAATTAATTCAAAAATCCTAGTTTTGGTTCTACTTTGAGTTTAAAATAACCTAGCCTCTGATACAAAATTGTTAGGATCATCCATTTGATCAAATCCCAAATGATGATTAGGATGCATCCCCAAAAGGACCAACTCAAACTAACACACAAAAAAATAGAATCAAAAGTCTTTCATAAAGAAAGCTCCACAAGTCTAGAATTATGTACAATTTTCATATATACATGTAGATAACCCATCAGATAGATGACTAAACATCATCCCTTCTTGACCTTAGGATTGACTTAGGGTTCTATTGAGATGTCATAACTTTAGTTCATTCCGACCCAGATTTTTCTTGCAGTTTCCCTGACAATATCCAAGCACATTATACCCTTCAAAATTCTTTCACCCAAATTTCCTCCATCTCTTAGGGTACTCATAGTTTTCTTTATGCCCCTTTATTGGGCTCACGGAGACCTACCCATCTGGGCCTGGTCCCATTCTATTAGACACTTCCATGGTGACTTTTCTTCATGTCCCTTAGAGATGGTCATGCATGGGTCCCTTGGTGACTTTTCTTCATGCACTTAATCTCTCAAGTTTTAAGTGACTTTCATGTTACCTCAATTCTTAAACTACTTTATGAACTCACTCCTTTAAGAAGGGTCCTTTCCTAGGACAAGATAAAACTATTACTTGGTAGTACCAAGGTTCACAAAACACACTCAAACCCAAAGTTTTATCATTACTAGAGGAGACGTCCCATAGGAACATTTCCTATTTTCACTTCCTCATATTAGGTTTAGTTCCTTATTACATGTTCATCCTGAAGTTATCTAGTCACTTTACTTTATCATAATTCATGCATATGGTTAACCAAAAGCAAGTAGAGAGCTTATCAAACTATTTCTCTGTTTTTCATTATGTCATATCCATTCATCATTTCTCAAGGTTGAACCAGTTTCATACGTACATATGATAGCCCGGTGGTGCTACCTCACTTGTCTGAGTGGCTCATCAAACATATATCACAACCCAAGTGGGGCTTCTTTTACCCCAAAACTTGGAGGGTGTCATGCTTAATCCCACTTTAACCTTGTGAGAATTATATGCACTAGATACCACCATTTCCCCTCTTTGGTCTACGAACCTCAAGTTTGCCTCCTTAGCATTGGTCATCCAAACTGCATGACTTATTCGTTCAAGCATGTATTGAACAAAACATGATATGGGATTTTCTTTCCAAATTTCTCTTTCACATAAGAAACCCTAAGAGTCCTACAAGAGGAACTACCAATCTAAGTATGAGGCTTCACAACATATTACCATTTTGTACCTCTACATGATCTTGGGACTCTCTTTTCCTAACCTAGATTGTAGGTACTTATATCATCTACATATCTGTATAAGAAGCCTCCTTCTATATATCTAGGTTTTGGTCCTTCCAAGGATATCTAGGGTACAACAAGCCTCTAGAGATCAAACATATAATAACTCAACTCATCCACTCAGGGTATTCTAGTTTAGGACATATCATACAAATATATCTTATAATTCCTCATTTCATGGAGTCTAAGTTCCCAACCTTCCCATTCCAGGTCCCACTCTCTCAGGATTCAATTTATCACGGGTACTAAGACTAGGGGTTCCCTTTTGTAGAAAAGTTTGAGTCTCATATATATTCAAATCCTATCTTTATTTTATTTAAAAGGAGCATATATACTTGCATCCTCTAATCCTAAGTCAAACTCTCAATCCCACTGAGGTCACCATAAACTATATCATCTCATTATGTGATACCAAATTCCTGGTACATTCTATCTAGTATGCCTATCTCATAATCCAACAGGCATAAACTCTTCTGGCTTAGAACTAATCCCTTTTCCAACTTGATGTCACTTTCTCTCAGGTAGATGCATGTCAACCTCCTACTTGTATCTGTGTGGGGACATACTTCCTATTAGGGTTCCTATAGGAAGGAACTTAGACTCTCTGGTCATAACCTGATCTTAGGGTTTAATACCCTCATAGACCATTTCTCCATTGTTGGGTTGGCCCACCTTAGGTCAGGACACCAATCCTAAAAGTTGCACTAAAGGGTTTCATATTGTTATGTATTCACATATTTCCCATTCTGTGTATGTACGTTCACCCATATTTGTATCATGCATGGCTTACTCGACTTACCTATATGCATGGATGAACTCCTTATTTTCTCTTTCCTCTCTCCATAGTGTAAGGTTAGGATTTAGAGTTAGTAACCATATCCCAACACCTTTAGGGTTTTACTAAACACCCTAATATTGTGTCCATTACATGCATTTTATTATTTTGTGGAGGATGGCTTAATCCCTAATATCCATAAACCTAGTACTCAGAATGGGATAAGGAGGATAGTTGCAGGCACCTAGGGTTTAGTGAGTGAAGGGGGTAGAAAACTAATGAAATTAGATGAGAAATCCTAGAGGTATGTTATTTTAAGTAAAGCCTTGTGACTTTATCCAAGCCGGATGCAAGGGTCCAGAAGTCCTCGTAATCTGACTAGAGGTGTAGAGGAAAATATTGTTAGCCCCTGGATCGTGGTCCTTTCTAGACACTATTGTCTTTGAAAAACACTCTAATAATACCCTTAGGCTCTTTAGAACTCTTAAAAATTTAATAATTATTAGAGGTTAAATGGTAAACCAACTCTAAAACCAAATGTAACACCCACTCCTCCTGTTATCCCCTATTAATGTGAACCATGAGTGCAAGGGCCATTACTCTAATATAAGATCGATGGTTTAGAAAATAAATAGAAATAATTAATAAATTTCACTAAATCAAAAGGAGTTTGATAAAAAAATAACTTCCCATAAAGGAATTATATTCTATGGTTTTCTAAAGTTACAACATAATTAAAAACTAACTAAATCCTCCATAGATTACATTACTTCTTATTTGTTTGGTGCCTTCTTCATGAGTGTCCACTTTTCATTATACTTGCAACAATAATAGCAGATTATCCTAAAACACCGAAAAACAAAATAGTCAATCAGTATAACAAGTTATACTGGTATGTGGGGGAACCAAAATGTTTTCATATACTTTTAACAACATATCCACAACAATTAGTGTTACGAAAATAAAATTTATCATTTTATTCATAACTTCTCAACCCCTTTTTACTCAACCTCTGGTATACCCTCTCTTAGGGTTTATCCCTGCATAGGAATTTATGCTACCTCTCAATCTGGAGCTAGGTTCCTTGTTGGCCACCTCTCGATCAAGAGCTAGGTGCCATGTAGGTCTTCCCAATCTAGGGAATGTCCATTTATGTTCTTCTCAATCTGGGGTTTTGATCTGACCTTCCGAATCTGGGGCCTGGTCTATAGTCATCACCATGACTTTACATTTCTTTCCATTCTCAAATTTCTAGAGTTGGTATGCGGGTTCGAGCAAGTTATAAGAATAAATTGTGATGGCCATAGTGACTTAATAGCTTATAGGAATTAAATAAACAAGCAGTCATTTATTTCCAATCCATGCGGAAAAACTCCAAGAAAGCCACATAAAAATAAAGTGATTATTCTTAGGTGTAGCCACATACCTATTTTAGAAGTAATTTGATGTCCAAACACGAGCAATCAGGAATAACCAAACAATCAACCAAGCAATTATCCTGAAAGTTAAAGCATAACACCCATTTATCATTATTCTATCCAAAATTCATCACTAAGACTGACTTACAGTCCAAGTTATGGTTTTATTAGGGTTTTGGCTTCCTAAACCCCAATTATCACTTTCTAAGACTTTTGGGTTGACAAGCCCTAATTTCATCATTAATTGCACTTTTAATTTCAAAGAAACCCAAATTCTTCAAATCATGGGTTGTTAACTTCACATATCTTCCAAGTTTCTCGTTTTTCCCAGAAAAGATCAATCTTTCATTATAAATATCAACCGGACACATTAGGATCATCAAATCCCAAAACTTAGGGTTCTTATACATTTAACATATTAAAGATGTTATTATTAAGTACTTTTTGAACTAGAGGTAGATCTTAGTCTTTCTTATATTTTTATTACATTCCTTGTATTCTCCTGATCAATTTCCATATATGATTTGTCTTGATCTGAGTTACCAATAATTAGTTGTGAGTTTTACAAAATTTTCACTAATGGGCCAATCAGAAATTGACATGTCATCAAAGGAGAATATAAGCAGTTGGGCCATGCTAGACTAACATGGCCAATTGCGTGCTACCATCTCATCCGAGTGCCCCCACACGAGAAGCTCCTGATAACAGACCCAAAAGACAAAAAGTCCCATACCTGTCTTTGTATGACTTGGAGGTAGGCTGGTACATCTTGTGGATCTTCATCTTCATCCTCATGATCTGATCTATTTGAGACCCAGTATTGGGGATGGGTCAACCTATATTTTGACTTTGGCATCTGGGTGCTTTGAGTTCCAACCATCAGTGTCGCATCCTTTACCAGGCTCTATCGAACCTGGTGGTGATCTCACCTTCGGTCGGGAAGGCAGAAATAGGGAGGGAAAAGTCACAGTTCAATGATGGCAAGTAGGGGATTGAGAGGGCTGTATATGGGGATAGAAGGGAGTTTTAGCTTGTCTCTAGTATGTTGGAACTTTTGACTTGCCCCAAGGAGGGGTTCCTAGCTCCAGGAATGAGCCCCTAGTCCTTATATAGGTACGGATGTTGATGGTAGTAGGGATTGTTCCCATTTCAGAGACTTAGACCTTCTTGCCACCCAAGTTGGGCATTTTCCAATCTAGGACAACTATTCATAAAGTCGGGGTTAGAAAGACTCACCTTCCTCTCCCAATTCCAATTAACATGGTTTTATAAGATTTGGTGAAGGCTATAGAGAGATCATGAGAGTAGATTAGGTCTGAACACAACCCCTTTCATGAAAGGACTCAAGGTAAGGGATAAGGTTCAAGCCGTAGATTTCTTATCTAATAGTACTCAAAACTTGTGACATAACCAGGGCCAGGACTAAGTTCCCTTTCTTCATTAAATGTGACATATGTCACAATTAAACCATTAACCCTTCACTTTATGGAAAACTATAAAATCCATAACTCTCTTCTCCTTCTCCCAAACAATACCAAAATTTAAAAATAATTTTCTAATGATAGAATCTCAATGTGAGGAATATTTGGTGTCAAAAAGATATTTCCATATGCCCCTTTCCTCTCTCCTCAAAAGGAATATAATTCAGTTATTTCAAGTAGGTCCTTCCTTCTTTGAAAATTTATCTAGGCCACTAGGAACACCTTTATGGTCCCAAATTTTGGGGGCAACTAATTAATGTCTTTCCCAATCTACATATAATTTTTGGAATAAAAGGAAAAAGTTCAATGGTTGAACCTTGCCCTTTTAGTAAATATTTAAATTAATCACCTACACCAATAGAAGGCCCTTTTTCTCCCAAAATTTAAATGAAAATCTATAATGACCTTATCTAGCCATGGGCAAGTTTTGAGTTCAAAATTCGAAATGAAAAGATTCTTTTCTTAATAACCAAGTATTCTCTTTATAAAGCCTATTTCTAGCATTAAACACGTCCTTTTCTCTTCCTTTCTTTTCTATATCCTTTATTTCAATTAAGCTTCTCACTGGAAACCATGTGAAACCAAAATCGAACCATTAGTAGCCCCAACAACTCAATACAAATTAATCTGGCCTTGTTTATGACCAACCAAGACTGCAACATCCTAGGTTTTGAGGCCTTAGATATGATAATCTTAAAAATAATGCTTGAACTACTAATATCACCAAGGCATAGCTTTTTTCAAGTATCCCATCAATACGTACTTTGTGGTTAACCATGATCATCCCATAGTATCTAATATTAGTGACCTATTAGAAAGTTGAAATTAAACTATATGTGAGTGAAAGCACACAACCAAGACTAGCGGTGGTATGTGGGTGTTGTCTTCATTGTTGAAACTTAATGTGAGACTTCAATGGTGAGTCTAAGCATTATAGATGATGTTAGAGCCAATTCCCCTTTAGTAGTTGAGGATTGAATGGAAATGTGGCAAGCAAGTCATCATTTGTGCAGCCCAGGCATGTTGGAAAGGGATATTCATTTAGGCGAGATAGAGCACTTGATAAATGTGTATTCTTCCCAGTTTAGTTGCATTCTTAGTCTAGTTTAGTATTTAAATCTATTGATTTTCTATAGAATATATTTATTTTGATGCATATACATTTTTGTGATAATCTATAGTAATTTTATACTTTTCTTGACTCCCTTTACAGGTTTTCAGTTCCATCACTTTATAGCACATTTTCCTAAGTGGACCCACAACATATTTTGAGCACTTCCAGAAGCCAGACCGATCAACAATTTTTGTGTCTAAGGTCAAAATCGACCCATCGATCGACCTGCCAATCGACCTTCAAAACATCATCAAGTATCGAGTGCCCCAAAAATTGTCAAGATCGATGACCCATCAACCCCCTGGTCAACACACAGGAGCTCGACATTCAAGTCTATCGATAACCAAGGTCAGTGACCAATTGACCTCTCGCCATCGACCTACTAGCTTGACATCCACTCAGATTGCCATCAATTGATGACCATCGCTTGACATCAAAGATCATTGACCCAATTGACTATTCGACTGCCCCCATCGACCGCCTAAATTGGTGGCTACAGATCTAAGAGACAACATAAGTGATCAACAACCACAATCATATACATAGCCCCCCAAGGCATCAGTTCAAGAAATATCAAATTCTAGAGAGGAACATGTTGAAAGGATGATGCCAAGATCTGAGCTAAAGTCTAAGAGGCCATTGACCTAGCTAGACCGTCAAACTCTATATTTGGTTACTTCCATTGACCTCCCTCTCCATTATGATTGATCTCTTCACAGAGTTACTATCTATCCACCTACTTCAACCGCAAGTCAGGGTTAGTACCTAGAAATGAGAGAAGGAAGGAAGTTTGTTGATAGACACCACAACGAGCTACTTCTACTACAATCATGACCATGATTGTGTCCCTTTCATTTACCAGTGGTATTAATATCACCATTTTGAGGGAGGAGTCCTTTCATTGGGGTGCGGGGATTAGCCCTGGTACCCATTTCATGTAATTTTTTATTCTCATTCCAACTCTTGTATGAACTCATTTAATTCATCGTCAACTATTTAACACATGGTTTGTGGATTGATCACCTGCCTTATGTGATTTATTATAATCTTAGACCGCAAGAAATTCAATGTTTAAGATTTGAATATCGATTGATTTTGGTTGATGCCTTGGTGAGAACTTTTGATGGGAAGTCTCTAGAGTAGCAGGTAGACAATCTATAAGCATCGAGACATCGAGCTTATAGTAATGTCCGCTCTTACAAGTTTCTAATTCTGAAAGAGAAAACTTACACAACTCTAATTAATTCTTCGTACAAGTTTGGATCTGAGTGGATGTGTAGAATCAGATAGTGGTGGTAAAACCTGATTCCACCCCTATGTTTTCCATCATTAATATAGACCTCATTTTAGAAATTAGTTTAAACTCAAAAACTCAAATCTTTTTGTTAAAATATTAGTATTAATCGGATGGATAACAATTATCTAGGTTCATAAAAAGTTTGTATCTTGGGAATAAATCCTCAATTGTACAATGATAAGATCTGTCTACTTGTGGGTGGTATTCATTGCATGTTGGTTTAGATAGAAACTAGGAATTCTATTCTTAGTGGATTTGTTTGTGTGACAAAACTAACATCAACACCCTCACTCTATGAACCATGAATGGGAGTTGAGTGTACATGGGACATCTTGGTTCTATACTAGAACTGGGAAGAGATTATGAGGCCATATGTTTGAGATTGGACACAGATGTCAAGAGTCTAAGTGGGGTACATTGTAAGATCTAAGATCCCATACAAAATGATCCTAAAATGAGTGATTGGACTATCCATATCACCCAGATGCACCTCCTTTTCAAGTAGCCCATCAATAGGTTAAGCACGCTCCACCTAGAGTAATACTAGGATAGGTGACCGATCAGAAAGTGAATATCAAGTTGTGTGGAGTAAGGACATAACACATAGCATAGGTCAGTGGTGGTTTGTGGGGCCAATCATCATTCTCCAAAAATATACTAAAAACTTGGGAGGTGGATAAGAGCATTACAAAAAGCCAAACTAAATCCAAGGCTTGAAATCCTAAATATGAAAAAACCCAAAGATGATCACATACATTTGCAATAATCTGTAAATATATGTATCACAAGTTAAAGTACATATACCCATAATGTTATCATATTTATTAAGGTTATCTCATAATAAATTAACTATATTAAGTTCTTATTAGGAAAAGAATTAGGAAAACAAGGAGAGATTTAGATGAATCTAGGTTTTGAGTCTTACATAAAGAAATAATAAACTCTTTAGTTGTGGGTTTACAGATCTTTCGATAACTGAGTCATATAAATTCCTCAATTTTTAAGGCATTATTTCTATGGAACCAACTTTTGATGTATTATAAATGTCATCATGTCTCTTTTCAGTTCCAATCGATTACTAACAACAAACATTTGTTTGATACCGTTTGTCATAAGATAGGTTGGCTGAGACCTTATATTTTATTCTATGTAGTGAGAAACTAGAGGACATCACACATGTTATTCAACTTTTCAATTTTTGAAAGCTCTTAGGAATTTTTCACCAAGTCGCTAATACTTACCCTCAAAACCATGTGTTGTTCAACAAAAAAAATTCTTGGTTTAAACTTGGAGTCATAGGTGTCCATAATTATCATCTAATATCATTTACAAAAAAGGTAAGACAGAGATTTTTTCTTAGAACTTATCTTTACACATTGATGATTAATACAGTTGTAAATTATAAGTTACAGCACACTGAATTTCACTTTTTTTTAGGGGATTCCACCTATTCCCTTATGAGAAAGGACATACAAGATCATACACTTCTTAGGAGGAGATTAAGGAATTGTTTCTAATGGGCATTGCATTTTAGACATTGATTGAAGATTTAGACTATGAATTGACCAGCCTTTATACTCACCTTTTCCTCTACATGAATCATGGAATACATGAAGAAGCCTAACATATCCACCTCTTTGAGACTTCTTATGTTTCTTCCCTTGTTTCTTTTCATCCAAAACAACCAAAATGCCTCCATTTGCTTCTCACCAGCTTCTAGTTTATGTTGTGGGATGTCTAAGGGGAGCTTGTATGGTTTCAATTGAAAATTGTCTAGAATTACATATACGGTCGTTTAAATACATGTCTATATTTGATTTATATATATTCCTTATAAAAGACCCTAGTTTTTTCTCTTCTACTCTCCATTCTAACATATGGTATCCCCTGTTAGTGACATATTTGTTTTAGCTCTTCAAATCTCCACTTTTCGAAATGACCAAGAGGGAGAAGACATGTCTTATGTAAAGTGGAGAACTAGTATATGTATGAGACACATATTTGTATAAGAAATAATTTATATAAATATTATGAAAGCCACACATGTAAGAGACATAACATCAATTGAGAGGGAGTATGTGAACTCCATTAGCATCAATTGACGGGGAGCATATGCACTCAATTCTATTGAAATTTGTAGGTTTCTCCAAAGGGAATGGTTTTACTTAAATGCTTTCAATACATGTATGAAATGGTTTGTCAACTTCAAAAGGGTGGAGAATGTGTGACTCCAAGTCTAATTGACTAAACCCTTGTTTTGATGATAACTATCTATTCTACTTCTTTGTGTCTAATTCTTCTACTTGAATGGTTTTAGATTAGATAAAACACACTCTAAATGCCTAAAGTTGTACAACCTAACTTGGAAAAATACAAGTCAAAATCAATACAAATGCAATTTTGTGGAAAAGATCTCAAATTCATTAGAATCATGTTGTAAATCACTTGTAATGATTATCTGACTTGTAATTAAGCTTGGAAAAAATCAAGAGCACATAAAATGAATATTTAAGCACTTTTTTAGTGATTTCCAAAATTTATCAGAGGGACTTTTGTTGGCTAAGTTTCATCTAGGATAAACTTGACCGACAACCTTGATGAATCTTAGAAACTTCCTGGGTTGGCCATGTTTCCCCAGGACAAACTTGATCGACACCTCTGTAAAGGCAGATCAAATTTAAGTTGTCAAATGAGTTTCATCTAAGATAAACTCGATCAAAAACTCAAATTTGCTTTTTCAAATAGTGCTATCAGTCAAGTAACCTTTATTGAAACTCGACCAACAAAACTATACAAAATTTGCATAAAAAGTGATTCTAACTGTTGGAGTGTTGCAAAAATAAAAACTATATTTGTTGCAACACCCTAAACTGCTATAATTCATTCCTAAGTGTTTCTACTGGATAGTAGGAAACCTCAACTATAAATAGGACCCCTTGGCTTCATCCCATTGTTCACTAAGTACAATGAAGGTCCCTATATTATAGTGGAATGCCTCCAAGCTCCTCCTTCTACTCTTAAGATTAATCACTTGCAACATCCATTAGATTGAATAAGAGATTTGTAAGAGACCTAGTATTACATGTATATCTTGTGAGGATCACACTTCCTCTACCTCCCAATATCTCTTTATACCATGAGGATGAAGGTTCTCTCTTTTGGCTAAGAGAGGTCAAGAAGAATAAGGAAAGGATTCCCTTTGTGAAAGCTTCTCCTTGGTGAAGGTGAAGTCAAAAGTAGAAGATTCAAGAGAAGAGTGGGTAATTCCTTCAAGGTGGAAGACTTATTGCAAGAGTGGGTAAGTAATTGGTGAAGGCATAAGACTCATTGCAAAAGTGAGTGAGTCCTTTGTGAGGAAGAAGACTCTTGTCATGGATAGGTAAGTCCTTTGGTAGGTTGTAGGCTCCCTTCTCCTTAAAGGGAATGTCAGGTATCCTTGTCTTGTAAAAGGAAGGTTATATGTTGTAACTCTTCTAATGGAATATAAGGAGTGTGACATGGTTGAAAAATCTTAGAGGTTGACATCTATCTTTAGTGGATGTACACTCTCCTTGATTGGAGTTTGGAACCACTATACATATCTTGTATTATTCTAGTCCAATCTCTCTCATCCTTTCTATGTATGTTTAGTTGCACTCAAGGTTCATACTTGCATTATTTTCTTAGAAATATCTTGAAGGTCTAATGAATTTGGTTTAACTTCTTATAGATCTATTCACCCCCTCTAGATCCCATCATTGATCCAATAATTGGTATCAGAGCGGGCCTTCTCCAAGAAATACTTCTACAAGTAGGAGAAGATGGGTGATTATCAAGGTGGAAGATACCTCATCAACATTCCAATCTTTGATGGGAGCAACTTTCTCTATTAGAAGAGAAGATTACAATTCTACATCCAAGGATAAAGTCTTAAGATATGGAGAATGGTGAATCATCCATACAAATACAAGAGACAAGAATTGGAGATTAGGATGAGGCTACTTTGAAGAAAGAAATCTTGAATTCAAGATCCATAAACATTCTCTATGCCTCCATTTCCCCTTCCAAGTTCAACCAGATTTCTTCATGTGAAATGGCCTATGAGATAAGGATAAATCTATTTGTAACTTATGAGGGGAAAAAGAAAGTGAAGCAAAGCAAAGTCTATATGCTCAAAGGGCTTCTTAAAAACTTCAATATGGGAAAGGAGTAAAGGGTAGTCGAAAATGTACTTAAGTCTCAACACCATTGTGAATGGCCTTTCCATTCTAGGTCATCCTATGGATCGAGGAGAGATAAATTCAAAGATCCTTAGAACTCTCCCCAATATGTGGCAATCCAAGTTGACCTCAATTTACGAAGCAAAGAGTCTTAGAGACATTCTTATTGAATAGTTCATAGGAAATCTGTAAGCTTTTGAAATTAAACTTAACAAGTAAGATGAACAAGAAAGAGAATAAGAGAAAGATCTCAAGAGAATGAAGAAGGCTGAATTAAAAGACCAAGTTGAAGCTATTGTTAGTCAAGGTTCTCCATCCCCTAAAGTTGAAGAAGATGCCATGTACTCCAAGGGTAGATTCTACAAAGGCAAGTCCTCCTCCTCTACTTGATGCTTCAAATGTGGAAATGTTGTAATTGTATAGCGGTATCTGAAAACATATCTTGGGGATGCCCTAATCATGGTTTCATTATGAATATACAAACCAAAATTTTGAACAAAATAGACATACCAAATTGAGATGTGATATGATTATCCCGCGATGCCTAAGGACACGATCGGATAGGAGCGATCGTTATATCTAGTAGTTGGATCATAGTCTCTTACCATAAAAATGGTTGCATGCGCAGCAACACCTGGTCACTTCAAGGATGATTGCCCACAAGGCAAGAAGACACATCATCACAAGAGAAGAAAAAGAAGCATAGGAAGAAGGAGAAATGGCACAAAAGCCATATTGACTCCTCTAACTCAAGCTCAAGGGAAGAATCTAGTGCAAGTTCTAGCTCGAGCTCTAGTGAAGATGGAGAATGTCATTTTTCTATCATGGAAAGTTCAAATGAAGACTCAAATGAGGTAAATATGAACTCTTTAAATAAAGTATCTTCAATTGCAATTATTCATGCTACTCGTACCTCTCTTAAGTATACTAAAAAAATCTTGCTAAGATTGTTGATAACTTGCTTGAATAAAAAGATGATCTTGAATATGCTAAAATTTGCTTGCAAGATGAAGTTGACAATCTCCATAAGTATTATTTAGAACTAGAATTGAAATTCAATAGTGTTGATATTGAAAACAATGCTTATCTAAGACAAGTAGATGTTCTTAAACTTGAAAATGCTAACATGCTTGATAAGATTAGATTTATACAAGCTCAACCTACTATGACTAGTTCTAATGAAGAGCATACTAAGATTGTAAATTATCTCATGCTTGATATTGATGTTCTTCAAACTAAAAATGAGGACAAAGATTATGTTTTATAAGGAATAAAATTTGAAAACAGATTATGTATTTCTAAGATCACTTTGCTTGAAAAACAAATGCTTCCTTACTTGCTAAAATCAATGTACTTGAATCTTGTTCTAGTTCTACTAGTAGAGAGAATAATCTTACTTCTCTTCATATTGAAAAGGATTATTATATGACCAAATATCTTTACTTAGAGATCAATCTTTTTCATGATATAGATAATATGTATCAATTGTCTTAAACTATTACTCCTCTTATGCATTGCAATCATAGTTTAAGATCCAGTATGAAATGATTCTTAGATGATAAAAAATGGCTTAATCAAATCCTATATCATACTACCGAACAAATGAGTAGAGATTATCTTCGACTTGATAGTAGCCAAAGTAACAACAAAGGTAAAGGACCTTCAATTTTCAGTTATGATTCCTCTAGTTGCAAGGCTATGGGCACTTGCGATCATTGTAATGAAATTTGTCATTAATCTACACATTACCCTTTTAGGAAAGCACCCAAGAACAATAGGACTTGGGATGCTAATCTAACACCTCTGGACCCAAAATTATGATTGGAGACCACTTCATCTTTCTTCTTATAGGTCACTTATAAATGGATTGATATGAGCTATTGATTTGCAAATTAACTTCTCAATCCACATAAAATAAGAAAGGTGAGATGTGTAGGGGTGGCAACAAGAAGAAAAGAAATGGTAAGAATAGAGGTAATGGAATGCTTGCTCATATCCAATCATAGCTTGTTTGGTCAAGTTAGTATGCACTATACGTATAGTTTTTAGTCAAAATTGGTATATTGTGAGTCTCATCACTTTATTTCTCAAAAACCATTTGTGATGCTTTTGTAGTGCATTATTAACTTGCTTATACATGTTTGGATATGGCTTATATTTGTATCATGCCTCTAGAAATCATATCTGAAATATGTATTTTGACAGTAATTGTTGTTGGTCGACTTTGTCCTGAAAGAAACTTGACTGATAAGAACCAATGGGTGTTGCCAACAACTGTTGTCGGTCAAGAAGTTAAACCCAGAAACTTGACCGACAATGTGGTGCACATAACATACAAATGGATTTTTGGATGAGAATTTTCCTCTCAACTCGGCTTTCTCAACCACTAGCTTATTCTATGGCACTTCCTTTGGTACTTTCATATGTGCATATTTCCATGCTTTAAATTGCATGTCTTGCATACAACTCTATCTTTGTGATTGCTATAAATTGGTATATCTATTTCTTGATATGATTGTTTTGATGATGATCTCTTTAAATCTCTTGGTTGTGATCTAAACTGCTTCTATTGTGCTCAAACTTGCTACATCTATATAGTTGTATATCTTTTGATACAACCTTTAGTTTCTTAGAGGTAATCACCTTTTGGTAATGGTGCACATTTTTTGGTGAGTAATATCCTTTCATGCTTCTAAATTTGCATATCTCATTGTTTGGATATTCCTCTACATCGATTCAAAGCTTGTTCTTTAACTTGTATACCCTTTGTTATTATCTAGATCTTACTAGTATATCTAACTTGTGATATCATCTTCTAGTAGTACATCTACATGTAGTTATAGTCTTGTTTATCAATTGGTATCTTTGCTCATAAATTGGTATCCAACTATATGATATGCTTGTGTCTTCTTTAATACATACTCAAGCTTGTTCCTAAACTTGCATATCTACTATCTTGAGTTATTTTCTTACATTGACTTACCTTTATATTTGCTAGAATTATGCATAGGGTTGTTCAAATGCATGTCTATATTTGCTTTATATACATTCCTTAGAAAAGCCCCTAGTTTTTGCTCTTATACTCTCCATTCTAACATATATTATCTCCTTTTACTGACATGTTTTGTTTTATCTCTTCAAATCCCCACTTTTTTAAATGACCAGGAGGGAGAAGACATGTCTTATGTAAATGGGAGAACTCATGTATATATAAGACATATATGATTAGAAGACATACATTCTATAAATATCATGAAATCTAACCATGTACAAGAAATAATATCAATTGAGAGGGGGTATGTGAACTCCATTAGCATCAATTTAGCGGGAGAATATGAAATCAATTCTATTGAAACCCCTGAGTTTCTCCAAAGGAATGATTTTACTTAAATGCTTTCAATACATTTATAGAATGGTTTATCATCTTCAAAGAGGGGGAGAATGTGCGACTCCAAGTCTAATTGACTAAACCCTTGTTTCGATGATGACTAACCATTCCACTTATTTGTGTCTAATGTTTCTACTTGAGTGATTTTAGATTAGGTAAGAGACACTCCAAATGCCTAAACATGTGCATCCTAACTTGGAGAAATACAAGTGAAAATCAATCCAAGTGCACTTTTATGGAAAATACCTCAAATTCATTAGAATCGTGTGGAAAATCACTTATATTGATTGTATGACTTGTAGTTAAGCTTAGAAAAAATCAAGAGCACTTAAAATGAATATTTAAGCACTTTTTTAGCAATTCCCAAAATTCATCACAGGGAATTTTTCTGATCGAGTTTCATCTAGGATAAACTTGACCGACACCCTTGATGAATCTTGAGAACTACCAAGGTCGGTTGAGTTTCCCCAGAATAAGATATAATGACACCTTTGTACAGACAAATCAAATTTAAGTTGCAGGCCGAGTTTCATCTAGGTTAAACTCGATTGACCTCAAATAGTGCTACAAGTAGAGTTACATTTACTGAAACTGTACCGATTACACTCTATGAAATGTGCAGAAAAAGTGTTTCTAGTTGTTGGAGTGTTGTAAAACTCAAAAGTATATCTGCTGCAACACCCCAAATGGCTATAATCCGTTCCTAAATGTTTCTACTGGAATAGTAGGCAGCCTCAACTATATATAGGACCCCTTGAGCTTCTTCAAATAGTTAGTCAAGCATTATGTAAGTCCCTATATTATAGTTGAGTGCCTCCAAGAGCCTCCTTCCACCCTTAAGCTTAATCATTTACTACATCCATTAGAGTGAGTAGGTGATTTTTAAGAGAGATAGTCCTACATGTATATTTTGTGTGGCTCTCACTTCCTTCACCTCCCAATCTCTCTTTCTACCATGAGGATGAAGGTTCTCTCTTGCCTAAGAGAGGTGAAGAAGAAGAAGGGAAGGAGTCAGGAGGTGAAAGATTCTTCTTGCTAAAGGTGAAGTCAAAGGAAGAAGATCTAAGAGAAGAGGGAGTAATTAATTCAAGGTGAAAGACTTGTTGCAAGAGTGGGTAAGTCCTTGGTGAAGGAAGAAGACTTGTTACAAAAGTGGGTAAGTCCTTAGTGAGGTAGAAGACTCCTTGTCATGGATAGGTAAGTCCTTTGGTAGGTTGTTGGCTCCCTTCTCCTTCAAGGAAAATCTAGGTATCCTTGTCCTGGAAAAGGAAGGTCATATGTTGTAAGTCATATAATGGAATAGAAGGAGTGAGACATGGTTGAAAAATCCTAGAGGTTGACCCCTCTAGGTAGTGGATGTACACTCTCCTAGTTTGGAGTTTGGAACTGCTATACATAGCTTGTGTTCTTGTGTTGATTCAATCTCTCTCATCCTTGCTATGTATATTTAGTTGCATTCAAAGTTCGTACTTGTAATATTTTCTTAGAAATATTTTAAAGGTCTAATGAATTTGATTTAAGTTCTTATGGCTCTATTCACCCCCTCTAGAGCCCATCATAATCCAACAAATGTTGATTCCCATAGCTCATGTTACCAAATATGACTTAAATATGACATATATTTCCCTTTGATTCTTGATTATTTACTCCTAGGCCTTATTGTCTGTGGTGGCCTTTTATCTTAATGGAATATCAATCATTTATTACATATTCTCAAAAAGCAAATCTCCATAAACACAAACTTGTTCCCAACATAAAACATAATAAATTTGCAATGATGACTAGTTGAAATAAACACACCACTAAGGAAAAATCTCTAATCATGAGATATGATAACTAAGCAATGTCCTTGTTGAATCATACAAACATATCAAGGTACAATTAATAGTGTATATATTATATGTGCATGCATCACTTTCTACAACCCACTTGTTTCTATAGTTGTGTGGCTATTAGGTTATTAGTTTCCATAGATTACCTAATGTTTTATTTTAAGTCAAGGAAAATGGCTCTTGACATGATGTACTTGTTACCAATCCATGCTAGGTATTCAATACAAGTATCAAGAAACATGATGAAAAGAACCCAAAAAGGTAAGAAGTAGGTCACTCACCTTCAGCGCATCCTAGTTTCACTCCCTTAATCTTGGTTCTAGTTCATAGGAACTTGAGAAGAGATGGAGAAAGGTCATAATTGGATAGCTCAAACAACTCCACACTAACAAGAAATAGGAGATCCATTCATACCTTCCATAGTTCCATTGTTATGAAAAAAACCTTAGGTGTGGCAAGTGACTCATGAATGGTGGGTTTGATTCCTGAACAAGTTGTGGGACCCATGAGTTACTATTACACACCAATAACTAAAGACAGACAATGGAATGATGGAATATAGCCTATTCTTTAGGTAGTTAATCACTTTGTTGGAAGGGATAATGAGGCATTTGTGCAAATTTAATGAAAGAAGATCTACCAAGGGGGGTGCTTATTGGCACAAGCATCCCTCTAATCAATTTGGGAAATTGTTCACCTATGAGGTAGAGGAATTGGGATATAGGGAGATCTTTGAAGTACATTTTTGTTATACACGAAGGTCATCAACATGAGGGGTAGTGGGAGGTTGCGCTTGTAGATATTGAAGTAATGGTTGAGCTCTTAAAGTGGACTCAAGAGGTTGGTAATAGCCTATGAGAGTAGTAGGGGTAAAAAGACACCATTATCAAATTCATCATAAGTGAGTTCAAGTTCTCTATGTTTCCTTTAAATTTTTAGTCAAACACCAAATTGTTTTCAAGAAGGAAGGAAATAGCATGGCGCCCAACATACACATGAAAGAAAATTTGATAAATAATGAATATGGAAATTATATGTATACACACGACTATAAATTTTCATAATTTAGATATTGATAACTTATTTGGGTAAAACTTATAAGGGAATATAATAGTATTGACATAAAAAGAGACCCTAGATATGAACATATAATGGAGATCCTAACAGATATAAAAAATGTCTCTATTGGGAATCATTGTTCTAGTAATATATATGGCATGGATAACCTATAATCGGAGATCTAGAAGTGTGTCAACTTCATCCTCAAGTACAACCTCAATCTTACAATACAAAACATTTTCTTTTATGAGATATAATTCATAGTTGGCTTTACAATCTTTTAAACCAATATTGATACCATGTACAATGGACTTCTTACACACCTAGTATCATCTGGTCATGTGAAAACAAAATTGCGGCCTTAGACTAGTACCAAATGCCTCTCAATGAAGCCTTGAATAGAAGACCTTGTAGATCCCCATTACATACAGATTATGTAAAGGGAAATCTCTATTAAGGTTTGAGGAGTTACATTTGTATTTGGATAATGAACCTTTAATTAACCAATGATTGACGAAGTAAAAAAAAAGTCATATGATGATTCTTTACACACCACCACACACTTTCAATGTGTTATGTATTCCAATAATATAATGTATTTTCATTCCATTACGCAAATCAATGGGAATATGAACCCCAACTACATGTGATCCTTTGAAATCTTGTAATGAGTTAGAGAAATGTGTGTACTTTATAGCATTTTTGCCACATTACAATTCCATCCATAATGTTTCCATATATCTAATCCTAAAATGTACATTAAGAATCATGGACATATTTAAAACATAAACCCATAGATTTGGTGAGTGACTTACTTATCAAAAAGCCCTAGTCAAAGAACTTTATTGTAAGATCAAATAACTACTAATAATCAAGATAGCTATTATCATGGTCCTTTGAAACCATCATGACATATTTGATGCCACATGGCACCTTAAGGTTGACAGGAAACATAAGTATGCTTACCTCTATAGATGTATTTTAAATCTTGATTATGAAATTTCCTTTTACGTGATCTGGTTTTTACAAACTCATTTTTCATACTTTCTTAATGAATTTTTGATTGACTTGTTAATCTTAATTTGTACAAGGGTGATAACTTGGTATATTTTGGTCCTATTTATGTTGAATCAATAAATATGATGTTATGAAAAATTGTTTGTACATTAATATTATTTTAAATACCTTATTTTCTTCTTATAAAATTAGTGCTTGAAAAAAATAAAAAGATCCTAGTTTGAGGATGCCACTTTCAAATATACATAATGAGGAACATGTCACCCCAACAATCATCACAGTTTGCTTCTTATTAACCATGTGAGGCTTCAAAATACATCCACCACTATCTATACCCAAGAGATATTTACCGTGAAACCTTATTAGAGATAACTCTTCTGCTAGAACCATATCAGGGGCCTATATAGTCGTAGAACATGAACAACAGTTAGTTATCACCATGAGATCCTAAGCAACATAATTGCATTTTGCCCATGTGCACCATTGCTTGAGCCAACTACTTCTCATTAAACAAGTTTTTTTCTTTACATCTTGTCCTACTAAATTAAATGGTTGATGGTTGCATAGATTATGGTCAACAATCGAATGAGCAAGGACTATCTCATAGCAGGCCCAATCTTCTCTCATCTTGATCTAACTTCTTACATATAAAACCCTTCTAAGATAGATTCCACGAACCAAATAGTGTAAATATTGCATTGAGTATATTCAATGGTCTCTAATTTTTTGTTTAAGCATCCTTCTACACGAAGTATACATAATGTCAAATTTTCTCTAGAAAAAATCATAGATATTGGTCATAAACTTGTAAACTACAAAAGATGTGGTTAATAAGGAATATGTTGGTATTAGTACCATTGGCTTTTGAAATAGTAAATCAATAATGTGTACACACCACTCTTCACTCATTGTATGTTTTCAAAACATGTTAATAGTATTGTCAAATGTGGAATTTTTTATTCAACATTTTTTGTGTCATTTTCTTAAACTTCAAATTCCTTGTTGAAAATGATCGGCATTAGGTGTAGTAGTGAAATATGACATTTTTGGGATGTCGTTACCTCAAAAAGAATGGTATAACTAGGTATATCAAGAAATAAATAAGAAAAATGGTCAAATTCCATCTAGATGTACTCTTGTTTGCTCACTTGTAACTTCCCATTGTGACGTCACTGGCCCTAATGTAAACAAGTGTTTAAGAAAAACCTAATTATGTCATGTAAGGCCATCTTTAGCCTCACCTAGGAATATTTTGACTATAGACCAACTATAGCAAGGGGAAACAAGATTTAGGATTATCCTCTAGTTTTATTTCCAAGTAAGACAAATGTAACTAGAGAGAGAAACCAAAAGCCCCACAAAAGAGCCTAAGAGTGCTTTTTAGCAATTTTCCCTTACATGAAAATAAGTGTATTGATATCAATACTCTTGCTTTCTTGGATTTAATGAATTAATCTGAGATTTCTAAAAGCTAAGGCGACGACTGAAGATTTTGTGTGTGCAAATAAAAATTTGGCATTAGTTGTTGATGGGAAGGTTAATTTATGTTTTGTGATTATCATAATACACTTGCATGGCTTGGATATGGTGCAAATGACTTAGTTTTAGTTTACTATTTTATATGGTGTTTCTACTAGATCTAACCATCTTCAAAATTAATGAATTTGTCATTACGGTTGGTCGGGCTTTAGGTTTAGTCTTTTATGATGCATCCTTGCTTAACTATATTCATTTATGTGACAAACAAGTGATCTATGAGAATAATTGAAGATTGATAATGGAAACCATGGTCAAAGTTTTACTTCTTTTGTAGTTAGTTTTAAATATATGTTTCATAAATGTTGGTATAAATATGCTGCTATGTTTTATGTACATGATCATTCAATCATTCTTACTATTTTTGGACCAAACTCATATTTTGGCCCATTTTAAGATTGTGTGATTTAGGTCTCTAACCACAAAGATGAAGATGAATGGAAAAGTTAACATGTATAATGGATGCTCAAAGGATCACTTATCTATGAAGATGAAGATGAATGGCTCACATAACATGCACACTAGAATGCTCGAATGATCCGTTATCTATGTATTGTAGTTTTTCTTTTCGCTAGAATGATTAATATATTTGACAAGATTTGATCTATGGAATGTACGACCAATTGAGCACTAACGTTTTACATTTATCTATGTTCATTATTTTATGTCTGGCCCACGTTTGCAAAATCTTCGTGGAAATATATGCTATGGTGTTAGGTTTTATCATCTCTTAATCCCGTGGTTGATAAAATATGTGTACTCAGCTCTTGCATCCGCATCCTGCATATGTATAATGATCGTTATGTTAGGGATGGCCAACCTATTTACCTCTCACATGGCACATTTTTTTTATTAGGGTGAAGGCTGATCTAGAGGGCAAGAATGTGGTTGAATAGTTGGGTAACTTGGATTGTTTATTTTTGAAATGTGTACTAGAAATAAATTGCTAGATCTTAATCGGATTGGTTACCAAAAAAAAGATCTTAATCAGATTGCGTATGTATGTAATAATGATTCAACATCTTACAGGAGGGGCCAGTTTTGAATGGTAGAGCACTTTCTTTTTTATGTGTTTTAAGTTATGGAACTCTAGGAAATAATCTAGTTTAGTGCATAACCTTCAAACAATCATACGGAGGTTAGGATATTTATGCCTTATCAATGAGATCATGTGGTCAAGGGCGGAATCAATAGGGATAAGCAGAGGCCATGCCTCACAATGTTTAAAAATGAAGTATAAATCAACATATATATATACATATGTTCACATACTATGTCAATAATATATATAGTTTATGACATGCTAGACACAAATGTGGAATTTGTATATGGGTTTGCAGCTCCACTCTTGTATTGGACGTCTCAGTTTTGATTCTTGTTCTAGACATATGTACAATTTTTTTACAATACACGCATAATACATTTACTATATGTATACGTTTTAACACTGCAAAGCAAAAATTTAAAGCTTGCACAATAATTTTCATGTAAGTTCTTGCACATGAGGTCATGAGTACAAATCTTATATTGAGAATCTAAAACTTTACCAAGTCCTGGTTCCTGTTCTGTCACTGCGTGTGGCTAATACAACCTGCATGAGCTAGCCAATTGAGGTTGTACAAGTGAGATGACGCAGGTCCTCCATGAGGGGTCTATTAATACTTTTGTAACTGAGCCATGCTTAAGGGTGTGAAGGGGGCAATGAAAATCTGTGTTTTATGCCCACTATGGTACTAATATTTTGCAAGCTGAATCTAGGTTTTGCATAAAACGGTTCTTTCTGGTTCTGGAAATAAACTTTTCGACATGTAACTGTTTGGGGATAACTAGTCTACGGTTGTGAATGTCGTGTACGGACAACATAACTTGTTCTTTGGTAGTACATAATGTTCTTGAAAGGAAGTACCCGGTTTAGCAGTCCAACGTTTATACTGAGGCCAATTACGTGGCAAATTGGCTTGCTAAGTAGGCTTTCTGCTTGGACTGGAGACTGCAGTGTTGAATATGCTCGATGGACTGACAAAATAGCTTCCGGCTGACCAATTTCGGAAGGCCTTCTCTCGTCCTACTCGTGCTTAGTTTGGGATGCGCTGTTTTTGCTGTATATGATTTTATGATGCTTCTTCCCACTTCTGCTTTTTCCAAGTCCAAGAAGGGGACATGACCAAAATTGCCTCTCAACTTCTCTTGTAATAAAACAACAAACATGCAATATTTCTAGCGTCGCAATAAACTTTAATTTCTTCTACAAACGGGTAAGCTTGACTACAATCCATAAATTCCACCTGACATGGAAAAAAATTCTCCCTGCACGTCAAATGGATGACTATAGTTGTTCCACAAACTAAGAAATTCGCATGTTTACTATATATAAAAAAAAGAACATCGCATGTTTCTTTTTTATTTTGGTTCAGCTTATTATAAAACTATGACAAACCTGCGCGATGGTCAAAACCAGGACTTATCGTCCCCATTATCCTAGGGGAAAATAATATATTCCATTATCCTAGGGGAAAATAATATATTCGTCTTTCCTCAAATCGCAGACTGTGATGGTCTGATGGACGTAGAAATACTGTTGGGGCGGCAAAACCTTATCAATCCAGCATGTATTATACGTCGACACTTGCTGACTCGATGATGCGAACCGTTGGGAGTATATAAATTCACTTGGGGCCTTTTGTTTTTGTCCTATTTCTTCCAGAATCCAGAAGCGTGATTCTCCGGCGAGTGACGGTGGCCAGGGGTCAGGACCGGTTTAGTTGCGATATGGCCGGTGGCCGTCTGCTTCTTCTGGGTTGAGACCCGTGCTCGTTGAAATATATATATTGTCACTTTCTCAAGATGTGAGGGCGTTCATCTTAACGCAAAGTCCAAACACCATGCGACATTTTGAAATTGATCATTCGACAGCCACGAGATCCCGTAATGGCTAATGGAGCCTGAAGAGAATCAGCATCCAGCTGCGGAGACCATCTAACATGCATTCCCTGCCAAGTATATATGAATCCCCAACATGCCATAAGATTTTGTCCTTTCTCATTGTGGTGGGCTATATTAATGTCCTCCCAAACGATCACGTACGTGGCCATATATGTGGTATGCATGGATTTTGGTTATGTGATAGTAATCCCACAAAGCTTGGCCGCCTTTACTACTTAATCTAATGTATACAAAAATCTCTTCAAATGCACAGTACAGTTCAATTACTTGTGATAATCTGGTTATATAGTATTAAAGACAACTGAGATGCTTTCTACATGATAAAATGATTGCACTCGTAATAGATCAATTAATATAAATCTTCAATCCTAAGTCACTTCATTCGTCCTCAATCCCCAACTTGCCATAAGATTTTGTCCTTTCTCATTGTGGTGGGCTATATTAATGTTCCGCCTTCCAAACGATCGCCGACGTGGCTATACATGTGGTATGCATGGATTTTGGTTATGTGGGTAATACCACAAACCTTGGTCACCTTTCCTACTTAATTTAATGTATAAAAAGATATGTTAAAAGGCACAGTACATTTCAATAACTTGTGATAATTTGGTTGTCTAGTATTAAAGACAACTAAGATGCTTTCTACATGATAAGATGATTGCACTCGTAATAGATTTATTAATAGGCAAAAAAACCTAAATGGCACATTTGTCATTTTTTATTCCCTAAATGGCACGTTCTTGAACTTATTTCCCAAAATGGCACATTTGCAGGCCAATGCGTCCCCTGCTGGGACGCATTGCTCTCTCGGGAGGCAATGCGTCCCCGGTTGGGACGCATTGCCCCCACAGGAGGGCAATGCGTCCCGCAGCCGGACGTATTGCTTTTTTATTTTTTTTTTATTTTTTTTAATTATGATACCATGTATACCATGTATATTATATATACATATATATGTTAAATTGCTAAATTAATATAATCTAAATTAACTTATATACAATTAGCCATATATTTAAAATAATATCTGAAGATAATAAAATAATAACATAATATTATATTTATCAAAACATAATATTTATAAATATAGATAAAAATATTCAAAATTAATAGATATAATACTAAAATTATATAATAAAGTTTAAAATTATAAAAATAAAGAAAATATATACATGTATTTATTTGTAAACTTAGAAGAAAAAAATAATATATCAATAAAAATAAGAAAATACTAATATCAAAAATAAGAAAATAAGAAAATATTAATATTTGTATATATTTGTATATATATTTGTATATATTTGTATATATTTGTATATATATTTATATTTGTATATATATTTATATATATATATATATTTGTATATATATTTGTATATATATATTTGTATATATTTGTATATATATATATATGTATATATTTGTATATGTATATATTTGTATATATTTGTGTGTATATATATATATATATATATTTGTATATATATATATTTGTATATATTTTTATATATTTCTATATATATTTAAATTTGTATATATATTTGTATATATATATTTGTATATATATATATTTGTATATATATATATATATTTGTATATATATATTTGTATATATATATATATATTTGTATATATATATATTTGTATATATATTTGTATATATTTGTATATATATTTATATTTGTATATATATTTGTATATATTTGTATATATATATATATATATATATATATATATGCATATAAGAAAATACTAATATAGCAAAATAATATATATATATATATATACAAATATATATACAAATATATATATATATATATACAAATATATATCATATTATTTGTATATATATTTGTATATATATTTGTATATATATTTGTATATATATATATATATATATATATATATATTCGTATAGATATTTGTATATATTTGTATATATTTGTATATATATATTATTTTTCTATATTAGTATTTTCTTAATTAGTATTTGCTTATATACATATATATATATACAAATATATACAAATATATATATATATATATACAAATATATATACAAATATAAATATATATACAAATATATACAAATATATATACATATATATATATATAAATATGTATACAAATATATATATATACAAATATATATACAAATATAAATATATATACAAATATATTTACATTAATGGCTAATTTTATATAAGTTAATTTAGATTATATTAATTTAGCAATTTAATATATATATATGTATATATAATATACATGGTGTACATGGTATCATAATTAAAAAAAAATAAAAAAAGCAATACGTCCGGCTGCGGGACGCATTGCCCTCCTGTGGGGGCAATGCGTCCCCGGTTGGGAGGCATTGCTCTCCTGGGAGAGCAAAGCGTTCCCAGCAGGGAACGCATTGGCCTGCAAATGTGCCATTTTGGGCAATAAGTTCAAGAACGTGCCATTTAGGGAATAAAAAATGGCAAATGTGCCATTTAGGTTTTTTGGCCTTATTAATATATTCCTAAATCATAAGTCTCTTCATTCGTTGTAAATCTAAAAAAGTCTCTTCTTCGTTGACTACCAAGCCCTCAAACACAAGATCACACACAAATAACCCCCTTTCCTCTGCTTATCTTCTTCCACATTTTTCCGTGTTGGCCAGAACTTGGAAAGGCAAGATCTTAACCATTCGATCACGAAATAAGTGGTCGTAGACACATGGTGTCCGTGACCTGTCCAATGTAAGAAATACGAACAGTTATCACTTTGCCCATATGTGTTTTGCGAAATGTGTTGGCAAAATATGGCTATAGGAATGTATATGGCACATATAGTATCTTTCTTTTCTCACTAATTTTAATGTGATAGTTGTTGAAATAAATGAAGTTAGAGATGAAAGGGAACGAGACCCTCCCGTTCTCTTTCTAGTTAGTTATGAAAAGATACTTAGACACTCACTTTACTCACTAGGGGTAGTTAGTCTCTACTTCTTAAGTGAAGAGACATCAACTAACCCAATATTGCGTAGTTAGTCTCTAATCCTTACATGAAAATACACCTACCAACCCCACTAAGGGTAGCTAGTCTCTACTTCTTTAGTGGAGACACCAACAAACATCACCACTGCATAACTAGTCTCTAACTCATAGGTCAAAGGATATCTGGTGGTTGTTCTCTACCTAACTAACACACTATTTGTTATTATTCTTGAACATGGTAGTTACAGAAGAAGCTAGGTAAAGATATAGATGGAAAAAAGGATTGTTACAAGTGTTTGATCTCTCACTGTGTAGAGATCATAAAAGGCAAGAAAGGAGAGATTAAGGAGATTTCGTAAATAAAGACTTGGTTGATTGGAGATGTGGGATCAAGTGGAGTTACAACAAAGAGAAAGTTTGTTGTTGCAACTGTGGCATTATAAAGATTAAGAGGAAATATTTTTCTCAACCTCTATAAGAAAACGCATAGTAAAATTTTAAATAAGAATTAAAGAAAATATTTATACCTTATTTTTAATATAAAAAAATGTTTAGATGAGACAACTTGTATTGAAAAGATTCATCTCTTTATAAATATAATATTTTAAGAATTGAGGGTATCAGAGAATGGTATTCCAATTGTTAGACTCTAATAAAAGTGTCTCATGTTACATTATTATAATGTATTACAGTTGTTTCATTTATAAAATTCATGTCTACACTATACCGATTTCTATGTTCGTGACATACAAATAATGACAATTTGTATTCGCCATAAAAGTGATAATTTGTATTTGCCATAAAAGACAAACTAAATTACATAGATGACTATTGTTGTGTGGTTTAAAGATATGTTTAATTGAACTTTATAAGAAGGCTTGTTTCCACAAACTGGCCTTGCCAAGACGTAAGTATACATTGAATTATGTACATTTTCAATTCTTCATAATGAAATATGATGCCAAGAAATTTTAATGGGAAAATTAAATATTTTTGTTCGATTGCAATAAGTTCACCAAATGTGGACCATTGCTGAAATTAGGAAGTTCATTTGGAAATTATCAAATAGAAAAATGTGAATGTATATCGAAGGTAAAATATACATGAACATGAATATAATTCATAAACCTTTAGAATTTATTTGTATTAGCATCATTATTATTATATATATACATACATACATACATATATATGTCTTTTTTTAATACCCATGCGGGTAGCCTAGATTTCGCTACCCGACAGCCAAAAAAGTAATTGTTTTGACCAGAAAAGTAATTTTGCTATCAAAAAAAGTAACTATGTTGATCAAAAAGTAATTATACGACTAAAAAGTAATACCGTACAAAATACACAATAGATATCTATGTAACCGTGTTTTGAAATCTGTTGTTACAAACATATCTATCTATGGATGAAACTCAACAGTTTGCAAGGTAAAGTAACCCTCTACATGTCAAAAGTAACCAACTTGAAAAGAAGTAACCAAAATAGGGGCGGGTAGTTACCCGCGCGGGCATATATATATATATATATATATATATATATATATATATATATATGGGTGTTCATTCATTGTCTGCGTGGGTAGCATGGATTTTCGCTACCCTGCAGCAAAAAAAGTAACTCTCCTAGCTAAGAAAGTAACTCTGCTGTAAAAAAAGTAACCATGGTGTCAAAAAAGTAACTCTGCTGGCCAAAAAAGTAACTTTGTACAAAATATACATCAGATATATATAAGGACGGGTTTTTTGATTTTGGAGGGGCAAATGATATTATTTTTGGCTCAAATTTTTTGGAGAGCTAGACAAAATAATCCTCTACAATTTCGAAAAAAAAATTGAAAAAAAGTGATCGGAAGGGTGGGCGGGTAGCTACCCGCGCGGGCAATAAAGTTGGGCCCTATATATATATATATATATATATATATATATATATATATATATATAGTCAGGCTAGTATACACGAGTGTACCAGAGACACCGTACACCTCAGTCGTTTTCAAAGATGTAGAAATTTTTTGAAAATTTTTAACCGTTGACCTTCTTAAATATCTTAAGAACATACTATATAATAAATTTCATCTCATTTGGGCTCTAATAGGTCATGCATCTAAAGGAGACAAAAATCATGTATTTCAAATTAGTTTTGTGCGTCAATTTTGTTGTCCTTGGATGAGTGACTTACACTCATCCAAATGAGCTCAAATTTTGTATGTGGCCTATTATTATTGTAACCATGAAGATCAATGGATTAGATTTTAGAAAAATATGGTCTAGATAGGCAAACACCATTGGGATGTACATCATGATCTATACAATCAAGTGTATTCTAGCCTGACTCTCTCTCTCTCTCTCTCTCTATATATATATATATATATATATATATATATATTTGAGGTTAAGCGATCTTATATATTAGATTTGCAAATCTGCTCTAATGCAGTTCTTTACAACTAAAGGAAATGAACTAAAGTTACTGGAAGAAAAACTACTACTAGAGGCTAAATGGGCTACTTGATGAGCTAACCCATTAGCCATTCTACGACAGAAAACAAAAGAAATGCTAGTGAAGGAAAAACTAAGATGAGCCTCTACTACAGAACCTACCTTTAGTGTCAGTTATTTAAGGCCTTTAGTGTCAGTTTCCGAGCGACGCCTATGTGGGCGACACTAAAAGGTCACCCATTACGCGTCGGTTCCAGAACCGACACCCAAACTCTTCACGCACGACCGAAAACGTGCCATCAGGGGACTATAGGCGTCGGTTATTAGATAAGAAACCGACGTCCAAACCCTTCGTGCCACAGAAAGGGTGCCATCTTGGGCACTATCAGTGTCGGTTATAAGCCAACAACCGACAAAATATGTCTTCGCGCCAAAAGAATATGTGTCGGTTACATTTAAATAACCGACACTGTAATGTTATGTGTCAGTTGTTTACAATTACCGACGCCTGTTATTGGCGCCAACTTGGGCACTATCAGTGTCGGTTTGTAGTAAGAAACCGACACCATATATGTTCGCGCCACAGGAAATAGGCGCCGGTTATATCTAAATAACCGACGCCTATTGTTTTTTTTTTTTACAGACCTGCAGACCTGCTGTGGCTGGTCACAGGATGAGAAACCTGCAATTCAGTTAACTGAACTGTAGGTTTTACGACATCCATTGATATCAGCCAACAACAGGCCACAAACCTGCAAATTTAACAACAAAATATTCACACATGCATTTAGCAATACAACCTGCAGTTCCATTTTATTTTCACACATTTAGAAACATTCATGTAGCTAGCAATCTGTAGTTCCATTCATTCATATTCACACATGTAGAAACATTCATATAGTGACCAACACTTTCATTCATTTTCACTCAGACACATGTAGAAACATCTAGACATGTAGAAACATTCACACATATTATAATTCAGAAATTCATTTACAAAATCCCCACTATTTGTATGGTTGTTTCCCATTCTTCTCTTACTTCATTTAATTCTCCCATCGTTTAGGGAGCATGTACATCTGGTAAGTCTGTTCCTGTAGTGGGGTCAGCTTTAAACACCTGTAAAGAGAATGATGTATATATATAATTAATGAGCTATAAATAAGATTGATATATTTCATATTATCTAATGAGACTATATAATACCTGAGCAATACAATCGATGTCCATACAACATGACAGACTAACACATATATAGTACATAACAAGTGCAGCGTCGAATTTACATACAACACTAGCTTAGTACATATATAGTGGGACTTATAAGGTGACGATCCCACCTGGTAAAATAGGTTACCGACAACTACATGTTACGACTGGGAGGTCGTGATTCAGCAACAGTATGCATTAGCAGGAGGACAAACAGATCACCATATGTTTGTCCTCATATGGTGATCTGTTTGTCCTCCTACTAATGCATACGTTGCTGAATCACGACCTCCCAGTCGTAACATGTAGTCGGTAACCTGTTTTAGCAGGTGGTATCGTCACCTTAGTCCACTATATATGTACTAAGTTAGTGTTGTATGTAAATTCGGAGCTGCTGTTGTTATGCACTATATATGTGTTAGTCTGTCATGTTGTTATATGAATCTGAACCACTTGTGTGTGCTGCACTTTATGTATTGTATCTGTATCCTGCTTCTCTTCATTGGGGCTTCTTCCTGCATATCCTGCATATCCTGCATAGCTATGTCATGTCCGTCCTGCATAGCCTTCTTCGTATATTTATTTTTCAAAGAGAATACAAACAAAAATTATTAGTGTAGAGTTAGTGAAATACTGATCAATGTCTAGAATTGGAATAGATCAAGAACCTACTCTCAGCATCGCCTATGTAATCTCGGGTGAGATTGGTCATATAGTTCTTTAGCACCCTCCCACAATGTTTAGCATTTGTATTAACTAGAAGATAATGAAACATCAAATCAGAAAATGATATTGATATTAAAAAAGTAAACATTTAGCTTCAATAAAAAATATAAACATGCATGCCTCTAAA
The DNA here is from genome assembly GCA_963693085.1 of Alisma plantago-aquatica. Classification (NCBI taxonomy): domain Eukaryota; kingdom Viridiplantae; phylum Streptophyta; class Magnoliopsida; order Alismatales; family Alismataceae; genus Alisma; species Alisma plantago-aquatica. The sequence goes on from OY856412.1 coordinate 1,034,816,996, forward strand.
ATTGTGATCTTTTATCAATTAACAATCCTTCATTGTGATCTCCACGCACATATAAGTCATCATTAGCTTCAATATTTTTTGGAGTTGGCAACCCAACTGAGAATGGACTGGAGTCATCATATTTATCATAGTACTCTTCTTCATCTATAGGATCTTCAATGAACTGTCTTTTACCATGAAGAACAACCGACCATTTATCATTTGCAGGATCATCGATATAAAATACTTGTTTCGCCTATATAAAATACTTGTTTCGCCTGTGATGCCAATATGAATGGTTCAGCCTTCTCACCAATCTTTTCAAATTTCACTAAAGTGAAACCCAATTCATCCACTATAACTCCTTTGGTGTTATCAACCCAATTACATTTGAAGAGCGGAATTCTGAAATCTATGTAGTCAAATTCCCATATCTCTTCAATGACATCGTAATATGACATTTTAGCTTCACATGGACTCTTATCCTTTGCACTTGCAAAAAACATAGTCGATGCTTGAAGGGTGACCCCACTGTTTTGGACGACACTCTTATCATCTTGGCGCTTTGTGTAATATGTGAATCCATTAATGTCATACCCTTCATAAGACATAACAGTCAACTTTGGTTTAAAGGCGAGGCATTTGATAGTTTCAGTAATATCATCTGGTGTTTGAGATAGTTGATGTAAGACTTTATCTTCAAACCACTTAATAAAAGTCTTGTTATGCTCTCTAGCAAGCCACATTGTATTGGCTCGAGGATATTGTCTTTTGATGAAATTGGTATGTTCCTCGATATAAACGTTCACTTCATCCATGTTGTGTAAAATATACAAATGATCTTGTTCCAACTGCTCACGGCTGATTACTTTCACACGTGATCCCAAAATTCCTTTGCCAAATAGCTCGTCAATATTCTTGTCATTATCAGGAGTGTCATTACCACTGAGAAAGTCATTACAGAAATCCATAACCTCTCTTGCCACATAACCTTCAATAATACTCTCTTCAGGCCGATAACGGTTTCGAACATCACCTTTAAAAATGCTCATGTATCGTTCAAAGGGATACATCCAATGCAAGAAAACCGGGCCCAAGATTTTCACTTCCCTAGTCAAGTGGACAACAAGATGTACCATGATATCAAAGAACGAAGGAGGGAAATACATCTCAAGCTGACATAGGGTAACAACCACTTCTCTTTGCAAATTATCGAGAGTCTCAGGGTCAATAACTTTGCTGTAGAGACTGTTGAAAAAGAAACAAAGTCTGGTGATTGCAAACCTTAAATGCTTCGACAATATAGATCGAATCGCCATGGGCAATATTTGTTGCATTAGAGTGTGACAATCATGAGATTTAAGTCCTATCAACTTCAGATCTTTCATTGATACCAATCTACGGATGTTGGATGAGTAACCATTTGGCACCTTAACATTTATCAAGCATTCACAAAAAGCTTTCTTCTCTTTTCTAGACAACGTGTAACATGCGGGAGGTAAGTATGTTCTTTTACTACCCATTTCATGTATATCTGTTAATTCTGACCTTATTCCCATTTCACATAGGTCCAGTCTGGATTTTATCCCATCTTTAGTCTTACCTGGTATATTTAACAGAGTACCAATGATGCTATCACAGACATTTTTCTCAACGTGCATTACATCGATACAATGTCTGACTGTCAAAGAACTCCAATAAGGAAGATCCCAAAATATTGACTTCTTCTTGAATGAAGAATTGTCACTCTGTGTAGTACCTTGTGATCTCTTACCAAATTCATTGACAAAGTCTTTTATTCTTTCATAAACAACCTCCCCTGGTATAGGTTTAGGTGCACTGCGTTCCTCATTCAATCCATTGAATGCTTTGCGCTTCCTACGATACGGATGGAATTTTGGAAGAAACCTTCGATGACCGAGATACATATTCTTACCACCATGTTTTAGTCTTGTTGAATCAGTGTTCTCTTCACATATAGGACACACTTTAGCTCCTTTGACACTATATCCAAACAAATTCCCATATGCTGGAAAGTCATTAATAGTGCAAAACAACATAGCATGCAAACAAAATGTCTCTCTTCATGAAGTATCATAGGTCATCACACCTTCACCCCAGAGTTTCTTTAAGTCATCAATCAGAGGTTCAAGATAAACATCGATGTCATTTCCAGGTTGTTTAGGGCCCGATATCAACAACGACAGCATTACGTACTTATTTTTCATACACAGCCAGGGAGGAAGATTGTATATAACAAGCATGACTGGCCAAGTGTTATGTTGGCTGCTCAATGTCCCGTACGGATTCATCCCGTCTGTACAAAGCCCAAGTCTTAGATTCCTGACTTCTTCACCAAATTCAGGGTACAATACATCAATCTTCTTCCACTGTGGGGAATCAGGCGCATGTCGTAGGATCCCATCATTAATTTTCTTAACATCTGCATGCCACCTCAAATTCTTCGCATCTATTGGATTGGCAAACAAGCGTTGAAACCGTGATATTATAGGTAGATACCACATCACCTTGGCAGGAGAACCAGTTTTGGACTCCCCCGAAGTCGTCAATTTATACTGTGACGCACCACATTTTGGACAATCTTTCAAATCTGCATAGTCCTTTTGAAATAATACACAATCATTAGGGCATGCGTGTATCTTCTTGGCATCCATTCCCATTGGGCACAACAATTTCTTTACCTGGTATGTTGAGATTGGCAGCTCGTTTCCTTCAGGAAGCATTTCTTTCAACAAAGACAACAATGACGTGAAGCTTTTGTCGCTCCATCTATTGTTAGCTTTCAACTTATACAATCTCAACACAGCGTTAAGCTTCGTAAACTTAGTACAACCTGTGTATAACGACATCTCAGCATCATGCACAATGTTTCTAAAAATGGGAGGTGGATCGGAGTGCTCTACCCCACAACTATCTAGCATCGCATCAACGATGTCTACTGGAACTGGTTCATTCACATCTACGTCATCGTAGGCAATTTCTTCTTCCATACAAGCACTGCTATCGACATCCACTGGTTTCGGGTTTGAAATCTCTCCATGCCAGTGCCATTCTGTATAGCCTTGTATAATCCCGTTGCACATGACATGAGTCATGATTTCGTCACCAGTGTTGACTTTCAAGTTGTTACCGCAATGTCTACATGGACAGTAGAACCTATCTCCAGGTTGTTTCCTATGTTCCTCGGCAAATTTAATGAACTGGTGAAGACCAGAAATAAACTCTGGGGTGCAACGATTGTGAATGGACATCCATGATCTATCCATTCTATGATCAAAGAGAAAACAAGTATATATTAGGACAAGATTAGGGTCTAGGGTTAACAAATACATGTGATGTCATTATTATATATAATAAATGTGTACCACCTATCCATTCTTAAACACCTAATCTCACTAGTAAGTGTATAATGTGTATTGGGTTTTCAAGAATAATTCGGCAGCATTTCCCTGCTGTTTTCCAAGTACATATGCACTTAGAGAACAAACGGGGAAATGCTGCCAAAATTTTCTTGAAAACCCAATACACATTATACACTTACATCCTAAGCAAGATTAGGTGTTTAAGAACAGTCCCAAACTGGGGACTATCCAAGATTTACTCCTAATGAGTAAATCTTGGACGGGTTTCTAGGCCAACAAATAATGTATTGTCATTCTTATACCTAAAATCCTAGTTCTTCAATTTAGGGTGATTATTGATGTCTTTAAAAGCATGATTGGCAATTTAGGGAAAAGTTCATCATTTACATTCCAAGCATGTCACATGTGTGCATTACAGTTCATCATTAAGCAAGATATAAGCAAGTATGTCATATTAAAATAGACTAAACAATATGAAAAAATAGTAGTGTAATCATGCAAATGGGAACATTCATGGTAACACACACTTCAGTTATAAGCATTCATGTAGCAACTTTCAGTTCCATTCATGGGAACACACACTTCAGTTATAACAATAACTAAACAAAGGGGTTGGTGTACCCCTAAACATGCGCATAATTAAAAAAACTATTAATACAGACAAGTCTAGATAGATAGACAACTAAATACTACACCAACATGGTCCCGCATGCATCAGTAACTTCTTTTTTATGATGAAGTGTCACGAAGCTCCTCACTGTATTTAGACGAATCTGAACTGAGAGGGGCCTCAGATTCAGATTCCTCAGATGATATCCGACGTTGTGCGCTCATACCGCAGAAGATGATCGGGGGTCTCACAGTTGTTGTTGGTTATCCAAACTTTGATGGAATTATGGCCAACTGGACGGAGAAAAAGCCTGTTCCAACGGACCACATGCAGCTCTCCAATCCAATCACGCCAATTGGATTTTGATACAAGATTTCCCTCCAAATCATACTCAACCTCGATAACATGTGAATAATTACCAAAAGTTAGGGTCACTTTACCAGGCATGTAGTGTCTTCCTTTTAGAAAACGCCAATGTTTGGGTATGACCAATTGGTTTAAGGAACGATCATCTAGGATGATGTCCAATTGTTCTTCAATAGGGAATGTTAACATTGACATAGAGGCCCAGTTCATAGTGACTGTTATGGGTGGACAGAGACTGCACAATATTAGTATTAACAAAGTGTAAGTACATATAACGATGTTATATATTTTCAGAAAAAGTTGTATAACATCAGTTAACCTTTTATTGCTTGTCATAACCAACTTTATTGTGGTAGACATGATAGCTTGAAAAGAAGTCTACAAATGTACTTAGAGAACAAACGAGGAAATGCTCCTAATGAGTAAATCTTAGACGGGTTTCTAGGTGCTTACTAAAATAGAACCATTATATGGAACTAATCCTACATTATACACATACTTTTCCTGAGTAAGATAATGTGAACTTCATGGAATTATTAAGATCTGAATATATATAAGTTGTTTCTACCTACTTTGATGGGATTTTATAACATTTGAGTCTTCCATTTATAACATTAAGATCTGAATATATATCAGAATCCCATTTGATACACACGATTGAGAATCTTTCACGATACTAGGAAAATACACTAACTAGATATTCATTTAGGTGTTAGACATCAATATGTGTATGAGCCCTAATTAAAACTGATTCTCATAAGAAGTACATAAATTTAAAAAAAAAATGCCCAGCAGCAGGGCGGCACCTTGAGGGAAGACGAGTAGAGGAAGAAGAAGAAGGCAGGGCGGGCACCTTGAGGGAAGAGGAGCAGCGGCCGAGGCAAAGTCCTAGCAGCTTCCGGCGGCAAAGAGAGGAGCGGAGGAGAGGGCGGCGAGGCTAGGAGACCTAGCTGCTACCGGTGACGGCGGAGAAGAGGCCGGAGGGAGGAGAAGAGGCCGGGGGGCGGAGAAGAGGTCGACGACGGAGGAGAGGCCGGCAGGCGGAGAGGGAGGCTGGTGGGCGGGCGGAGAGGGAGGCCGACTGCTTCTCGCTCAACGGCGACGAGCGGCGAGCATGGAGGAAGGAGCGGCGGCGGCAGGGAGCAAGGGAAATCACCGGAGCTAGGGAAATCGGGAATGAAATAGGGAAATGGGAAGAATCGTTCGGGCAGGGTGAGCTATTAAGTTGAAAATATGTGTCGGTTCTTTAAACAACCGACAACTAAACCAACAGTGTCGGTTCTTTGCCACAAACCGACAACTATACTAGATTATAGTCGTCGGTTTTTGATTAAACAACAACCGACAACTATTCCTATCTCACGAATACCCTTTAGTCGTCGGTTATTTAGTTACGAACCGACGCAATATGTAAAATATTAGAGACAATTTTTTCGCTGGAATTTTGGGTTTGGCGGTTGATTTTAGGTGTCAGTTTTTTATTAATTAACCGACACTTAATAAAAGCGGTACCCGTGTCTGGTCGACCTTCACGGATTGGATGTTGGAATCTGTTCAAAACCGACACAGTAGGGTTTATGTGTCGGTTTTTGTATACAACCGACACCTTGAAAAGTGACTTTATAAGCCATTTCTGTAGTGGTGAGCTATATCCTCAAGAATCATTCCCAGGAGATCTGCCCTTCTAGTCCCGGCCTCTATAAGCTTGACCACTGCTTCAGCGTCTGATTCCATAATCACATGGGTGAGGTTCATATCTTTGGAGAGGATGAGTCCTTCTCTAATGGCTAGTGCTTCAGCGCATCTCGGGTCCTTTAGTGTCGGCTGCTTCTTCCCGGCGATTCTGGTTGCTTCACCATCCGCTGTTCTCCACACCATCCCGAGACAGTCCATTCCCTGTACGTTCACTGCAGCATCACAGTTCACCTTCACCATCCCCGTCGGCGGCCTGCTCCAGCCCACGTCTGCGGCTGCAGGCGTTAGGCCATCCTGCCTGCTAGTCGGCTCCGGTTGATATCTGACCAGCGGTAGAAGGGAGTTCTTTATAATCATCGGGCTGCAGACCTTATTCCCAAACGTGACGTCATTCCTCCTGCTCCAGATTGCCCAAAGAGCAGCAATCATGTCGTCGTCTGCCTTCCCATGTATCGGCCATACTGCTGCCATGATAGCTGCACGTACTGGTTTGGTGCCCAGATGACCTACACGCCATTGTGTTTCCATTGGGTAATCCTTCCATAGTTCCCACGCCTGGTCACACTTGAAAAGCATGTGACTGATGTCCTCTTTTTCCTTCCGGCAAATATTGCATATTCCATCTTGATGGCTGTACCTATCAAACAACCTCCCAACGGTGGCCAACGAGCCTACGGCACAGCGCCATAGAAAGTGTGCCGCTTTGGGAGCTAAGCCCGTCTTCCATATCGCCCGCCATACTTCGTTTTCCACATGACTGGTCGGTCGCTCATTGCTGCTTGGTTGTTGTGTAGCCATCCAATAGGCAAACCTCACTGTATACTCCCCTCTTTTGCTTGGTTTCCAGAAGATTCCATCTGTTCTCGTCAAGACTCCTAGTGGTATCGTAAACACCATGTCAGCCACGTTTTGTGCTAGCAGCTCACAAATCAGCCCACGATTCCACTGTAGAGTTTCATAGTCAATTAATTGGTGAACCTTCTTTGTGCTAGCAGCTCACAAATCAGCCCACGATTCCACTGTAGAGTTTCATAGTCAATTAATTGGTGAACCTTCTGTACTGTCAGTGAAGATATTTCCAACCTAGATTCTATGCTGCCATCTAGATTGGGAATCCAGTTGTCGGACCATATATTTATGTCTTTGCCGTCTCCTACTCTCCATTGCATGCCTTCTAGAATTATGCTCTTCAAATTCCATATACTCCTCCACGTAAAGCTTGGGTTGTGACCCCTTCGGGCCTTGAGGACACTGCTTGATGGGAAGTACTTAGGCTTGAGAACTTTGTATACTAACATCTCACTCCTATGAAACAGCTGCCAAATTTGTTTGGCAAGGAGAGCTTGATTGAAGACACCAATGTCACGAAAGCCCATGCCTCCTTGGTTTTTAGGTGTATAAAGTTTTTCCCAGCTGACCTAGGCTATTTTCCTTTCACTGTCTTTGGCTCCCCACCAGAATCTGGAAATGGAACTGTTGATGGCATCAAGAAGATATGTTGGTAACTGGAATATACTCATCAGGTACGTTGGAATCGCTTGAGCCACTGCCTTGATTAGAACCTCCTTTCCCGCTTTGGATAACAACTTTTCCTTCCAGCCTTGAAGTTTATTCCATACCCGTTCCTGTATGTACGAGAAGGCTTGCTTTTTGGACCTCCCCACCGCTGCTGGTAGGCCTAGGTATTTTCCATGTTTCTCCACCTCTTTGACTTGAAGTACTTGGCATATCTCGTCCTTCCTCTCTCTGGATACTCCTTTGCTAAAGGCTACCTCAGTTTTGATAGGTTGATTTTCTGTTCGGATGCCCATTCGTACTGGCTGATAATTTTAGCTAATATCAGGCATTCTTCTTTGGTTGCCCTCGCAAAAAGAATGGAGTCATCTGTAAATAAAAGGTGAGAAATGTGAGGCCCATGCCGGCTGGCTCGCACTCCATGAATACTATTCTGTTGTGTTGCCAAATTTAGTGAAGAAGAAAAAGCTTCAACACATAAAATAAAAAGGTAAGGGGAGAGAGGGTCACCCTGTCGTAGTCCTCTAGATGGTTGAGTCTTCCTGGTACGGTCCCCATTGATAGCAAAGGAATGAGATACTGACGACATATAGTTCATAATTTTCCTCCTCCAAATCTCTCTGAAACCCAACCTCTCCTGTATGAAATCCACAAACCCCCATTCTACTCTGTTGTAAGCTTTTGACATGTCAAGCTTCAGCGCTATATGGCCCTTCTTTTTCCTCTTCTCGCATTTCATAGTATGGAAAAGCTCATAGGCAACAAGCACATTGTCGGTAATGAGCGTTCCCGGAATAAAAGCACTTTGTTGTTCTGAAATGATTTTATCCATCAACGGACGCAAGCGGTTGGCTAAGACTTTTGCCACAATTTTATAAACAACATTGTACAGACTTATAGGCCTGAACTCCCCAATCTCCTTTGGTGTTTTCACTTTTGGTATGAGGACTACCAACGTAGAGTTCACATCAGCTATACTGCTATCAGATTTTCACCATCCCTTGATATAATTTGCCACATCGTCACCCACAATGTGCCAATATTTTTGGAAAAACATGGCCTTCATTCCGTCTGGCTCGGGTGCTTTATTCAGATGCATACCTTTCAACGCTGCTTGGATTTCTTCAGTGGTAATATCCCTTTCCAGATCTTCATTCTCCGCACCTCCAATTTTCCTCTCTATCCCTACCGTTGCCTCCTCCCCGCCCGTCGGGTTAGATGTTTTGAACAGCCCATGGAAAAAGTAGTGATGACTCTCTCAATCTCTTCTTCCTTCATTTTCCATTGTCCCTCAGTATCATTGATCCTCTCTATCTTGTTTCTTTTCTTCCATTGAGATGCTTTGTGATGAAAGTACGCCGTGTTCCTGTCTCCAGCTTTCATTTCATTCACTCTCGCCCTAGCATGCCAGTATTTTTCATCATGTCTGTACCACTCTTGTAGCTCGGCAGCCATGCATGAACATCTGTCAAGGTTGGTTCTGTCTGGCGGAAGAAGTTGAGCCTCTCCAAGCTGTGCTTCTAGCTCCTTAATTCTGCTCTTCATTTTCCCAAACTTTTCGTTTGCCCAGGACTTTAATTTTAGGCCACATCTTTCCATCTTTCCTTGTAACTCCATAGAAGTTCCGCCTTCCCATGCTTCTTTGATAATATGTTCACACGTCTCATCCTCCATCCACATGGGCTCAAAGAAAAAATTGTCTTGTTGTCTTCTTTGACGCCTTCGCCTATACTTCGTATGAATGATAACTGGGGAATGATCCGATTCTACAAAAGGGAGGTGGATAACTCTAGCCTGTGGATATCTCGCTGTCCAATTGGGATACGCTAAGGCCCTATCCAGTCTTTCACGAACAAGCATTTTAGGTGTTGTTCCCCTCTGCCATGTGAAGATACTGCCATTATATCCCAGATCTATCAGATCACAGTCATCTATCACGTCCCGGAAGTCCTGCATGTAGCGAAGGGGCTTTGGTGGACCTCCCATTTTCTCTGTATTAGATACTATTTCATTGAAGTCTCCAAAGAACACCGTAGGTAGATCGGATGCAGTTTTTAATTCACGTATCAAGTCCCAAGTATTGTGCTTTAGCTGCTGGTCCGCCCACCCATAAATACCCACAGCTCTCCATTTCCCAGTTTCAGTTCCATCTTCAACTTCACAACTGCAATGATGCTGTGAATAAGATATGATGTTGAGATCGACATCCTTCCACCACAAGCCAATTCCACCTGCCCTGCCCACTCTATCGATACAAATACCTTGTGTGAATCCACATTTCCTTTTAACTGATTCCAGATATGCACCTGTTATGAGCGTCTCCATCAAGAAGATAAGGTTCGGGCTCTCCCTCCAACACCACGATCGGAGGGCGTTTACCGTGTCAGGGTTGCCTAATCCCTGACAATTCCAACTCATGATTTTCATGGTTGTTCACGGAGCTGGTCTCCACCAGTCTCCGCTACTTGAACATCTGCTGTCCCTTCATAGTGTACTGCCAATTCACTGTTCCTTGCTTTCTTAGTCACGTCTTCCGTACGGATGACCATGTCTAACTCCATATCACAGTATTCAGATTGCCTTCCTCTCTTCCCCGTCATCATGTCCCAGACGACTTCATGTTCTGGTATCCCGAGACATTGCGCCCTGCTCATCTTGAACACCCACAGTGGCTCCCTGATTTTCTTCGTCTCACCCTTT